>JAJJWW010007633.1:0-18667 GCA_023531295.1 Papaver armeniacum
AGGTAGATGAGTGCATTGGAAATGCTCAAATTTTGAATGGGGAGATAAATTTTTGTTATGATGATGATGATGATGAACATGATATGTTAGAAGAACATGTATCTGCTGAAAATATGATGGAATCTTTTGGTTCAGAGACGTTAGGCGTCTCTTCTGTGAACCCTATGAATGATACTTCTTCTAACATTCATACATATGATGTTGACTCGATTTTGGGTTTGTAAAATTCTTGATGAATGTGAGCATGCTACACAACTTGTTTGTGATTTAGGAAAAGATGAATCTTCTGTTGACACTAATGTTCTTTTGGATCATGATATTATTGTTGTGTCGATTCCCCGCCCATATCACAATATGTTGCACTGCTCCGATGATTATGACATGGTGATTGATGAATTGTTCTATGCTGGTGAGCATGATTTACCTTCTTCTGACTTTAGGAAAGTATGTGATGGTGCAAATGATTTTATACATGAACACAACTTAGATGTACCTAATCTCTCTCCTAAGGCACAGATTGAAACTCCTCCACCAAACCTAGGTGTAGTTTGTAACAAAATTGCAAGACCAACTTTTCTGAAAATGCCTAACTTAGGCCTAGAGATTTGTGCTTCCCAAGTCCTCCTGGACTATTTTGCATTAAAGTATAACACCTTTAGGGAACCACAGTTGGAATGTGTATGTATCCACTGTTCTTAGCAAAACTCATTTTGAGTTAGACCTTTTGCATGATGTACCTTTAAAATTGCAAGATTTTGTGCTCTCAAACACACTGTTGACAAGTTTAGGTTTGGGAAACTCATTCTCATACACAGTCTTACTTGCACTCTCATATTATATTTGTGTAAGGCTGTTGATGTTTGTATATATTTTCTATTGGGTTGATCCTCAACTCTTTAGATTGTTAGTATATGGTGAATTTTCATTGTATATAATCCAGTAGGACTTGTTAAATTTTCTTTCTTGACTCGGTTGAGTCTTCTTGTACATATTTTGTGCTAATCCGATATGATCTCCGCTGAGAATGTTGGATTCTAGCCTTGATTAATGAAGCTCCAACCTTGCTCCCGCCGACATCATTAATCTCTTCCCTTTTTCTCTACTCAACATAGTTCTCTTGGTATGTATTTGTTTAAATTTTTCTATCTGTCGACACATTGAGGACAATGTTTGATTTAGGTTTGGGGTGTGATTTGCATGTAGAGTTTTTAGTCTTTTTGTTTTCCTTCTTATTTAAAAAAAAAAAAAAAAAAAAAAAAAAACTCTTTTTGTAAAAACCTCCAACTTTTAGAGATTTTAGAGTCACTAGCATGCTTCTAGCTATGTTTACATAGAGAATCGACCGAAATAACAGAAGTTTACCGAGGAGAACACAATCGGGTTTCTTAGTTGATTAGAGCGTTAAAGTTGGATTTAACCATACGGAGGGCGAATTAGGTGTTGTTTAGATATTCGGTAGTAGAATTGTGATCACCCATAGTGGAGACTACCCATTTTACATCAAGTGAGGCACCAACCTTCAATTTTTGCAACTTTCTAGAAAAGTGTTAGAGTGTGTGTCACCGTACGTCAATTAGGGTAGGAATGGTGAGCTACCCAACTTCGCACCACTTTCAAAGACTACTTTTGATCTCTTGAGTGCTAGTTTTTGTCAATCATGAGGGTGACGTCTAAAGATGAAAACTCCTTCTAAATATCGATTTGCAGTTAGCATCATTCTCTCTCTCAATAAACAGACCCATAGAAACACATCATCGCCAGCAAACGGAGCATCATCAGAATATTGGAAGAAAAGTTGATATAGTCCAAGGTTACATACAACAAAAGAAAATAGGATGAGAATTAATGAAGTTTGTGAAAAATTGAGTTTTATTGTTTTAATGTAAGTTAAAAAAAAAAAAAAAAATTTTTTAAGTTTTTGTAAAGTTCAGAAGTTCATCATCAGCTATTGAAGACCGAAGACCGAAGATTGAAGACGTTTCTATGGTTCCTATGAGAGATTGATGTTAATTGCCGATCAGGTGAGAAGTGAGTGAGTACTCCCATCCTTGCTAATGGTTGATTTCCTTTCTTAGAGATCATCGGAAAAGATTCTTTTTGTCCACAACTCGTGGAGTCTCGAGAAATTATTTCGGAAGGTTATCCTTCTTACCTTCAACGTGTGCGGGATTTCTCTCTTTATTCCCCGCCCGCACACATGAGAGACTAAAAGCGGTCTTTTTGAGTGCAATTATCATAAAACCTAATGGTGAGGCAGAAGTCGAGGCTTATGATCACAATCGAATCGAATTCTTTCATATGGTATGGTTACTTCTCGCTCAAAGCACTTAAGGATGAGAATGCGTTCTTTGATAGTTCTAACTTCGTGTTACTAGCATGCGAAACTCTAAGTCCTCATAGCTCCTTGGATGCTTGAGACTCTTTTACACTCGAAGTTGGAGAAGGTTTTGTGGGTACACCTCCTGGTAAACCCTCACGAGACTACAACTCGTCCACTAGGGACACCTAGGGGTTTAAAGGCTTAGTGCATACGCTAAATGCATTCGAGAGACTGCGACGGGGGTATAGTTAGGATTTCTTAATTTTGTTTCACTTGAGGACAAGTAAAATTCAGGTTTGGGGGTATTTGATGAGTGCCAAATATTGCATATTTATACACCTTTTTATTGGCATTTTACTCATCTTTTGCGCTTAGAAATCAGATATTATCCCAGATTCTGTGTTTTCTTTGTTTTCATGAATAAATATTTGTATTAATTAATTTTGTGTTTTTAGGTAATAAATAAAGCTCAGAGAATCTGAGGATCCAAAAGAGCAGAAGAATTGGAGGCAAGCGTCTATGGAGGTAGTTAAAGCCAAAGCCAGCAAGAATGGTCAGTTGCAACCCAACAAGTAGCAACTCATCTACAAGACATGGGCTTGAGCTAGACCCGACCCGTGACCGGATTCGAGTCCGTACATTCAGAGCCGTTAGATCTTCATCCAACGCTCGCTGCCTCCACGCGCATCGAAGCTCGCTGCTCCCGCTCAACACCAGATCACTCCAAGTCTCCCTGAGCCGTTCAGATCTCCCTTAGCTACATCCTACGCTCGCTCAGCCCGTTCCATCAGCACTTGATGTGCCCGCTTCACAGCGAAGTTCCCTAACCCTATACCCTAGTCGACCCACCTCATTTCTCTTCTCCATCCTCTCTTTCTTCCCCGACACAACTCTGCGAGAACCCATTCACCCCTTTCTTCCCCGACCATACCAGTCGCCGCCGCCAAAACCACCACCTCCATATCCTGTCACCACAACAACTTCTCCATCAAGACAACAACCACCTTCTCCCCTAGCTTCTCTCTATCTCACTCATAGCCTCTTTCCTAGAAGCTAAGGCGAGATAGGAAGAACTAGGGTTAGGGTTTCTCTTCAATCAATCAAGGGAGCTCAGAGACGATCGAGTAGAGCCAACAACCGATGCAGAGAGTATGGGTGAGAGGTTATTGCATTTAATTTCTATTTTAAAGAGAATTAGGGTTTGATGTTTTGGGAATTCTGTGCATGTATAAATATAAGAGGTAGAGGATGATTTTGGGGCATGCCTGGGCTAGCCAGAGCACCACTTTAGACTGTTATTTGTGTTGTATTTGTTAATTATGTTTTAATTCAAATTACCAGGGTATTGATGAAACCCCTGATTTCATGTTAAACATGTTTAGCTTAGGTTCTGTTCTTGTTGTGTATAATATGCTAGGATTAGTAGTTAATTGATGGAGCTAAGAAGCTGTGATGAGTCAGATCTTGAAGAAGACAACTCATACTAGGGGTTGATTAGCAAAATCATTTTACAAACATCAATTTTAGACTTTCATGGAAAGCTCAAGAACATAGCTTAGGTTGCATTAACTTAGCATAAGAACAGGTGGTGGAAACAATCACCCTGGTAGCTTCCATTTGGTTACACTTATTTCTTACCTTAGTTTAGAATCACATCTTCAACCTCAGTCGCTTCGACAAAACCAATATTGTGTTACATATCATCTTAGAAATTCAGTTTAGGAAGCCAGAGATCAACTATAGCACCACAAGTCCTTGTGGGATCGACCCGTATTTACTCAGTGCTGCATAGTCGACACCGTGCACTTGCGGTTATCACAAGTAGGCTAAATAGAAACCATTTCCAGGCCTACCAATATCTCAATGGTTTCCGGACGAGCTGGAACCTAAACAGAAAAGCAGTGATCTTCATGTTGCAGCATTTTTGGCTCTCTGGTTGTCTAGAGACATTTTTGATGACGGTTCTGGCAAGAAGGAAATAAGACCAGAGTTGCTAGTGATTTCTGTGAAGTTAACAAAAGGTGAAGTTCTTCCCATTGGCAATCTATTCCTTGGTTCCCTGTATGTGCATCTGGATCACCTAATTGCGAACATGCGAGTTTCGAATGGTTTCATGAAAGTGGATTCATATGTGCACGTTGCTTTTCTGCAAGCCTGGCTATGGGAGCACTTTGAGAAGTATGCTCCGAAACCGTTGCCTTCGATTCCCGCGAGTTGGGGCGGCTCCCGATTCTTCGATGGGTGAACAAGCGTCCAAGAGTTGGCATGATCTTGGTTAGTTTTCTCGATAAGTCGCATGAAATCGTTTTCGCCCATGGGAGCGGTCCATAGGTCGGTGACTCAAATTGACACCTTTGCTTCGCTCCGATCATGTCTTTATCTTCGACGGCAACTTGAGTGTTGGTGAAAACTTGTTTATTCAAAGCTGCATGTCAGGCTATATGCCGTCTTTCTTAATGGGGTCTTTAGAATAGCTGCTTACAATATTGACCGTCTTTGCTCGTCACATGGGTTTCGATCAAGGGGTTCCTCTTGCTTACCGGCTGGTGGTTCCCAAGGATTCATTGCATGCCGCCCTCAATGCTAGTGCCCTTGAGCCGGGTATCCGTCTTCCCTTCTTTCAGACGGGAAGAGTAACTTCGGCGACTTTTGGCTATAATGAGTTACGGTACGATGAGTTCACTATGATCCAAGATTTTGTAAATAACGTGGTGGAGAATGTTCGTTGTAAACCTTCCCCAGTTTTGAAGAAGTATCCAATGTTGAGAGATCCCAGCGAAAGTTGCACGGCAAACTCGGAAAGTCCCAGGCAAAGGAACAGAGAACGAAGAATCGTGTTGTCGGGTTTAGGCGGTTTCAAAAGATCATCCCGCAGCTCTCGTGTCTTTCAGTTCTTCCAATAACCAGGTATGTGTCGCCTCCTTGTTGGTTTGTCTCAAAACACGTGAATTTCTGCTGAAAACATGTGTCTTGTTTCTTCCAGGGCTTCGGTAGTGTTAATGCCTTCGCTGCCCTTGCACGTTGCCAGGAGACGGAAATTTCTTCGAAGAATTTCGGCGGCACTGAGCCTCCTCATAGCGTTGATGAGTCAGAGAAAGAAGAAAGTTTGACAAGTGAGAGTGATTCCTCTGGCAGCACTGGTTCTTTTTCGGGAAGTGGTTCGGTGAGTTTCGCGCCTTTTTTCTTTCTTCTTCCGTTTCTTTTTTTGAAAAATGTCTAACTCAAGTTCGCAGGAGGAATCCGGTTCGGAGGACAATTCTGGGGTGGAGCCACACGAAAACTTGCCTTTGGTGACCACCACCGGTGACTTGGAGATGGGAGTTAGCCAATTGCCGAGCACAGATGTGGTTCAAACGGTGGATGATTCTCTGATGGTTGCTGCCGTAGACATGGAAGAAGACCCTTTACGAGTCGTGAGGCCAATTGAAGGCGCCATTTTTGATCCCCCGTACTTGGTTCCTTATCCAGGTCATGTGCTGGTTGGCGGTTTCAGCGTGCTGGCTAAGTATGAGGCGTTGTACACCAGAATCTGGGAGAAGTACGGACATATGGCCACAACCAAGAAGGTCACTAGTCGATTTGGGCGGTTAAGCGTGTGGAAGAGGCTTTATCTTCCATCGAGGATATGCGTGAGGTGGTGGCCACACCGTTTCGAAGACGTTATTGCCGACCGGGAGCACCATCGCGACGTGTGCATAGAAAAGGAGTTCAACGCTTCGTGGTTTGTCGAAGGCCTTCTGAGATCCGAGAAGTCGAAAGATGCGGCAATCGAAAGCCTTCTCGCAGAGGAGATTGCACGACGAGGAGGTAGAACTCGAAAAGCTTTCCAAGATGTTAACTATGAAGAGAGCGGCTCTTGAAGATGCAAAGTTGACTTTCTCCAAGAAAAGCAGACCTCTGTTGGATGATTTTCCTTGAATGTTTCTCTGTTAAACTTTCGTTTAGGTTCTTCTTCTTTTTTCTTTTTTTTTGAAAAACATACTGGATGTCTGGTTCAAAGTTCGGCCGGTTTTGATAGGCAGATGGTAGCTTTTGAGGATATTGGATTATTTCTGGGATGAATGGTTTTGATAATATAACTCGATTATGTTTTGTGAAAGGAATATTGCTTTTATGAAAGTGTGTGCTAGCAATAGGCACAAGACGCGATAGTATGACGGTTTTATTAAGAACCTAAAAGCAGATCGTATATCTTGCCCAGTCTAAATTTACTCACTTCATAGGTTTTGCGAACACGCCCTCTCCATGTAAAAGGCGGCTTTCTTTGGTAGCATCGCTAGCAAGTCCCCAATCGCTGGTAGCATCTTGGCGAGTCCCGGTTTTCGGTGTAGTTTTTACAAGTAGTAGCCGGGTTGTCGCGGTTGAGCCGGATTGAGTCGTAAGTCCCCAATCGCTGGTAGCATCTTCAGCGAGTCCCCAGTTTTCTGGTGTAGTTTTTACAACTGGTAACCGGGTTGTCTGGCAGTTGAGTCGGATTGAGTAGCCTTCCCCTACCATCTTGTTATCGGTGAAGAACGAGATCGAGATCGACATTGTAGTAGATAGATCAATCTCATTTGTGGTCGCCAATTGTTTATGGGTAAAAATCGTTTCCGCCCGATTTTGGTAAATTGATGAGGTGAGTGAGAAACTGGTTTAAACCCTAAACAAATGTCTTTGCACGTGAGAACTTTCTAGATTCGAGAGATCAATTCTGTACAAAGTCGGCCTAAACCAAGAAATGGCCGTTCAGGATTTTGCTTCGGTCACAAAGTGGAGGAGAAGGGTTGATTTGGGGAGGGAAGCAAAGAAAGGTGTTGAGACCCGAATAGTTACGGGGAGAGTAGTGTCTCGACTTGTATCAGAAAGTGAAAGCTTAGGAATCTTGCAAGAGATGAAAGCTTTTGGAGAGCTTGCAAAGTTGCCTTTTACGAGAGTGTTGTATTTTCTCTGACCGAGACTTGTTGTCCGGTGGAAATAGGTAAGACCTATTTATACAAGTCGAGATTGAAACGTACCCTGGCCTCATGAAGGAAGAGAGTAAAGGGTGAAATAATGGGAGGAGGTGGTAACCGCATGGTGTTTATGGGTGAAAACGTTTTCACCATTATTTCCTCATTTATTTGACCGCTTTATTCCTATTCACGCTTTCTTAATGTGAGCGTAGTGTACGCTGCATCTTGTGACCGCCAAACCAAGACCCCCGGAAAGCATCCCCGGTTTGTGTTGATGTCTCGAGTGTTGGTTGCACCTTGAGTGCAAGTGGCGCTGCTAGTGGCGCGTGTGGCATGTGCCAATGGCATGTACGGAATGCCTTTGTTGCGGGTTGCACCTTGAGTGCAAGTGGCAATGCCAGAGCTGCTAGTGGCGTGTGCGGCATGTGCCAATGGCATGTGCGGAATTCCTTGGTGGTAGGTTGTACGTTGAGTGTTAGTGGCAATGGCATGTGTGGCCAATTTGGGTCACGGCCTGGTAGGAAAAGCTACCAGCGATGCGTGTTGGCATGTGCCAATGGCATGCGTGGCCAATTTGGGTCACGACATGGTAGGAAAAGCTACCAGTGAGCGTGTTGGCATGTGCCAATGGCATGCGTGGCCAATTTGGGTCACGGCCTGGTAGGAAAAGCTACCAGCGAGCGTGTTGGCATGTGCCAATGGCATGCATGGCCAATTTGGGTCACGGCCTGGTAGGAAAAGCTACCAGCGAGCGTGTTGGCATGTGCCAATGGCATGCTCGGCCATTAGGGCTATGCCCTGGTGAGAAAAAGCTACCAACGAGCGTGTTGGCATGTTCCAATGGCATGCTCGGCCATTAGGGCCACGCCCTGGTGAGAAAAGCTACCAGCGAGCGTGTTGGCATGTGCCAATGGCATGCTCGGCAATTAGGGCCACGCCCTGGTGAGAAAAGCTACCAGGGAGCGTGTTGGCATGTGCCAATGGCATGCTCGGCCATTAGGGCCACGCCCTGGTGAGAAAACTACCAGCGAGCGTGTTGGCATGTGCCAATGGCATGCGTGGACAATTTGGCCTAGGTTGCACGGTTTGCAAGCCTAGGTGCGGGCGCTTGATGAGTGCCAAATAGTGCATATTTATACACCTTTTTATTGGCATTTTACTCATCTTTTGCGCTTATAAATCATATATTATCCCAGTTA
Source organism: Papaver armeniacum (assembly GCA_023531295.1). NCBI lineage: Eukaryota > Viridiplantae > Streptophyta > Magnoliopsida > Ranunculales > Papaveraceae > Papaver > Papaver armeniacum. The sequence continues at coordinate 8,454 of JAJJWW010007633.1, forward strand.
CGTGTTTTCCTTGTTTTCAAGAATAAATATTTGTATTAATTAATTTTGTGTTTTTAGGTAATAAATAAAGCTCGGAGAAATCAAGGAGCGAAGAAGTGGAGTCGAGCATCTATGGAGCAGAAAGCCAAAGCCGCGCGCAACAAGTTGCAACCCAACAAGTAGCAACTCATCTACAAGACATGGGCACGAGCTAGACCCGACCCGTGACCCGGATCCGAGCCCCGTCTCTTCCGAGACGTTGAGATTTCTTTCTCCCTCATCCACCGGTCAGCTGCTTCCACGTGCATCAAAGATTGCTGCTCCGTGCAACACCGTATCGCTCCAAAACCGCTTACCTCTATCCTTAGTTCAGATTTTCGCTCCTATTCATCCAACGCTCGGTGCAGACGTTCCCATCAAACTTTGCTGCTGCCCTCACATCGAAATCCCCAAACCCTATACCTTTGATCGAGCTAACCCTATTCTCCATTTCACTTTCTCTTTCTCCTCTTTCTTCCTCCTAGCTCTGCAACTCCACCCCCATTCCCCGACCGAGCCCTGCACCACCACCTCCATACCCTGCCCAGAGCCTCACGCCACTATCACCTTCCGACACAGCCAACAACTCCTCTAACTCCCTCGCCACCCTAGCTTCATTTGTCTCCATCCATAGCTTCTCACTTACCCTAGAAGCTAGATTGAGACAATTGAAACTAGGGTTTTCCTGTGATCGATGCGAGCGAAGTGACAAGAGGAAAGCTCGATTCGGGACCGAAGAGAGCATGGGTTTGCCTTCACTTTTTGATTTAATTTTTATTTTAATTGAATTAGGGTTAGGTATTTTTGGGGAAACTTTGCATGTATAAATAGGAGGAGTAGAGAGTGAAATTAGACACTGGATTAGCGAGGAGGTCACTAGGTTAATTTTGTTCTTTGTTATGTTAATTTGATGTTTTAATTTAGTTGTTAGGGTCTCCATGAAACCCTAATTTACAACTCGTGTTCTTCATGCTCATGTATTGTCTTGAATGTTTGAATACTTTCTAGATGGAATTAATCAAAGTATGATAGCACTTTGCTCTCCACGGTGCATGCCAATGCCATGGATGCCTTGTAGTTTGATTCACTCTGTGTTGTTTATGCTACAACCCAAGTTTAAATTGATTATTATGTTCCTCGATTATTTGTCTTTGTAATTAGACAAGTAATACTTGGGAGATATACTTTAGTTGCGATTAACTGTCAAGCGGAGAAACACTTTAGGTTAAGCGGACTTGACACCTTGCCTTTATCTAGCATAAGAATAAGAACAATGTCATGAGTAAAAGACACAGTTTAGGTTAGCGGTGGATTTAAGACCCTAGCAACACCTCTATCCTTTGTCTTATACCTTAGCTTAGGATCATACCATCACAACTCGGCCGTTTGCAGCAAAACATCTTTGTTACATTCTTTGCCTTTTGTTACTCTTTGTCACCTTTGAATTTCGAGTTGAACAAGCCTTAGATCATATAAAGAGCACACCTCGTCTCGTGGATCGACCGTATTTGCCACGTCTCCAATAGACGCCGTGCACTTAACGGTATAACCCGTAGGCGTAAATTTACACATCTTCGGGCCTACCAAGTTTTTGCAGCGTTGAATTCTTGGGACTTGGTGTGTGCCCGGTGATTTTCGGCTAAGCTTTACCGATTTTCTCCCCGTACATATTCATATTGTATTATTTTTGTTTTAGTGTAACTTATAGTCATCTGTTTTAAGTGTAGCTTGTAACTTGCATCTGTTTTAGTATAACTTATAACCTGTAACTTGTTTTTAACCCTTGCATCATCTTGTAGTTTAAATTTCTGCATTTTTTTTTTTTTTTTTTTTTTTTTATAGTTTAAAGCATAACTTAGTGTAACCTGTACTTCATATTGTAACTTAGCATATTGGTAGCTCTTGATCCCTTTCGGTCAAGTAAATTTAGAGTTGCATTTGCAAGTACTCATTCCTTTTCTTTGTAACACTCCACATTTTTGAGAACCGAAAAATCTTCATTGAGTTAGAGTAGGTACCCCTTGTGTTCTTGAGGAGCAATTTGAGACAAACCAAAAGGCGAGAGAGACCAAGGAAAGGCCAGATCTTGAGCATGTCTTTCCGCACAAACTCGTTGAGTTGAGCCAACCCCAGGGTACTTGCTGTGCTTGCCTTGTGGTTGAGCTATTAGCGGGCGAGGCTTGAGCAACCAAAGAAAGGGGGAAGGCGGAGCGGAATAACACAGCCATTGTGGCTAAACCGGTTGGTCAATTTTGTTATATTCTATACTGCATGATACGTGTGCAAGCGAGTACAACCACAGATGCATGCTAAAACCTTGAATGATTGAATGAATGAAAGCATGTATGATTGGATGAATGACAACATGATATACTTTTGCCACGAGCTCCATTGAAGGCCGTTGGAGCCTCGCCTGCAAACCTTGTTGAGACTCAGTGACTTGTGTTGTGTGTAACCACGAGACCTTGAGTGAGCTAGAGGTTGCAAACCTTAGTGCCATCAGCCCTGAGAGTTACTTTTTAACCCATTTGGCATACCACGAGCTCGACACTTGCACCTTGCAGGAAACCTTGTGAGGCTGCCATCGGTTGAGCATAACTCTTTCTCGGCCCCCGTTTGTATTTCTAAAGCTGTGTGACCCTTTGCATGTTTAACCCGCCATCACTTGAGCATACCCCTGCACACACCACGAGCATGAGCCATTAGAGCTGCAACCTTGAGAGCCACATGCTCACTTGCTAGCCCCTCGGCGCAAGTTTTGCGCCGGGTTGCAAACCCTGCTACCATCATTTGAGCATAACTTTTGTCTCACCAGGCAAGACCACTGTCAATAGTTGCAAACTGTGACAAATCTATGCTTTTTCGTACCTTGTATGCCATTAGCCACGCTTGATTTGAGCAGCGAAGCTCTCGGTTGTGAGCTAAGTGAAATTTGAATAGAAAACTTTGACTCAGCTGAGTAAAAGTCGGTGACTAAGCTAAGTGAGTGAACGGATTTCTTGTTCATTTGAGTTAAACCGGCTGAGTTGAGTTGACTCACTGAATAGCCGAGTCAATCCCCAACTCAGCCGATTTCTGAGTTGAATCGGGTTGTTTATAGCGAAACCTAGTTCCAGGCTAACTAAACTCATAACTTGGGCTTACACCAACCAGACCCAGAACCCAGGCTGGGCTAGCTAAACCCACATCCGAAATTTTGGCCGACATCGGTAGGCAGCTGAAGCCCACGTAACTCCGAAGTTTGTGGGCTGCCTACACAAACAAAGCCCACAAGACACCGGGCTGCACATAACCATTTGAGCCCACAAGACCTAGGCTTTGCACACAATTGCTGGGCTTCCTACGGAACCAAACAACAAGCCCACATAAACCAAACCTTCCCACATAAACCAAAGCTCCCAACAAAACCAAATGAATCCCATTGAAACCAAATCCCAATAAACCAAAGCCCACATAAACCAAACTAAATTTTGAGTTCAATTTGAGTACTAAATCATGTCGGGATTTTTGGTCATGGCCCAGGAATACCAACAAATCCCTTAGAGAGCGTGCTTAACGGGCACGCTTCACAGGATGAACCCCACATACCATAGTGATTTTAGGGGGAATTTTATGCTTCTCGGGGCCACGACTTCACATGCCTAATCACTATGAGCACATGCATCATCCACCACGGGTTGAGAATGAACACTCTCCTCATACCCAGTCATCACTTCTCGATCAATTAGAAGCTCGACTATCCGGCTTAGAAAGGCAATCACATGAGCGATCTGTCAAATCTAATCCCCCTAGGCACTATGAAATGCATGCTTGCACACCTTATGTGGTGGCTTAGACCACCTGCTGAGTAATGTTGTTATATTTTGCATGAATTTAGACAGTCTAGGAAAACCATGATAATCCAATATACGAAGTGTCTAGAAGTGACTATTGGGACCATAATCAACTTTGCACACATGCATCATTCACAGTGGGGAGATGAATAATTTTATACTCCCCCAACTCTAGTTTGCAATCACTAATGGACACACTCATGGAGCAAAATGCTAGGCTTGAAATGAATGCAATGCATAACCGTCCATATAGCAACATCCCGAATTTCCCTTCTCTAGTGAACCTCATCCATATGAGGAGTGCATACCAACGTTGAAAACTCTCCTTTCATTGAACAACATAATGAATTTCTAGAATTGAATCAAAACCTTGAGCAAAGGTTTGAGAGTTTAGAACTCAAATTGAGTCAAATGCGTGATGCACTAAATCGGAAAGGGAGGACTTTCAAAGATGAAATGTTTATCAACCATAATGAAGTCAATAGTATGCCTAGTCTTACTCGTGCAATTGATATTGCATATGAACTTTATTTTAAATGACGGGACTAGAAATACTATGATTTTTAATAAGGAAATGCATTGCTATGATGATGATGATGATGAATATGAAGAGCATGTATATTTTTAAAATGTGATAGAATCTTTAGGTTCGAGACGTTAACGTCTCTTCTCGTGAACCCCATGAATGATGCTTCTTCGATATTCATATATGTGATGATGATGTGGAACTCCGTGGAATTATCCTGTGAAAATGAACATGATTTACCCTCTTCGACTTTAGGAAAGTGTGTGATGGTGCAAATGATTTTATACATGAAAACAACTTAGATGTACCTAACCTCTCTCCTCTTGAGTCACAAATTGAAACTCCTCCACCAAACCTAGGTGTAGTTTGTCACAAAATTGCAAAACCAACTTTTCTAAAAAATGCCTAACTTAGGCCTAGAGCTTTGTGCTTCCCAAGTCCTCTTGGACTATTTTGCATCAAAGTATAACACTCTTAAGGAGCCACGGTTGGAATGTGTATGTCTGCTGTAATTAGCAAAACTCATTTTGAGTTAGACCTTTTGCATGATGTACCTTTAAAATTGCAAGATTTTGTGCTTCAAACACACCGTTCACAAGTTTAGGTTTGGGGAAACTCATTCCCATTTGCAGTCTTACTTGCACTCTCATTTTATATTTGTGTAAGGTCATTGTAATGTGTGTACATATTTTCTATTGGGTTGATCCTCAACTCTTTAGATTGTTAGTTTATGGTGAATTTTCTTTGTATATATCCGGTAGGACTTGTTAAAATTTTTCTTTCTTGATTGGTTGAGTCTTCTTGCACATATATTATGCTAATCCGATATGATCTCCGATTGAGAATATTGGATTCTTGCCTTGACGAATGAAGCTCAACCTTGCTCTTGCCGACATCCGGTAATCTCTTCCCTTTTATCTTATCAAGCCATAGTTCGTGGTACGTGGTGTGTTTAAATTTTTCCTATCTGTGACACATTGAGGACAATGTTTGATTTAGGTTTGGGGGTGCATTTGCATTTAGAGTTTTTAGTTTTTATTTTGCATTTAGAGTTTTTAGTCTTTTATTTTACCTTTTAAAAAAAAAAAAAAAAAAAAAAATTTCAAAAACTCTTTTGTAAAAACCTCCAACTTTTAGAGATTTTAGAGTCACTAGCATGCTTTTAGCTATGTTTACATAGAGAATCTGACCGAAATAACGAGAACTTGGAAGTCTTAGGAGAACCTAATCGGGTTTCTTAGTTGATTAGAGCGTTAAAGTTGGATTTAACCATGGGAGGGCTAATTAGGTCTTGTTTAGATATTCGGTAGTAGAATTGTGATCACCCATAGTGGAGACTACCCATTTTACATCAAGTGAGGCACCAACCTTGATTTTTTGCAACTTTCTAGAAAAGTCGTTAGAGTGTGTGTCACCGTACGTAAATTCGGGTAGGAATGGTGAGCTACCCAACTTCGCACCAATTTCAGCACTACTTTTGATCTCTTGAGTGCTAGTTTTTGTCAATCATGAGGTGACGTCTAAAGATGAAAACTCCTTCTAAATACCGATTTGTAGTTAGCATCATTTCTCTCTCAATCGTAAGACCCATAGAAACACATCATCGTCAAAGAAGCAGAATCGAATATTGAAAGAAAAGTTGAGATAGTCCAAGGTTTACGTGCAACAAAGAAAACGAAAAGAAAATAGGATGAGAATTAATAAAATTTATAAAATCAAGACAATACAAGTTGTGGAAAAATTGAGTGATAAAGTCCTTTGTCCATGGAGTTAGTTGTTTCATTATTTGTATTTGTATTTTTATTTTCGCTTATTATAAAAAAAAAAAAAAAAAAAAATCAAAAAATCAAAAAATCAAAAATCAAAAAAATATTGTAGTTTATTTTCTTATTTTTGCTACCACCATGGTAAAGAAGAGTTCAAAAAGAAAAATCCAAACAACAAGGAATTTGACTAGAAAAGTTAAAAATTGTCAAGTTTTGTGAAGTTTAGAAGTTCGTCATCAACATTTGAAGACCGAAAGAAGATTGAAGACGTTTCTATGGTTTCTTATGAGAGAGTGATATTAATTACCGATCGGGTGAGAAGTGAGTGAGTATTCCCACCCCTTGCTAATGGTTGATTTCCTTTCTTAGAGATCATCAAAAAGATTCTTTTTGTCCACACCTCGTGGAGTCTCCGATTTTATTTCGGAAGGTTATCCTTCTTACCTACAACGTGTGCGGGATTTCTCTCTTTATTCCTGCTGCACACATGAGAGACTAAAAAAGCGATCTTTTTGAGTGCAATTATCATAAAACCTAATGGTGAGGCGAAGTTGAGACTTATGATCTGATCGAATCCGAATTCTTTCATATGGTATGGTTACTTCTCGCTCGGCACTTAAGGATGAGAAGGCGTTCTTCGATAGTTCTAACCTTACTAGCATGCATAAACTCTATGTCCTCATAGCTTCTTGGATGCTTGAGACTCTTTTACACTCGAAGTTGGAGAAGGTTTTGTGGGTACATCTCTTGTAAACCCTCACGAGACTACAACTCGTCCACTAGGGACACCTGGGGTTTAAAGGCTTAGTGCATATGCTAAATGCATTCGAGAGACTGCGACGGGGGTATTGTTAGGATTTCTTCATTTTTGTTTCACTTGAGGACAAGTAAAATTCGGGTTTGGGGGTATTTGATGAGTGCCAAATAGTGCATATTTATACACCTTTTTATTGGCATTTACTCATCTTTTGCTTATAAATCATATATTATCCCATTCGTGTTTTCCTTGTTTTCAAGAATAAATATTTGTATTAATTAATTTTGTGTTTTTAGGTAATAAATAAAGTCTCGGAGAAATCAAGGAGCGAAGAAGTGGAGTCGAGCATCTATGGAGCGAGAAAGCCAAAGCCGCGCGCAACTGTTGCAACCCAACAAGTAGCAACTCATCTACAAGACATGGGCTTGAGCTAGACCCAAACCGTGACCGGATCAAGGCCCGTCTCACGAGCCATTGAGATTTCTTTCTCCCTCATCCAACGGTCGGCTGCTTCCACGTGCATCAAAGATTCTTGATCCCAGGTGCAACACCAGATCGCTCCAAAACCGCTTACCTCCTCGGCCGTTCGATTTCGCTCCTATTCATCCAACGCTCGGTGCGGCGTTCCCATCAATTCTTGATGCTCCGCCCCATCGAATCCCCCATACCCTATACCCCAGTCGAGCTAACCCTATTCTCCATTTCACTTTCTCTTTCTTCTCTTTCTTCCTCCCTAGCTCTGACTCCACCCCATTCCCAGCAACTCCAGCCCCATTCCCACCTCCAAACCCCCGCAGCCTCGCCACTATCCTCCTTCCCCGACACCAGCCAACAACTCCATTCCAACTTCCTCACCGCCACCTAGCTTCATTTGTCTCCATCCCTAGCCTTCTCAACACCCTCTAGAGGCTAGGAAGAGATAAATGGAACTAGGGTTTTCTCTGTGATCGATGCGGCGAAGTGACAAGAAGAAGAGCTCGAACAACCGAGATTCGAAGAGAGCATGGGTTTGCCTTTATTTTTGATTTAATTTTTATTTTAATTGAATTAGGGTTTAGGTATTTTGGGGAAACTTTGCATGTATAAATAGGAGGAGTAGAGTGAGAAACAGGCACGCCCTGGATTAGCGGAGCTTGTGTCACTAGGTTAATTTTGTTCTTTGTTATGTTAATTTGATGTTTTAATTTAGTTGTTAGGGTCTCCATGAAACCCTAATTTACATTGTGTTCTTCATGCTCATGTATTGTCTTGAATGTTTGAATACTTTCTAGATGGAATTAATCTCGGTATGATAGCACTTTGCTCTCCACGGTGCATGCCAATGCCATGGATCTTGTAGTTTGATTCACTCTTGTGTTGTTTATGCTACAACCCAAGTTTAAATTGATTATTATGTTCCCTCAGTTATTTGTCTTTTTGTAATTAGACAAGTAATACTTAGGAGATATACTTTAGTTGCGATTAACCTGTCAAGCGGAGAAACACTTTAGGTTAATGCGGACTTGACACCTTGCCTTTATCTAGCATAAGAATAAGAACAATGTCATGAGTAAAAGACACGGCGTAGGTTAGCGGTGGATTTAAGACCCAGCAACACCTCTATCTTTGTCTTATACCTTAGCTTAGGATCATACCATCACAACTTTCAGCGTTTCGGCAAGCAAAACATCTTTGTTACATTCTGTTGCCTTTTGTTACTTCTGTCACCTTTGAATTTCAGTTGAACAAGCCTTAGATCATATAAGAGCACACCCTCGTCTACGTGGATGACCAGTGCTTGCTAGCGTCTCCAATAGACGCGTGCACTTCTTGGTATAACCGTGTTGTAAATTTATACACATCTTGAGCCTACTGTTACTTTGGCATGGCGCGGGATAGGGCCAAAGGTAAGGGTGTTTGGCTTGGCGTGGCGTGACCGGCGTAGCTAGGGCCAAGGCGAGTGTGTTTGGCATGGCGCGGCTAGCTTGGGCAAGGTGTGGCTGGCATGATTTGTCGTTGGCACGGAGGTGCGGCTAGCATGGTTGGCATGCTTTGGCGCGTTTGGTGTGGGCCCGGCATGATTTGCCATTGGCACGCAGTGCGGCTAGCTTGGGCTAGGTGTGGTGGCATGATTTGCCATTATGCACGAGAGTGCGACTATCATGGTTGGCATGCTTTGGCAGCGTTTGGTGTATTTGGCATGATTTGCCGTTAAGCACGGAGGTGCGGCTAGCATGGGCTACGTGTGTTTGGCATGATTTGCCATTGGAGCGGAGTGCGGCTAGCATGGTTGGCATGCTTTGGCGCGTTTGGTGTGGGTGGCATGATTTGCCATTGGCACGGAGGTGCGGCTAGCTTGGGCTAGGTGTAGGCTGGCATGATTTGCCATGGGCACGGAGGAATTAGGGTTTTGTTCGTTGTAACCCTAATTTGAAAAAAATACCCACATTAATTCGACTACATGCATTAAATGTTCTAATAAATGTGTCATGGTGACATTAGGTTATTTGGGGTTTTACGATTTTACCCTTTGTTTAAATCCACCATCCAACAACAGTGTGTTTTAATCCTGGAATAGGTCAGGTTTCTCTCCATTTTTGGTTTCCTCGTTAGCAAAAAAGGTATGTGTTATTTCTTTTCTACTACTATATATTTTTTTATATAATTGAAATATCACAGGTTGTGCGTTGAATCGATCAATTGGAGAATCCAACCTTTGGTTGTTGATTGAAATTGATTGATCCTTGAAAATTGGTCTTTGGTACCGTTCAAGTTAATTTCTCTTGTATTCAATTAGACTCGCAGATTTCTATTTGCATGAGTAAGTATTGAATCGAGAAATTGAGATATAATCTTTGATATACTTTTTATTAAGATTAGTCCCATTGTCTTGTTGATTCTCTAAAAGTATATTGGAGTTGGTCCATCCTGATTGCTAAGCGAAATCGGGTGAGGTTGTTGTACCCCCACTTTTTCAATTTGTATCGGAGCGAGCAAACACGTTTAAAGACCTTATAAGTATGTGTTTGTAGCGATCGACTCTATGGACATCTCCATGCAACGTACCACCCAGTCTTCGATGGCTCAAACTACTTGTGGTGGAAAATTGCTATGTGTGCTTTTCTTCAAGCTCGTGATTTTCAAACATGGAGTACGTGTTGTTAATGGATATACTCCTCCCGGTTGATACGAAGCGTGTGTCTAGACCTAAGGATATTGGTAGATATACTCGGAAGAAATCCTTGTTGCAAAGCAAAATTATGACGACTTAAATGCTTTATCATACATGCCATTACCCCCGGATCATCGGCATCATGTGACTACGTGCTTAAAGT
>JAJJWW010007634.1:0-38499 GCA_023531295.1 Papaver armeniacum
TTAATTATCTAAATTTCAAATATAAGTGCTAGAAATTTAAATAGACACATAAGATTTTTTACGTGGTTCGATCAATATGATCTATATCCACGATTCTTCACTATGATTGTTGAGGTTACATAAGAATTACATTTACAATATCCATTAATGGATATTTTTAAACTCTAGATCTAATTTTAGGGGGAAGAAGATGATAAAGAAAATAAATCCCCTCTAAAAATATCTCTCTCCAAAATATCTCTCTCTTCCCAAAATTATCCTCCCCTTTATCTCTCCTGCTCTCCTCTTTATATAGTGTTTACATAGTGGATGACAGCTCATGTACAACTAATATTTCCCTTAATTTCGGATTTATCTTGCGACATCCTCGCAAGAGTATAAATGTTAAATCTCATGAGACACTCTAATTCTACGCAAGATCCTCGCACTTTCCTCATGTTTACGTTATCTTCATTTGTTATGTCATTTCAGGAAATCACTTTGCGACGGCTTGGCGTTGTTAATGAAGATTCATGCAAGTGTGTTGTTGTTGCGATATTTGGATCCCACATTCTTGCCTCTTTTTTCTTGAATGTTGCTTGAAGAGCGATCTTTAAGAAAAAATCATTTGTTAATAGTATCTTTGATATTTGTTCTTGAAGGGACGAAATGAAAAGAACATCGGACTTGAAAAGTACGTACTTGCCTCTATTCTTTTTGCGAAGTTCCGAAGCTTTAACGAAATAAATAAAAGGTATCATCTATTGAAGTATGCGAAGTATGAAGTATCTTTGAAGAAGTATAAGAAGTACTTAATCCTTGAAATATATAAGAAGTTTGAAGTATCCTTTGAGAAGTATAAGAATTATCTTGTCCTTGATTACGAATAAGAAGTATTGCGAAATTATTACTCCATGCTCTCTGCCTCATGTAATGCTCTATTCTTTCACGAAGTTCCAAAACTTTGCGAAGTGAATAAGAAGTATTAATCCTTGAAATATAAGAAGTATTGCCTCTTGTTCATGCGAAGTTATTACTCCATTTTTGGTGATGATTCTTGTTGTTCATTGGTGAACATCTTCTTTGGAAATGATTCTTGCCGAGAAGATAAAGAACATTAAATGTTTTCTTGGTTATCCATAGTTGCCTCCGTTCTTTATCTTTGAAGGTAGAATCTTTAAGAAAATGTTGAATGAGGAGTTGTATCTTCTTTCTCATTTTGCCTCTGTCTCATACTTTTTGTTCTCATGCGATAGTATAATCTCTTCAAAGTTGCTCATCTTATCTTGTGAAATAATCACATTACATGAAATTACGAATAATTCTGAAATCGAATAACTCTGCAAATTTTTGTGAAATACTTGTGCGAATATAATGCTTATGTAATGATTATGTTATGAAATATGTATGCGATGTTTATGCCATGAAATGCTTATGCGATGCTTTCATGATGCGAGTATAATGCTTGTATGATGAGAATGCTTATCTCTTGCAATGTATAACTAATGTTTGTGTTACTTAGCTCATTTTGCCGTTCTAAAATTGATGTAGTTTTAAATCGCTTCCCATTCTTCATTTCGTGATTTTGTCTCTAGTATATGCATCCCTCTTTGTGTATTTATTGCTTCTCGCAAGTTCTTACTTGTGCTTCATCTCTTCTTATTCTGCACTATTAGTATCGCATAATAATATGATCATAATATCAAGTGTGCGGCATTTGCATTGCCTCGAGTCTCATTATCATGTATATGTTCGCAAGCTTGTCATTTAATCATTTTCTCAAGCTCACAAGCTTATCATGTAATCTTTTTGCGATAAAAGAATTGTATTACCTTCATCCAAATTGTTTATGTTGAATTTTGTCATTGCGACAAGATCGCAGGACGTCTTTACATTTTCATGTAACGACCCCTTGATCTTGCCTTATCATTGTTTTTGTGTGGTCTTATTTTGCCTTCCTAGTTAAAGGTCTTATTTTGCCACCCCTCATTGTGACAATATGACGGCCTAAATATTCTTGCGAGCATAAAGTCCCATGACATTAATACCGTCTTGCGACAAAATCGCGGGGACGTCGTTACACTTTCATGTAACGACCCATTGATCTTGTCTTATCATTTCTTTAGTATTTTTGCCCCTCTGCAGGATATTTTTCTTGCGACAATATGATAGGCCTAAATATTCTTATAAACGTAAAACCCCATGATATTGTCGTCTTTGCGGCGAAATCGCGAGGGCGTCTTTACACTTTCATGTAAAGACCCATTGATCTCGTCTTACCCTCGCGTTAGTATTATTGCCTCTTGGAATCATCGCACAAATATGACAAGCCTAAATTTCCTTTCGAAAATAAAGCCTCATGACATTTGCGTCTTTTTGACACTTATCAGCTCCCTAATGGAGGGTGCCGCCCTTATCATCTCCCCTGGTTGCCCCTTCAAGGAGGCGTACATCAGCCATACAAGACTAGCTCCTCCCATCCGGTCTTAACAGACAAGCGGTTGTTTTTGTGACCTCTTATCCCTTATACCTATAGGGCTTATGGTTACGAGACTGCACCCTAAGTGGAGTTTTCTTCGGGCCGAGTGCAGCATGTGCCAAGACTTGTCAAGAGTGGTAAGGAAGTTCCATGCTCCCCGCACTCTTGACTCAACCGTGTACCTCGGCGCCTTGGTCTACTGACTCCTTGGAAGAGACCCTCGGTCGCCCAACCGAGGTATAACCTTATATATATAGTTGGGAATCCAAGGTACCTCTTAGGATAGGCTTTCATGGCCCCAAATCTCCATGACTCGGGTTCCGGAGCGGTGTAACCTTTTCCCGAGCCATGTCAAGAGATACCCCCTTATATGACGCACTTTAGGTCTTACATTTGCCTCTTACGAAATATCATTCGCGAACTAGGGTGTACGCCATAAAGGTTCGTCCCATTCACTCACTCAATCATTTTTGTCAATTCATTCAATCATTCACTTTTGATTTTCTCTTCTCATTATCTTTGCGAAGTTATCGCATTTCCATTATCTTTGCGAAATTATCGCATGTCTTCATTCTTTCAATCATCCCTTCATTTCTGTCATTTATTTCATTCATTCTCATAATATCATATCATTTGAAGTAAAGTAAATATTCAAGAGAAATATATAAATTAATGCGAAATTTTTCGAATCTTTGAAATCTTTAAGATCTTTGTAACTTAGAAGTCTTTGAAATCTTTGTAATTCTTTATAATTTTTGAAATCTTTGAAATCTTTGAGATCTTTGAAATCTTGAAATCTTTTTTTTTTTTTTTTTTACATCAAATCAAAAATCTTTTATTTTCAAAAAGTAAAATGTTCAAAGAAAGTACTTAGCTCGTATGTGATTCGTTGTCTCTTGTTGTTGTCTATCATCCTTGACAATGTATAAACGTCGCACAAAATATAATTATCTCGCAAAAAAAAAGTGTGAAGTGAGATTTGAACCCTTGACCTTCCTCTTGCATATTCTCGCACCATACCAAGTGTTCTAACCCTCTCTTGCGAAATTAATTTAAGAGATAGTCATCAACTTTCTTCTTTGAGAAATAAGCAAAATCGTGCGAAATTTCGCATAACAAAAATAAATGTGCGAGAGACAAGAATTGATCCCGCGACCTTCCTTTGCATTCATGCCTCTAACCAACCTGTACTAGCCTTGCCTCTCAGAAATGTTTCGAAATAATCACCTATTTTCTTCTTGAAATATACTTGCGAAAAATCCATGCGAAAAATACACGTTCGTTGAGATTTGAACTCGCGACCATGAACTCGTTAATTTCGCAGGTGACCAACTGTGCTGCCTTTTGTTTGCGAAAGAATGAAACAACCTTGCGAAATTATCCATTTTTTCCCCTCTTTGCGAGGAGGGAGATTCGAACCCGCGACCTTAAGCTCCTCATGTTCGCTCGTGACCAATTGTGCTACTCCTCCTGTGCGAAAGGATCGCCGAATGCTAATACATGACTTATATTCACCCTTTGATACTCAAGGAAAAAGATGACAAAAATTCTTCGCGAAGGGTAAGACTCGAACTCGCGACCTTATGTTTATACTCTTCGCCAGGTGACCAATTGTGCTAATGGCTGTTTGTGAAAGAAACACACAATATTATAACTTTATTCACTTCTTCGCTCTCGGAAGTTCAAAAATATGTAAAATGTGGGATTCGAACTCGCAACCCCAAGCTTGTTCTCTTCGCAAACCACCATCCGGGCTACTTGTCGCTTTATGAAGGAAAAACACACAATGCTATAGCTTTATTCCATTTTTCCCCTCTTGAAAGTTCAAAAATATGACGTGGCGAGATTTGATCTTGCAACATCAAGCTTCTTCGCTCCAACTCAAACCATCTCAAGGAAAGCTTCTTTTTGTGATAAAAATCACGAGCGTTTTGTTCTTATCATTTTCTTCGTTCTTCCTTAATTTCCTTCAACAATTTTCCTCTTTTTTCTTTTTCTCCTGAATATGAAATCTTCCATTAAAAAATTAGATTTCTTCCTTGAATTTCATCACAAGAACCTATATTTTTCTCTTCCTCTTTTCATGTCTTTGAATTGTTGAACGGTGTTTTCTCCCTGAAAGTGTGATTCTTTCCATAAAATTTCCATTTTTGAACCTAAATTTTATAGATCTAAATAAAAAGTATGAACAGTAACTAATTTTCATGGAAATTTCTTGATCCAACAAGTTACAGGAAGGACAAAATCCATTATTTCTCTCCCTGTTTAGCGCATATGTAGTTGCAGGAAATCCCACACTACACCCCTCACTATATTTTGTAGATCTAAATCTTATTAATTATCTAAATTTCAAATATAAGTGCTAGAAATTTAAATAGACACATAAGATTTTTTACGTGGTTCGATCAATATGATCTATATCCACGATTCTTCACTATGATTGTTGAGGTTACATAAGAATTACATTTACAATCTCCATTAATGGATATTTTGTAGAGCTCTAGATCTAATTTTAGGGGAAGAAGATGATAAAGAAAATAAATCCCTCTCTAAAAATATCTCTCTCCAAAATATCTCTCTCTCTCTTCCCAAAATTATCCTCCCCTTTCTCTCTCCTGCTCTCCTCTTTATATAGTGTTTACATAGTGGATGACAGCTCATGTACAACTAATATTTCCCTTAATTTCGGATTTATCTTGCGACATCCTCGCAAGAGTATAAATGTTAAATCTCATGAGACACTCTAATTCTCGCAAGATCCTCGCACTTTCCTCATGTTTACGTTATCTTCATTTGTTATGTCATTTCTGAAATCACTTTGCGACGGCTTCGCGGCGTTGTTAATGAAGATTCCGCAAGTGTGTTGTTGTTGCGATATTTGGATCCTACAAACCCAGTGGAGAAGTTAATATACCTAGAATTGTTAGCACAACTTTTAAAAAGATTCCTAAATTTTGGATTAGAACTGCGTGCTTCTCCGATATTACTAGATTATTTTGCATCTCGTGACTTCTCTTTGCCTGTGCATGACTCCCAGATCGTCTCAGTTCCCATCCCTAATGAACCACTTGAGTCGGTAATTCTTGTTACTGACGATATATCCTTTGCAAAAATTAGGTTTGGGGGTGGCTCTTTCGTTTTGATAGTCTCTATATCTTTACGTTGCTATTGCGAGGATTTGAGGTTGTCATTGTTTGTAAATATTGTATTTTGGGTTGATCCTAAAATGTTTAGGTTATTAGTGTATGGGGATCCTTTTTGTATATTCCAGTAGGTAATTCTATTTTTATTTGTTTATTTTCGCATATTATGAATTTCCCATCTTAATTTTTACGTTGGATGACTCAATTACATTGAGGAAAATATAATGTTTAAGTGTGGGGGAGTGGTTAAATTTTTACTTTTCTTTTTCATGAATTTTCTTGCAATTTATGACCAGCTGTGTAGCGGGTCTTAAAAAAAAAAAACATGATCAGTTGTGTAGCGGGTCTAAAAATATATTATTACTATGATTGTTAGGGTTATGACCAGTTGTGTAGCGGGTCTAAAAATTAAAAAAAAAAAAAAAAAAAATATGTCGCGGGTCTTGTGTATGGCATTTGTCATGACCAGCTGTGTAGCGGGTCTAACTCTCTCTTATTATATGACCAGCTGTGTAGCGGGTCTTCTTCTGTTTTGCTCGAGGACTAGCAAAATATAAGTGTGGGGGTTTGATAAGCACGTAACTGCTACATTTTATATCCATATTTATATTAGTTAGGACTCGATATTTTGGCTAACAACATCATTTCAGTGCTTTTGTAGAAAGTACAAATGAATTCCGGTAATTCAGAGATAAATGGCTAATTGGAAAGCTTTAATGACAGTTGCGACAAAAATTACTAATCTTGCTACTCCAAGGCATGGCATCGGAATGAAGTTACGTGCAGGGCAGCCGTGTTAACCTTGTATTTTTGGCACCCGCCTAAAGAAGCTTACGGATAGAGGAGTTAGTGGGATAAAGATTCTCTCGTTTGGCAAGCTTTGAGTCATTTAGGATTTAAAAAACAAGTTAACGTGGATTCATTATCACCACGTATTGTCGGTGGAGGGTAAAAGAGCACACATGTCTCTTCTTTGTCAAAATGAAGAGGATATCTCAAGCCGCAACGATGGAATTGGGGTTTTGTCGGGATTAAGTTGAGGAGTGATACGACATCATCGACTGGAGTTGGTAAGTATGGTTAGATGCATGTCTGTTCAATGGGACCGAGAAGGGGTAAGAAGTAACAACTGGTTTGGTGGGTTCTGTTAATTGGGTTAACTTCATCTGGAGCGGTGATATATCTCTGTCATCTTGCACAATGAGATGGAGGTTCGGCGGTGGTGATTGGCTGAGTTGTTTACAACCAACTGAGGCTAGTGACCGAGATTTGAGAAGAGATTTTTGTTGAGATGAATGGAAATGAATAGAGCAGTGAATGTACGATGGATTCAATGCATCAATAGTGATCGACGAGCCTTGGGACTGGAAAGACAACACATAGTCTCCATTCATCTTCCTGGCCTTGCTGGGGCTGATGTCTCAAATCATTTTCCTTTTGTGCACATGTTCTATTTCCTTCTCCCCGTGAGATGTTTGCTTAGGGTTTCCTTTCTTGCTCCAGTGGATTGATTTAGGCTGACTCAGGACTTTGTGTGAGTAAAGAGGTTCTCAGATGGAAATAGTGTTTCAACTAAATTGAAAATTGAAAATTGAGACCCTAACTATGAATGCAAGTATTGCAATCATTTTCTGGGGGAATTACAAATATGACATGAAATTGTAAAAGGAAACACGCTGGAAAAAATAGCACAACGTTTTTTAAAGGGTGGAGGACGCTGGAAAGTGGTAGCACGGCGTCTTAAGTTCGGTAGGGTTTGTGCCATTTTGAGTGAATTGTTATGCCTTCTAGTTTATCAGCGTTGATGAGCTTGCAGTAGCCGCCTAGAATAACATCTCGCTGCAGTGCACGGTTCATCTTCTCTTTCGGTGGGTGAGTCGGGTGGAGTGGTCATTTTCACCGTCATGCTCCCGACTTTGAATGTAGCCGTCTTCGTCACCAGATCTCCAATCCCAAACGGGTTTGAACGTGCAAATACTTGGACCTTTGTCTTGTCTTCTTTGACCAAGACAACCTCTACACTCTTGATTAAACGTTTGAAAGGGTCGGCTTCCCATTCACATCTCTTAGTCGGGGTTGGTTCGTTGGTTGGAGTCGGTCCCCGGGACTTGTCGGGACGAGGCGGTAGGTTGTAAAGAAGGTTGCGTGGCGAGACTTACTTGAGATCGGAACTTTTCAACGTATCTTTGACAGGCTCTCTCCGGGAAGTTGTGTCACATTGGTAAGTTCTTGGTGCGGCAATAGACAGCCATCGGGGAGGTCCAGAATGCGTGTTGGAGATTCTTTGGGTATCGAAACCGGCGGAGGACAGACTCCTAGTATTGCTTTGTTGTCATGCATCCAAGAACGTCCTAGGATCATGTCGTAGTTGGGATGATCTTTGACTATGTAGAACTTTGCTTGCGTCGAGGCATCACCCAATTTGACTTCAAGATCGATGTATCCATATGCATCTCTCGGGCTCTCTGTTGAATCTTTAACCACGGTCGGGTGACGAGTAGCTTCGCTTCGAAATCTTTGTCGCTCTCAAGGTCTTGACGGTAATGATGTTAAATTCGGAAGCCGTATCGATCAACGCGTTATCGAACTCAACGTCTCTCAAACGAGTGACGGTTAGAGTCCCCAGTTTCCATTGCTCACGTCCTTCGGGGAAAGGCGGGGTTCTGGACTGCCTCTCTTGGATACAAACGCCTGCGACACAACGTGGTTGAGGGCCGCAAATATGTCTTGACGCTGTCCTTTGGAGAAGTACAAGATTTCACATATGTGCTCCATCGAGATTGTACGGTCTTGCGACGGTAATCCCCGAGAAATCATGCGGTTCACGATAGGTAAAGGGTCTCAATGAACACCTTCGTTTCCAGTGGAGTTCCCTGTCTCTACCTTTTCCCCGAATATCTGTTTCAACCTGTTGCAATCTTTGGTTGGATGATGGACGAACCTGTGGTAGCAACAATATCCGGGATATGCCATTTCTTCTTCGGTTGGAGGACGTCGATAGGGGGCAGCTTTACGGCGTCGTCTTGGATCCACACTTCCAAGAGCTCATCACTTCATTCATGGGAAAAGGAAAACCCGTGTCTTTAGTGTTTTGTGCAGGAGTTTTGTCTGCTCCTTTTCGAGACGAAGTCTTGTGTGCGGGGATGTCCGCTTGGTTTGTTGTTCCGTCACTGGAGCTTTCCTTTTCTCTCCTCCGCCCACTACACTCACAGAAGGACCGATGTTGTATTGCTTGTTCGTGAGGCGCCTGCTCGCTCCACTTTCACGTGAATCTTCACTTCGAACAACTCTGGTTCTTTCTAGTAGTGCCGGTGCAGTTGTTGCTGAACGTTTTGCAGCCTCGTGGAGTTCAGAGAACGTTTGAAAGCCCAGATTCTCTAACAGAGCGCGGTATATGGGTATCATCCCGTTGATGCACAACTCCACCAATTGTCGTTCGGTGACGTTCGGTTCATGACAATCCAGCGCTTGAGTTCGAATCTTTTGACGAAGTCGTTAGGATGCTCGTTGTTCCATTGAAGAATTCTTCCTAGATCCGAAAAGGTGATTTGTTCGGACACGAAGAAATACTTTCCGTAGAAAGCACCGACCATCTCGCTCCAGTTGGATATCTTTGTTAGGCGCGATTTTGTTGTACCAGTGTATGCCCTCCCGTAAGTGATTTCGAGAATTCTTTCAAAGCGAGAACATGATTGTATTCATGTTCCCCCAAGGATTCCAAGAATCGAGAGACCTGTTCACGAGCATTACCGTGCCGTCGTAGAGGGAGAATTTGGGGGAGAGGTGTAACCTCTTGGAAGAGGGATTCGTTGCATATCTTGAGGGTATGGAGGTTGGTGTTGATGTGCATCCGTCGATTTCCTTTGCCTCGGCTTTGAAGGAGTCGTTCTAGATCCTCACGTGTGATGAAGTTGGGTGTCTGGTCCCTTTCTCTTGAACATTCAGGAGCAACACGAGCTTCTTCACTCATGTGGGTCCGAGTGGAAACGCCTGCTCCGGGTGAATTGAAGGTATTTCTTGTTGGCTCCAAAGATTGACGTGAATCTTGCGGCAATCGTTCAGTCAAGGTGTTGAGGAAAGTGAGTACCTCCTTCTGAGCTGCGGCCATATCTGTTTGAGTCTTAGCAAGAACTTCCTGTTTCTCCATCAAGTCTGTAATGGTAATAGACGGTGGTCCTCCTCTTGTGCCTCCGGCTCCTCGCCCCGATGAGGGAGTGAAAGTTGTTGCTCACGGTGACCACCGGAGGCGTTACACTTGAGGAGATGTCGGGGACGGCTGCTCGCTCGGCAGTGATGGGAGGCGTTACACCTACGGGGATGTCTCTGCTCCGCTAGTGTTGGTGATAGAGGTAACGGCTCCTCGAGATGTGTTGGCTACATGTAGCTCCACCGACAGTACTTCGACACCGGGATTGTTATCCACACTAGCCCCATCGGAATTGATTCTTGATCCAGGACCTTAATTCCACCATCTTGAAATGAATTGTTGATTGAATTGATTCTAAGATCTACCCTTTTTTAAATTGATAAAATTGAATCGGATTTGGAGGAAATTGACTTTACAACCGAGAGATTAACCTCCCACTGTGGTCGCCAATTGTTTATGGGTGAAAACTACTCCTGGAGAATTTGGTAATTTGGGGTGTGGATGAGGAATGAATTTAAACCTTAAACAAATACACTGCGCGGTGAGTGCTTGTAGATTCGAGAGATCAATACGTGCAAGTCCGGCCTAAACCAAGAAATGGTCGTTCCAGACTTGTTTCGGTCACAAAGTGAAGGAGATGGGGTTGATCTTAGGGAGGGAAGCGAAGAAGGTGTTGAGAATGTGAAGGTGCAGACTTGCTTATGACTTGTTATAGAAAAGTGAACAAGCTTACGATTGGTGTAAGCAGGCTCTGGTATTTTCTTGTTGTTTTTCTCTGTTTTTCTCCGTTGTTTGGAAACAGGGCAGAGAACCTATTTATACAAGTCACTGAGTCTTATTCACATCTCTCGTGGGAAGTGGAGGAAGTGGAGTGATGGAGTAGTGGAGTTGTGCGTCGGTGCCACACGACCAGTCTTACCCACTTCTCCTGTTCATCTCCAACCGTCCATGACTTCCTAACACGTTCTTGTGATGGCGCGTTACCGCACCTGTTGTAAACCGCTGAGACCAATACCCGTATGTATCCCCCCGGTTTGTGACATGATTAATGTCTGGAATGTGTGGATTGTGGATCCACGAAAGATAGCATGTAATCTTTGAATTGAATAAGCTGCGTTATTAGGGAAGTCGATACTTGTGAAGTATCGTGTGTATTTTATGCAGTCTTTGCATCATGGTGTGGTAAAGTGATGGGTAATGACACCTTACTAACCAATTAACTCGACTGTGGCTGTATAACCAAGCTGGTGAAGTTGGACGGATGAGATGATCTTTGATACACTCATCTGCGGTAGATTAATGAAATTAGGGTTTTGAAGAGGTGCGCAAGCATCACTCTTCAGCTTGGTCGAAACCAAGCATGGGAAGGATTTCGGAGAGGACCGACCGGGCGTGCATGTAGATAGCATGCCGGTGTACACGTCCATGTCTCACTGTCCCATGAAGGTGCGATCTAGGCCACTCAATTTGACCGGCAAAGAGGAGTGGTTGAGATCGATTTTGCAATAGGAATTTGATGCCGCAAAAGGCCGCGCATCATGCTCTTTTCCGGTGCGCGTTCCAAGACGACCTAACTTGGTCGGTCTTGGACGATTGGTTTGACGTGAAGATGGTAGGCTGGTGTTCATGCCTATACCTGAATATCCCATTAAAACGTGATCCGAGCCACCCAAATCGTCCGGCGAAGTTGAGCGGTCGAGATCAATTTGTGGTTTGGGAGGCGTGGCCACGCTAGTTTGGGCGCACGTTTTGGATTAACCAGACATGATATGCCTTGGTCGAACACATGAGGAGGTAGATGGGCCCACGGTGGTCATGCTGGTATGACCGGACCTGCTTAATCTAATCTTGACCCTCCATTCTTGCCGGAGAAGATGGACGCGCGTGATGGCTTGAAACCCTAATTTTGGCTTTCAAAGCCGTGCGCCATCTCTTGTTTGGGCGACAATTTTGTCACGACCAAACATGGTTGGTTTTGACCAATTGGTCAAGTGTGTAGGCGGGCCCACGGTGATCGTGTTGACATGCTCGGGCCCTTTGAATCTACATCTACACCCTCCATCTATACCTGCGAAGATGGATGGTTGAGGCGCTTTGCAACACATGTAATGTGCCGCAAACCCTAATTTAGGGTGTTCCGTCCATAATGCTTGGTATGGATAGTTTCTTGGCAATCTAGGCCAATGACCGACCATGCGGGGTCGGTCGTGGGTATTCCATACCTGCTTGGGGGTGATGGAATTGATCTGGGGTCATCCAATCATGCTTTTGGAGTTGGATGACTGCGATCGAGATCATATCCGGGACCGATCGGTCAGTCAGGATGCTCAATCAGGCTAGTATAACACACCGAGAGGGGCTCAATCGGGCTAGTATAACACACAGAGAGTCGGCTGTACGGGTATTTCGTACATGGTTTCATTATAGTGCTTGGAGGTTCGTGTTACTCGTAAGAGTAACACTCGGTCGTCATGCCACAGCGATAATGAGTCTTGGAAATACAAGGCTGATATGAAATTCACATGAAGGGATTGTTGCCACATGCTCCAACCTGGAGGAATTTCATGTATTCATAGAATGGGATTGTTGCAACATGCTCCATTCTTGGTGAATTAAGTGAGGGAGTATCCAACACTTATAAATGGCTTTATCTTTTACAAGATGTCAGCGCATGATTTTTTCTGGTTTTTTACAATTTTAACCTCAAATGAAAACCCACCATCAACATTAAGTCCCCTGCCTAGCACATAATGGTTACACTATTGTGGGGTAGGCATGAGATGGTGGCATATTTATATACTGAAATGACCAAGCTAAAGTGAATACATATTTAGGATAGTTTCACATCGTCGGGGCGTTGCCTGGAGGCCCGTTGGTTCTGCGAAGGAAACAGGACTTGGTCTGGTGAGTCGCTTTGGTTCCTCTTGCATATATCTGAGCTCGGTCCCTTCTTCATGTGTACTTCTTTTATCATACACATCTTCCCTCAGGTATATCTGATAAGCCTCGTTGATTGTTATCCCGAATTAGCGGCCTTCATATGTCGCAAGTAAAGACTTCTTTTCCTCTTGGGATTCCGTCGACTTGTGAGATTATAAAGAATCATCTATCGCGGTCGTTTATTCTACATCTCAGGTATTGTTCGATCTTCGATTGGTGATCGATTGATTTGATTTTTTTTTGATTTTTTTTTGTGTGCGCTCATAACCTCCCCTCCTTTGCAGTTTATCATGGAAGCGGCTGACGATCATTCTGTTGCTTCCCCAGAAAGAAGTTTCGAAGTTGACAAGCCCTAAAACCGTGCACACGAAGATGTAATGGCTAAGATCGATCTTCCGCTTCGCGAAGTCGGCCGTGCTATACAGGGGATGTCTATTTCACACCTTCGTATTGCAAGAGGACGTATCTCGTGCACTTTTAGCTGCGATTGACATGGAGGAGCGGTGGAGGCGCGAGGAAACGCTGCAGACACTAGTAAGCGCAAGGGCAGAGAGATTTGCAGCGAGGTTGAAGAGGCGGAGAGTTGAGCATGAACGACCTCCGAATGAAGGCAAGTGTGATTACCCGGTCCAGGACGGCGTGATAATTCTTGATTCCGATACAGACGAACATGAACATTTGAAAGCAATCTGCGTGGCCCCTAATATTGATGTGCCTTTTGATACTCCCGCCGATGATATTGTGATGGAGCGCGATCTTTGCGAGATGCACGATGCGAAAGGCGAGGGAGATCCGAGAGGGGAGCATCAACAGGTGATGGAGAAGAACCCAACGGCGGTGCGGGCGAGGTCGACCCTCTTGGCGACTAAAACCTCTTTTCTTTTTTTTTTCTTCTTTCCAAGTATATTTTGTACACTCGAACATCTTCCTTGTACTCGGTGGCGGCGGGTTCAAGGCTTTTCTTCCAATTGATCGTTTGAATAATTTTTTTTTTTACAACCCTTTGCCAAGACTGCAACTGAATCTTTTCGGGCGCAAGGGTGTGCCTTCACACGTAATTATTTGTGATAAAAGAAGTAATGCCATAATGGAATACTTACGGACATGTGTTCTCGATGCAAGATCTTCTGGCCTTCTTTGAGGCAGATGTCTCAAATCATTTTCCTTTTGTGCACATGTTCTATTTCCTTCTCCCCGTGAGATGTTTGCTTAGGGTTTCCTTTCTTGCTCCAGTGGATTGATTTAGGCTGACTCAGGACTTTGTGTGAGTAAAGAGGTTCTCAGATGGAAATAGTTTTTCAACTAAATTGAAAATTGAAAATTGAGACCCTAACTATGAATGCAAGTATTGCAATCATTTTACGGGGGAATTACAAATATGACATGAAATTGTAAAAGGAAACATTTGGAAAAAATAGCACAGCGTTTTTAAAGGGTGGAAGACGCTGGAGAGTGGTAGCACGGCGTCTTAAGTTCGGTAGGGTTTGAGCCATTTTGAGTGAATTGTAATGCCTTCTAGTTTATCAGCGTTGATGAGCTTGCAGTAGCCGCCTAGAATAACATCTGCTACCAGGTACGGTTCATCTTCTCTTTCGGTGGGTGAGTCAGGTGGAGTGGTCATTTTCACCGTCATGCTCCCGACTTTGAATGTAGCCGTCTTCGTCACCAGATCTCCAATCCCAAACGGGTTTAAACGTGCAAATACTTGGACCTTTGTCTTGTCGTATTTGACCAAGACAGCCTCTACACTCTTGATTAAACGTTTGAAAGGGCCGGCTTCCCATTCACATCTCTTAGTCGGGGTTGGTTCGTTGGTTGGAATCAGTCCCCAGGACTTGTCGAACGAGGCGGTAGGTTGTAAAGAAGGTTGCGTGGCGAGACTTACTTGAGATCGGAACTTTTCAACGTATCTTGTGAGCTCTCTCAGGGAAGTTGTGTCACATTGGTAAGTTGTTGGTGCGGCAATAGACAACCATCAGGAGGTCCAGAAGGCGTGTTGGAGATTCTTTCAGGTATCGAAACCGGCAAAGGACAGACTCCTAGTATTGCTTTGTTGTCATGCATCCAAGAACATCCTAGGATCATGTCGTAGTTGGGATGATCTTTGACTATGTAGAACTTTGCTTGCGTCGAGGCATCACCCAATTTGACTTCAATATCGATGTATCCATATGCATCTACGGGCTCTCTATTGAATCTTTAACCACAGTCGGGTGACGAGTAGCTTCCTGCTTCGAAATCTTTGTCGCTCTCAAGGTCTTGACGGTAATGATGTTAAATTCGGAAGCCGTATCGATCAACGCGTTATCGAACTCAACGTCTCTCAAACGAGTGACAGTTAGGAGTCCCCAGTTTCCATTGCTCACGTCCTTCAGGAAAAGGCTGGGGGTTCTGGACTGCTGCGGATACAAACGCCTACGACACAACGTGGTTGAGGGCCGCAAATATGTCTTGACGCTGTCCTTTGGAGAAGTACAAGATTTCACATATGTGCTCCATCATAGATTGTACGGTCTTGCGAACAGAATCCCCGAGAAATCATGCGAGTTCACGATAGGTAAAGGGTCTCTATGAACACCTTCGTTTCCAGATGGAGTTCCCCTGTATCTACCTTTTCCCTGAATATCTGTTTCAAACTGTTGCAATCTTTGGTTGTATGATGGACGAACTGTGGTAGCAACAATATCAGGATCTGCAATTTCTTCTTCGGTTGGAGGACGTCGATAGGGGGTAGCTTTACGGCGTCGTCTTGGATCCACGCTTCCAAGAGCTCTATCACTTTATTCATGGGAAAAGGAAAACCCGTGTCTTTAGTGTTTTGTGCGGGAGTTTTGTCTTGCTCCTTTTCGAGACGAAGTCTTGTGTCTGGGGATGTCCGCTTGGTTTGTTGTTCCGTCACTTCTGGAGCTTTCCTTTTCTCTCCTCCGCCCACTATACTCATAGAAGGACCGGTGTTGTATTGCTTGTTCATGAGGCGCCTGCTCCCTCGACTTTCACGTGAATCTTCACTTCGAACAACTCGGTTCTTTCTAGTAGTGCCGGTGCGGTTGTTCTTTGAACGTTTTGCGACCTTAGGAGTTGAAACGTTTGAAAGCCCAGATTCTCTAACAGAGCGCGGTATATGGGTATCATCCTGTTGATGCACAACTCCACCAATTGTCGTTCGGTGACGTTCGGGTCATGACAATCCAGCGCTTGAGTTCTAAATCTTTTGACGAAGTCGTTAGGATGCTCGTTGTTCCGTGAAGAATTTTCCTAGATCCGAAAAGGTGATTTGTTCAGACACGAAGAAATACTTTGTAGAAAGCACCGACCATCTCGCTCAGTTGGATATGTTGTTAGGCGCGATTTTGTTGTACCAGTGTATGCCCTCCCGTAAGTGATTTCGAGAATTCTTTCAGCGCGAGAACATGATTGTATTCATGTTCCCCAAGGATTCCAAGAATCGAGAGACATGTTCATGAGCATTACCCAGTACCGTCGTAGAGGGAGAGGCGGGGGGAGAGGTGTAACCTCTTGGAAGAGGGATTCGTTGCATATCTTGAGGGTATGGAGGTTGGTGTTGATGTGCATCCGTCAGATTTCCTTTGCCTCGGCTTTGAAGGAGTCGTTCTAGATCCTCACGTGTGATGAAGTTGGGTGTCTGGTCCCTTTCTCTTGAACATTCAGGAGCAACACGAGCTTCTTCACTCATGTGGGTCCGAGTGGAAACGCCTGCTCCGGGTGAATTGAAGGTATTTCTTGTTGGCTCCAAAGATTGACGTGAATATTGCGGCAATCGTTCAGTCAAGGTGTTGAGGAAAGTGAGTACCTCCTTCTGAGATGCGGCCATATCTGTTTGAGTCTTAGCAAGAAATTCATGTTTCTCCATCAAGTCTGCAATGGTAATAGACGGTGGTCCTCCTCTTGTACCTCCGGCTCCTCGCCCCGATAAGGGAGTGAAAGTTGTTGCTCTGGTGACCACTGGAGGCGTTACACTTGAGGAGATGCCGGGATTTGCGGCTGCTCTGGCTCTGGTGATGGGAGGCGTTACACCTACGGGGATGTCTCCTGCTCCGCTAGTGTTGGTGATAGAGGTAACGGCTCCTCGAGATGTGTTGGCTACGGTAGCTCCACCGGCGGTACTTCGACACCGGGATTGTTATCCACACTTGCCCCATCAGAATTGATTGTTGATCAGGACCTTAATTCCACCATCTTGAAATGAATTGTTGATTGAATTGATTCTAAGATCTACCCTTTTGAAATTGATAAAATTGAATCGGATTTGGAGGAAATTGACTTTACAACCGAGAGATTAACCTCCTTTGTGGTCACCAATTGTTTATGGATGAAAACTACTCTCTGAGAATTTGGTAATTTGGGGTGTGGATGAGGAATGAATTTAAACCTTAAACAAATGCCTTTGCGCGGTGAGTGCTTGTAGATTCGAGAGATCAATCTGTGCAAGTCCGGCCTAAACCAAGAAATGGCCGTTCCAGACTTGTTTCGGTCACAAAGTGAAGGAGATGTGGTTGATCTTAGGGAGGGAAGTGAAGAAGGTGTTGAGAATGTGAAGGTGCAGACTTGCTTATGACTTGTAACAGAAAAGTGAACAAGCTTACGATTGGTGTAAGCAGGCTCTGGTATTTTCTTGTTGTTTTTCTCTGTTTTTCTCCGTTGTTTGGAAATAGGGCGGAGAACCTATTTATACAAGTCACTGAGTCTTATTCACATCTCTCGTGGGAAGTGGAGGAAGTGAAGTGATGGAGTAGTGGAGTTGTGCGTCGGTGCCACACGACCAGTCTTGCCCACTTCTCCTGTTCATCTCCAACCGTCCATGACTTCCTAACACGTTCTTGTGATGGCGCGTTGCACGCTGCACGCTGTAAACCGCCAGACCAATACCCCAGTATGTATCCCCCAGTTTGTGACATGATTAATGTCTGGAATGTGTGGATTGTGGATCCACGAAAGATAGCATGTAATGCTGAATTGAATAACTGCGTTATTCAGGAAGTCGATACTTGTGAAGTATCGTGTGTATTTTATGCAGGTGCTGCATCATGGTGTGGTAAAGTGATGGGTAATGACACCTTACTAACCAATTAACTCGACGGGGCTGTATAACCAAGCTGGTGAAGTTGGATGGATGAGATGATCTTTGATACACTCATCTGCGACCAGTTAATGAAATTAGGGTTTTGAAGAAGTGCGCAAGCATCACTCTTGACTTGGTCGAAACCAAGCATGGGAAGGATTTGGAGAGGACCGACCGGGCGTGCATGTAGATAGCATGCCGGTGTACACGTCCATGTCTCCTTGTCCCATGAAGGTGCGATCTAGGCCACTCAATTTGACCGGCAAAGAGGAGTGGTTGAGATCGATTTTGCAATAGGAATTTGATGCGCAAAAGGCGCGCATCATGCTCTTTTCGGTGCGCGTTCCAAGACGACCTAACTTGGTCGGTCTTGGACGATTGGTTTGACGTGAAGATGGTAGGCTGGTGTTCATGCCTATACACGAATATCCCATTAAAACGTGATCCGAGCCACCCAAATCGTCCGGCGAAGTTGAGCGGTCGAGATCAATTTGTGGTTTGGGAGGCGTGGCCACGCTAGTTTGGGCGCACGTTTTGGATTAACCAGACATGATATGCCTTGGTCGAACACATGAGGAGGTAGATGGGCCCACGGTGGTCATGATGGTATGACCAGGACTGCTTAATCTAATCTTGACCCTCCATTCTTCTTGGGAGAAGATGGACGCGCGTGATGGCTTGAAACCTAATTTTGGCTTTCAAAGCCGTGCGCCATCTCTTGTTTGGGCGACAATTTTGTCACGACCAAACATGGTTAGTTTTGACCAATTGGTCAAGTGTGTGGCGGGCCCACGGTGATCGTGTTGACATGCTCTGGGCCCTTTGAATCTACATCTACACCCTCCATCTATACTGCGAAGATGGATGGTTGAGGCGCTTTGCAACACATGTAATGTGCCGCAAACCCTAATTTAGGGTTTTAGTCCATAATGCTTGGTATGGATCGTTTCTTGGCAAGCTAGGCCAATGACCGACCATGCGGGGTCGGTCGTGGGTATTCCATACCGCTTGGGGGTGATGGAATTGATGCGGGGTCATCCAATCATGCTTATGGAGTTGGATGATCGCGATCGAGATCATATCCGGACTGATACGGTCAGTCCGGATGCTCAATCGGGCTAGTATAACACACCGAGAGGGGGCTCAATCGGGCTAGTATAACACACCGAGAGTCAGCTTGTACGGGTATTTCGTACATGGTTTCATTATAGTGCTTGGAGGTTCGTGTTACTCTGTAAGAGTAACACTCGGTCGTCATGCCACAGCGATAATGAGTCTTTGGAAATACAAGGCGATATGAAATTCACGGGAAGGGATTGTTGCCACATGCTCCAACCTGGAGGAATTTCATGTATTCACAGAATGGGATTGTTGCCACATGCTCCATTCCTGGTGAATTAAGTGAGGGAGTATCCAACACTTATAAATGGCTTTATCTTTTACAAGATGTCAGCGCATGATTTTTTCCGGTTTTTACAATTTTAACCTCAAATGAAAACCCACCATCAACACCTTAGTTTGGTTTAATTTTATTATTTCGTTTTCAATTATAAAAACTCAAAAACATTATTGTTGGTTATTCTTATTAGAGATATTGATTACAGTATTTCCACCGCTGTTCGTGGGAACGACCCGTACTTGCCTCTGTCTACTAGTTAGACATCGTGCGATTGCGGTTATTATATATAGGTATCTCCGGATCCTATCAGTAAGCACATAAGACAAGGATATCCTTTATTTCCATTCTTTATTTATTCTTCTCCGTGAAACTCATACGACCATTGACAAATTATTCTTAGAGATTTTCCTATAAAAAAGATCCACTTTTCATAACAATCATTACATAGAAATATGATGCTGAAATGGTAAGCTAGAAGGATGAGACTCTTAGAATCACTTATAGAAGTTTATTGTGGAAGGTAATAATTAACCAGGATTTTAATACCTTACAATTTGTAGGATTCAAAGTACATAAAAGTCTATAAGTTAGGCTCTAGGATGATAACTGGTTATTTGATAGTCCTTTAATAAATAGGTTCATATATATGTTGTATTATCTGGCAAAAAAAAAAAAAAAAAAGACAGTGGTTGAAGTGGGTCAAGAAGTGGAAGGCACAAATGATTAGAAGATGCGGATACCAAATACCTTGATAAGGCATTTATTACTTGATTCACTCGACCTCTCCGCCTCTGTGTATTCCAGAACTCTTTGCCCTGGAAGCTGCATCATTTGTAACCAACCCAACCTAGTTTATCCATGTAACACTTGATCATTGAGGGATCTTTCCTCAATGATCTCTATAACGAACCTCGATTCTGTAATAGATTCCAGACTCAGCTAGAGTTTTTTTCGAATACAATACCGCTTGTTTAATACTGGAAGTTTTGTTAACGAGGAAACCGCAAATGCAGAAAAGCCCCGGGACCTTGTCCAGATTTTAACACCACATTGTATTAAGCCGCTAAAGACTCTAGCCTACTACAAGTTAACTTTGGACTGGAATGTAGTTGAGCCCTAACCAATCTCACACTAATTAAGGTACAGTCGCGTTCCTTACGCCTCTGAATCATAGCATGACTCTACGCACTTGATTCCCTTAGCTGATCTCACCCACAACTAAGAGTTTCTACGACCCAAAGTCGAAGACTTGATAAACAAATCTGTCTACCACAGAAAAGTCTATCTGAATAGATAAATCTGTCTCCCACAGAAATACCTACGAAGTTTTGTTCCATCTTTTGATAAATCAAGGTGAACAGGAACCAATTGATAATTCGGTCTTATATTCCCGAAGAACAGCCTAGAAATATCAATCACCTCACAATAACTTAATTATATGGTAGTAGAACAAGTTATTGTGGAATCACAAAGAATGAGACAAAGAGCTTTGTGATTACTTTTTATATCTTACCTATCGGAGATAAATCTCGAGCAAATCTTAGATAAGATAGTACTCAATATGCTAGAACAAGTAAGATCAGAACACGCAACTACAGAGAAAATAGTTGGGTCTAGCTTCAGAATCCCAATGAAGTCTTTAAGTCGTTAACGTATAATGGTTTTAGGAAAAACCTAGGTTAAATAAGAATCGACTCTAGTCGCAACTACTATTACACAGGAGGTGTGGGGATTAGGTTTCCTAGTTGCTAGAGTTCTCCCTTTTATAGTCTTCAAATCAGGGTTTGATAACTTTGGAACAAAGCAATCAATATTCACCGTTAGATGAAACCTGATTTAAGAGGCAAGCTAATATATTTCCACTGTTAGATGGTCTTAGCTTGTTACACACAAATGAAATATACCTTCATTAAGATATTGGTAAACGTACTTAAACGTGTATATTGAGTTGGCTCAATATCAGTTAACCGAAGTTAGCCATATGAACACTTTTGTATTAACCATGTTCATCTTAACACTTCTAGATCAATTGATAATCAAATGAATCTAATTGTATTACTCATAAAGTTGATCAATTGTTTATATTTCATAGAAGTATACAAGACACAATTGAAATAAAATCGGATTGATTCAAAAGAATCAGTTCATGAACATTTTAGCCACGGTTTGCAACGATTGCATTCCTTAATATATAAATATATTTTTTCATGAGTATGAAATCATACTTAACCGATTTTAGAACTTGAACCACTTAAGTTTGCAAACAGGTACGCAAACTTAAGTTCCGGACATTGGTCACAAGCCGACAGTTTGCAAAGCGCGTGCAAAGCGTTAGCTCGGATCGAACTTCGGTTGAAACCGTTTGCGAGCGAGTACGCAAACTTGGTTCCCGGACTTCAACAGTTAAATCAGTTTGCAAACGGGTATGCAAACTTAAGTACCCTGACTTAAACAGTTGAATAAGTTTGCGAACGGGTATGTAAACTTCAGGTCCTGAATTCCGTCAAAACAGTTCGTACACTAAGTACACAAACCGTAATGTATCGAGACATGGGTTTTAACTCTTAACTCCCATTTCAATCATTGAAATATTCTTAGAAGACGACAATAGCTGTCTCACACAAACTATTAGCTTATAAGAAATTTTCAAGTGATCGAATGATCAATACGAAACATTCCGAGTCTACATCAAATGACTGTCTCACGCAAATCATGTAAGATGTTACCAGGTGATTTTCACATGATCATCTTTTGACTTTCGTCAAGAATAGTGATGCACATAGTTAAAGCAAAAATCTTTCCAACACATATTCGAGAAAGATATAAGCGAGTTAAACTCAGCTCGAAATATCAAATGTGTATAATGTAAAGTCTATATAGCTATACGACTTTGTCTCAATAGGAGATAAAATAGAATAGACTTCTGAGTGATAGGTGAGTTCAAGTCTCCACATACCTTTTGTTGATGAAGTTCCACAAGCTCCCCTTAGTAGTTCTTCGTCTTCAATCGATGAACGCCGTGAAGTCTAAAGCTCAACTACACATTCTATCCTAATCCGAGACATAGCTATAAGTAGACTAGAAATCAAGACTTATAGTTTTGACAACTAAACTTGACAAACAAGCTTGAGATAGTAACGCTTGCGAGTTCGACCGAGCAGTACTCTAACAACATTTACTAGACTTATCGCGTCGTACTCTTTTTCCTTCGTCAAGATTTTATCGCACTAGGTTTTCCTTAACGAAGCAACATATGTATGTCCAACATTATTTGAGTTTTTACATGTGTATGCAATTTCAGGTTTTCTCTTTTGGGTTTTCCTTTGGTGGGTTTGTTTGCAGAATTCACAATTTCAAGGATTTATAATCCCATGGGATTACAAATTCTGGGATTTATGTGAATCTCTCGTGTGTTTGGTAACTCAGTTAAAATTCCTAGGATTCATGAGATTATCTTGTTTTAAAGTCCATATATTGTTTGACATTATCTTAGAATCTTAAAATTGTATATATATGACATTTAGAGTTGAAAAAAGTGGGTCCATAAATCCCTTAAGAAGTTTCCCAGCAAATCTTACGGGGGAGGGGTCGGACTCCATATGAAGGATTTGTTGGAAAAGTAATTCCCATGGGAAACGTGATTCCAGGGATTTGGGCAACCAAACGTTCCGAGGGAAACGTAATTCCACCAAATCCCCTGGACCCTTAAATCCCACCTTTAAAATTCTGCATCCAAACCTACCTTTATATTTGTAATTACTTAGCCATAGTGGTCATCAGGGGAATGTTGTATACCAATATTTATTACTAAAATGCCCATATATCTGACATTAGGGTTTCTTCAGTCCACATGAACAGAGACATAAATTCTTGTAATACTATATATATATATATTTATTTATGAATAGAATTCTTCTTCTTCTATCTGCTTTTAGTTTCTCCTATGTTTTTCTAGTTTCTCAACATTAAACACAATTTAAAATAAATAAATAAGAACAATGGCGACCTTTTGGGCCTTAGGTTTCTTCTGTATTAGCTTACGAAGTTACCATGGATCTGACTCAATGATATAATGCAGCACATCCCCAATTCCCATTAATTCCTGTAAACAGTATAAAGCTAGTCTACAAATCGTAATAAATATCACTTTGCGCTTCAAGAATTTTGGTTGTTTTAGTTTTTTGAATGCTCATTTCAGGAAAGGACACCATTTTTGAAACCTCACTTCTGGATGTTGAGGATGATATCATCATATCTTAAAAGAAAAAAGATGAAAAATGTGAGATCATCAATTCAGTTCGGTATTCATTGGCTTCCAATGGAAATACTAACGCCTCCTTTAATTAGTTTAGCCCTGACTTACTCCCACTAAATCTTTTGTGAGTGACTGTTATTTGATAGAACTTGATTAAACCCCACTAATAAATAAGAATATAATTGTGATATGAGTAGAACTTATATATATATATATATTAACACGAACTAACTGAAGACACGTTATGAACTGGATTATGATACAATCCAACTGAAAAACTTTAAAAGGAAATGAGATTTTTAGTTAGGTTGCATTTTTATCTCCAATGCCACACCCCCAATATCACCTTAGAAAAAAGAACCACCAAGACAAATGGATATACAAATCAACATAGCTCTAACAATGATGAATTGTGATGCTAAATCTGGAATTGGGCCGATTTTGTGTGGTTATAAAGGAAATACTAGACAAGCTAGGGGATGTATTCCCCAGCAACAACAACAGAGCAATTAGAGAAAGAAGGAGCAGAAGCAGCTTTCAAATGGGCCACAGAATGGAGTGGGCATACGATTACCTTCAGAAGTAATTCAGAATCTACTCTTTTGTTGCTTATAGGAAAGTATGCAAAGGCAAGACAACAAAGATACAAAATCAGTGGGGAATTCTGCAACAACACTAGATTCGACATCAATTTCTTAGTTAGCTCCTTTGTTCTAGTTAGGAGATCAACGTTAATTTGGGAAGCTAATATATCTTCTTTTTGTAACAAATTCTTAATCAATCATGTCTGGACTGGCTATGCTTTAAGGGCAATCTTAACTTTTTTGGATATTCAAAATTGGAACCAATGTGTAACGGTTCACAGAACCGTATCTAATGAAAAAAAAAAAAAAAGAAAAAAAAAAGAAGGTACTCCCTCCATTTCAATAACTTAGTCCGTTTTGGATACGATGTTTTCTTAGCCAAAAAAAAAAAAGAGTCCGCTTTGGCTTTGTCGTATTAAGGAGATTATAATATTATACTTGACCCTTAATTATTTATATTTTTTATTTTAATAAAATTACTAGTATTAAAAAAAACTACCTAAAATTGTTAGGAAGACGGTAAATAGGAAATGAAAAAGGGTTAGATCACGTTAAAAATAAATTTGTGAATATAGAAAATTTAAGGGTATGTTAGAGAATTTATTGTCACTTGTGATTTTGTCAGCACCAGCATCCCTTAAGTAAAACACTTGCATGTTCAGTGTTTTTTTTTTTTTTCGAAAAAGAGGCAAGCCTCACAATATATATTGATAACACCGATTTAGGAAATCGAAAACCTTACAAAATAGTTTCAAGATCATACAAAAGTCATACAAGTTGTAGTATCTCCACCAATTCTTGCCTATCAAATTTATCCCTTCAGACATAATAACAGTTTCAGAGGACCTTCTTATCTCTCGCAACGGAGAAGACCACACATCCAGGGCTAAATTGATTTTGAAACCAAAATCAATATGTGTCAAAGCACAAGGCAATGACTGGATCAAATCCAACCCAATGTTCATCAGAGCATGTAAATAACATGATCTTGAGTTTTTAAAATTTAGATTGCCTAATGCAATCAAGGTAGCAGTGACCCAACTAGTAGTAGCAGTATCTAAAAAGTAACCAAAGTGTCTCAAATGGTAACCAACGTGTCTCAAGTAACGGTGGTAATCTGAATCAAGGTAGCAGTGACCCAACTGCATGTTCAGTGTTAAATCCAGTTGATATGGCTCAAACCTCGAAGTTGCTTCTGTAGGATCAGAATATCGCAACACCAAGACCCTTGCGAAATTCATAAACGACACACTGCGAAGATATCGCAGACAAGTAATATAAATGACGCAACGGATGACGACAGCCAGAACACGAGAAAGATGTGAAGACCTAGCGAGATTTAGGAGTGTTGCGAGATTTAACATTTGTACACTCGCGATAATGTCGCAAGTCAGATCCGAAAATAAAGGACAGCTTAGCTGTCATCCACTATGTAATGTCCTATATAAAGAGCCGAATAGGCTTAAGAGAGGAGAGGTCTTTTTCGAGTGTTGGGCAAGTTAGTAAGAGAGAGAAAGTTTAGAGCGGTTGTAAATTCTTTAGCTTATTTCTTTCCTATCTTGTAACATTTGTGAGTTTTAATCAATAAAGACTATAATTGTTCATCTTAAAATGACTTGACTATGTGAATTCTTATGAGGGGTGTAGTGTGGGATTTCCTACTACTACATATGACGCTAGAAACAGGGATTGATTGAAGATTGATATTGTGATTTGAAAGAATTTGGAGTAATAGGGAAGGAATTTCATATAATTTTCAACAATTCATTAAGATTGGAAAATGGCTAGAAGAAGACATGCATCAAAACAACCAACAACTGTTAGAAGGAGTAGGAGACTTGCTGGAGAAATGAGAGACGAGATGGGGGAATCTTCAAGAATGAATACAATGAACAACAGAGAAAATCAAATTCAACCGCCAATTCAACGTACACCACCAATACAAAATAGAGATGTGGATTATGACAGAGTGAGTGTGACGGACCGGAAAATTACGCCTTTGGCGCGTTGCCCCGCAGGCCGTGATCTCCCCGGTGCGCCATGATGAAGCTACGATCCGGGCCTTTAAGGCTAGGCAAATGCACGTCCATTTGCCCTTGCAAGCATGCTCATGGAGCATGACGCAGCTAACTTAGCTTCCACACCGTTCCAACTTACCCTTGTCCCCAAAAGGGTTTACGGCCATAAGGCCAATGCCAATGCATTTTTCATGCATCTCGGCTTTGCCTTTACGTGAGGGAATTCATCACCGAATTCCCTAGCTAGTGAGCATCCGTCATTGTCCAGGCATAAGCCTTGGACTTTAGCGTAGGCCGCACCATCAAGCCCTTGCCATTTCCCACGTTACCTCGCTTACCAACTCTTTATAGCTTGATAGGAAGTATGAGCATCCACTTACTGGCATGCAACTAAGCCTCATCAAGTCTGGCCACAATCATCTCTTGCGTCGAGCTACCAAGCTTAGATGATATGAGGGGCCAACGTCTTTGGGACCTAAGCAATCCGCAACTCATTGCGGCTGCCTACGTGCCCTTCCCTACTCTAAAGGGATCAAGCACAGACCGTAGTTCATCATTGAAGGGACGGAAACTTAAACCAAATCGTTTGCAAGGTGTGGCCTAGCAAAAGCGGTAATGGCCTGGTCCGTATAGGCCATTCCGCCAAGATGCGTAATGATTATGCATCATCGGGTCAGCGCCGTGGCATAGTGATGCCAACGCATCAAATACCCTCTTGAAAGGCTACGCAACTATAAATGAGCCTTAGGCATCATTTATAACCTTCCGACTAAGCTATGAAGCTTACTTGGTACATAAGTCATATGCACCTTCAACCAACTACCCTTCCCTATATATGTCTTAATGGAAATTCTACAAGTATGAAAAGGGGAGCATATTGACATGCTTCACTATTCATGGCGTTGCCATGAATTTCTCGAATGACCGGCAATGATTGCCGAGTCTCCGTTCTGTTGCATAATGATTGTGCACCACTCGTTCGTCTGTTTGCACAATGATTGTGCACCACTTGTTCTGTCATTGCACAATGATTACACACAACGATTACGTACAATGATTACGCACCACCGGTCTTCTGTTGTTTACATTTATTGCACAATGATTTGTTGTAAGATCGAGCCCACCTACCCAACGGCTTAATGCATCATGATGATGCAACATTGGCCCTGGCCAAATGCCAAACATAATGCACCATTTTTGGCGCGGTATTGGCCTTAAGCCAATCCACCTTTTCACGCTCGCGGAAGCTTTGGATGAAGCTTCATCTCGATCCATGACGCATCTTTTAGCATGCGCCATGCTAAAAACACGGGTGTTACATTATCACACCCTTCAAAGAATTTCGTCCCAGAAATTCAAAACCAAAGCTATTGTGGACAATCTCTTCGAGTTGGATTCCATGAGCAAAAGTCCCATACCAGATGCTCAGAAATCACGGGTTTCTTCAAGTTGTCATGAACAACAATTTTGATCTTCGAGCACATGTCCCATACCACCCGCCCGAGGATCCAAAAGTGCCCACAACTAAACCAAGAATCGCAATTGGCGAGTGCCAAGAGGATATCTCGACCGAGGTATCTGAATGCGCATCCCATACTACGCACTCGAAGTCCCTAAGGTTCACAAGTTGAAAGATGTCATCAAAATGACAAAATTTTAGCACGATCTTTGTGTGGATCGATATCCGATTGCCCACCGTCCCGACGGTCATCCCGGTTGCCACTCGTAAGTGGGATGCTAGCCGAGCTCGACAACGCACACCCTTGGCCAGTGCCAACGTGTGGGGATGATCAGTCCCATTGTCTACCCACCGTCCCAGACGGTCTTCCGGATATCCACTCGTAAGTGGGGTGCCACTTAGGCCAGGCAATCTCACAGTACTTATACAAGCTCAACTCGATTTGCAATGTAACTGGCATAGCAGTTACCAACTCTTTCCGCGCATAAGTTGGCCTACTCTCCAACTTTAAGTTTCCATGATGGAAAATACTCGCTAATGAGTCCACTCGCACAAGTCCCTAGAGTTTTCTCGGAACTCGCTACGATACCATCTCGTGACGGACCGGAAAATTACGCCTTTGGCGCGTTGCCCATGAGGCCGTGATCTCCCGGTGCGCCATGATGAAGCTACGATCCGGGCCTTTAAGGCTAGGCAAATGCACGTCCATTCGCCCTTGCAAGCATGCTCGCGTTCCAACTTACCCTTGTCCCGCAAAAGGGTTTACGGCCATAAGGCCAATGCCAATGCATTTTTCATGCATCTCTGGCTTTGCCTTTACGTAGGGAATTCATCACTGAATTCCCTAGCTAGCTGAGCATCCGTCATTGTCCAGGTATAAGCCTTGGACTTTAGCGTAGGCCGCACCATCAAGCCCTTGCCATTTCCCACGTTACCTCGCTTACCAACTCTTTATAGCTTGATAGGAAGTATGAGCATCCACTTCTTGGCATGCAACTAAGCCTCATCAAGTCGGCCACAATCATCTCTTCGTCGAGCTACCAAGCTTAGATGATATGAGGGCCAACGTCTTTGGACGGCAATCTTTGCAACTCATTGCGGCTGCCTACGTACCCTTCCCTACTCTAAAGGGATCAAGCACAGACCGTAGTTCATCATTGAAGGGACGGAAACTTAAACCAAATCGTTTGCAAGGCTGTGGCCTAGCAAAACGGTAATGGCCTGGTCCGTATAGGCCATTCCGCCAAGATGCATAATGATTATGCATCATCGGGTCCGCGCCGTGGCATAGTGATGCCAACGCATGAAATACCCTCTTGAAAGGCTACGCAACTATAAATGAGCCTTAGGCATCATTTATAACCTTCCGCTAAGCTATGAAGCTTACTTGGTACATAGTCCGCATATGCACCTTCAACCAACTACCCTTCCCTATATATGTCTTAATGGAAATTCTACAAGTATGAAAAGGGGAGCATATTGACATGCTTCACTATTCATGGCCGTTGCCATGAATTTCGAATGACCAGAAGCAATGATTGCCGAGTCTCTCGTTCTGTTGCATAATGATTGTGCACCACTCGTTCGTCTCTTTGCACAATGATTGTGCACCACTTATTCTGTCATTTGCACAATGATTACACACAACGATTGCGTACAATGATTGCGCACCACCCGGTCTTGACTGTTTCTTTTTATTGCACAATGATTTGCTGTAAGATCGAGCCCACCTACCCAATCGCTTAATGCATCATGATGATGCAACATTGGCCCTTGGCCAAATGCCAAACATAATGCACCATTTTTGGCGCGGTATTGGCCTTAAGCCAATCCACCTTTTCACGCTGCGGAAGCTTTGGATGAAGCTTCATCTCGAGTCCATGACGCATCTTTTAGCATGCGCCATGCTAAAAACACGGGTGTTACGGTGAGTGTACATACTCGCGATCGGATTACAGTAGATAAAATGGGAGACACAACGCACACCTCACGCGCACGTGTGGGGAGGATCACCCCATTTGTCACCCACCGTCCTGACGCTCTTCCGGATATCCACCGTAAGTGGTGGGGTGCCACTTAGGCTGTGTAATTCACAAGATTAACAAGCTCAACTCTATTCTTTAGTAAATCGGCAAAGTAAATATAAATCCTTCCTGCGTAGTGCCGGCCTTATTTCAATTTTATAATGCATCAAGGAAAACACTACGAATGAGTCCACTCTGCACAAGTCCTCTTGTGAGCTTTTAATCTCAAAGCCTTGAGTATTATCCGTGATTTTACCTAAAATTACGCCATAGCATACCTCACAGCCGAATTTCCGGTGCCCAGACGGGCTACGATCCGTGCTCCTTAAAGCTTGTGCAATGCACGCCTCCAATTGCCCTTTGCAAGCATGCTCGCGTTGGTACCACGCAGCCTAACTTCAGCTTCCACACTTGCTCCAACTTGCCTCGCTTCCCGGCAAAGCGTGGTTTCACGCTGCAAGTGCCAATGCCACCGCATTACGCCTGGCTTTGCTTTTACATGTGGAATTCATCTAATTTCATTAGTCAGAAAGCAACCGTCATACTGTCAGTGTTCTGTCCAGGTGCATAAGCCTTAGACTTTAAGCAGGTCGCACTCAAGCTCTCATGCATACTCTCACGCTAACTCGCCACCAGAACTTTCGTAACCTCCGACAGGGAAGCATGAGCATCCACTTACCGGCATGCAACTAAGCCCTACTGGAAACTGCCAATCATCACACGAGGCCACTTAGCCGCGATGATACGAGGGGGTCAATGCGGCCGACCTGGTGAATGTCGTGTTAACTCAATGGCGCACGCTAACAGAGCTTTCCTCTACCTAAAGTGACTGCTAATGCATCCTCCCAGTTCAACTGGCGATGTAACTTAAGCCAAACGTCATAAAGGTCATGGTTCAGCAAAATTAATGGCCTGGTCTCGTGATAGGCTATTCCGCCAAGACATAACGATTATGCATCACGTCCGCGTCAGGTAGAGCAACATGCCAACGTAGCTCAAACACTTTGAAAGCACGATGAGAATTATAAATGGTGTTTAGGCATCATTTCCATACCTCCTAAGCTTTCGCGTGAGCTACTTGGTACATAGTCCGTGACATGCACCTTCATAACCAACCACTCCTCCTATATGTCTGGAACGGAATTTCTACAAGTATGAAAAGGAGCATATCGAGCATGCTTTCACTATTCATGGTGCATAATCAAGCGATTCTAATGATTGCCGAGTTCCTCCGCTTCCGTTGTGGCCAAATGGTTGTGTACTTCACTGCTCGTCATGTTGTATGTCAGATCATATTACAATGATCATAAGACAATGACTAGCATCACCTAAGTCAATCGTCAATATTGCACAATGATTTCGGCTTAGATTCGAGTCTAGACTCACTTAATCGCTTAATGCATCATGATGATGTAACATTGGCTCGCCAAATGCTAAACATAATGGCGCCATTTTTTAAGTGTATTTACCTTTAAGCTAATCCATCATGCTTGATTATCATGGAAGCTTCAGATTAAGCTTCATCACAAGCAATATGATCTTTTGAAGATGCGCCATGTTAAAAATGATAAAAGTTATATCACACCTCCCAAACCGCAAACTGATCTCATCACTCAATCTTGCCTGGTTTTACCTGGATGCACTCCGACCACGCTCATGGGATATTCAGATAAAGGTGGAAACATCACCACCACCTTCACAGCACATACACTCAGTTAATCGCCAAGACCGTCAAGACTGGCTTGCCTGAACGTGCGCCCGAAGAGGGCGTGACGTGCTGCCCAAGCATGGCTCAGCTTTAGTCGCAAACCCATCTCACCACCGATTTTAATTTACAGAACTGAGTGACCCGCATCATACTTTCACGTAGGTAATGGGGGTACATGCGCCTACACCATTATCATGCCATCTACACGCACGTATGGCCTAAGCACAAAGTTGTATCCCACGCTTCTGTTTTCGATCTGCCGGCGAGATGCTCACAGACTCTCTTCAAAACCCTAACTTCATCACCGGCCGCGTACGAGTGTCTCAAAGATCATCTCATCCAGTCCAACTTCACCAGCTTCCTGGTTATACAGCCCCGGTCTAGGAGCATCAAGTCGAAGGAGGTGTCATTACCCATCACTACCACACCATGATGCGCATCGGGACAGAATAACATTAACATACTACAAGTATTTCCACTCTCCGAATAACGTGCTATTCAATCGTGATGAGAGTGCTATCTTTCGTGGATTCACGTATCACACACATTCTGTATCAATTTATGTCACAAATCGGGAGACATCGGGTATTGTCCATGAAGTTTATACAGCAAACAGGTAACGCGCCATCATCACAAGAACGTGTTAGAAGTCATGGATGGTTGATGAACAGATAAAGTGGCAAGGTCATGTGTATCACCTGAATGAGACAACTCCACTACTCATCACTCCACTCTCCTACTTCCCACGAGAGACGTGACAAGACCCAATGACTTGGCAATTAGGGTTCTCCGCCCTACTTCAAACAAATGAGAAAACAATATATGAAAAACACATGGTGAGCTCCTGCACCAAATCGAAGCTTGTTACTTTCCTTATAAGTCATAAGTATATACACCTTCACAATCTCAATATCTTCTTTCGCTTCCTCCCTAAGATCAACCCTATCTCATTCATCTTCAGGACCGTGAATAAGTCTGGAACGGCCATTTTTGGTTTAGGCTTTGGACTTACGTACTGATCTCTTAATCTACAAGCACTCACTGCTACAGTTACATTTGTTTAAGGTTTAACTGTCCTCATCCAATACCCTAAATTAAGCCAAATCTTCCTATAGGAGTAGTTTTCTACCCATAAACAATTGGCTTACCACAATGTGAGATTAACTTCGTTAGTAAAGTCAATTTCTCTTTCAATACCATTCATTCAATTTCGAGATGGTTGGTCTTAGGGGACCGTTTCCAGATGTGCTCTCCCCAAATCCCGACGGTTCCTCCGTCTGATACTCCCTCCTCCCACCCGATCCTACTGCATGACTGTGATATTTCCAACATTAAGCAACTAGCACTTGGTTGTGGAGATTCAAAATGCAGAATAACAGGAGCCAATCAAAGTACGGTAAACCACATACCTGATCTCCTCATCAAAGATGACGCGTAGAACAGAGAGCATTCGTGAGACTTCTGCACCCAGACCAATTCCTTGATTCTCCACTTTCAAAATTTACTTACTAACCGTAGACCAAATGGACTGTGGAAGCCACATCTCTAGTGTAAAGTTTGGGTGGAACTCTGAATTTCCTTATTAGAATCAACGGATGAGTCGTTTGTCAATTAAGGGGAAGAGTTAGATGCACACTCCCATCTTCACTCAAGTCCTACCGTACTCTGGAATATCTGTAAACAATGTTACATTTATTATAAGATTTATATGAGGTAAGGTGAGGAGTGGTCATGTTCAGTCTTCACATGTCAATGCACATCATGGGTTCGGAGTCTGTAGAGCCCTACCCACACAGTATACATCTTCGAACGGGATTACGCTCAAGCACTCTGTGATGTACTCTGTATGTTACCTGACAAGACTGTACCACCCACTCACAAACGCATGGGGCATCAATGAAATCGCACCACATACACGGTGGCATTTGAACTAAATTTATCAAAGAGGACCCGTTTCCATTAGTTGCAAAATTGCCTCTAGGAACCTGGACTTGACTTACAGGATATTAGGGAGTACTCATGGCTTATGACAACAAGTGTCATCCCTTCAACATATCACCAAAGGCTCGAAGACCATACTGCAGAATGAGGAAGTCATCCTGATTCTTCGCTATTGTTCCGCATGCACCGAGGCGTTGGGAGCAGAACCATTTGAGTTTGCTGGTAGAGCATAAAAATCCGGCAGCACCACTACCTACGTGGGGCTTCAATCTGGTATTAAGACCGACTTATACCCACTCGGAGGCCAAACATCAGCAACACACGGTGCCTGGCCAGGCGTCCATCTCTCATCCTATGAGACTTCAACTCATGCTCACACCAAAAGATTTCACGTACCCCCTATGGCGAAACGGACTGTAAGGCAATTAACATACCGAAGGTCATTGTTAGCATCAGCAGAGCAGACTGAACCGCCCCTCCGCCCAACTGATGTCGGTAAGAACAATGAATACAGAGGAGGTACTTTACGCCCGCAAAGGAACTACAAGACGGAAACTAATTCTACAACCCACGAGTTTTAGACCGTAACATTTGGAATGTAATAACCTCAGCTTGCCTCTACGGGCCGACTTCATCCACAGCATTTGGAACGTACGAGTCTTGTTCAACTACCCAAGGAGTACCAAGATGTGTCTGGCCCTGGACATACGAGGAAAATGCCCGGTCCGGATGAAATTGGTCACCCATCACTTTCACATGTCATGTTCGGATCCAAGCCAACTGCTAATCTCCGAGGTAATTCGAGGTCACGTAGAAGAACAAATCAAGAAATGAAATTCGGTGGTTGGCCACCGCCGGCCTTTCCACTGCACTTATTCATCACCCGACCTGTCACAGACACAAAATCCAGAAGAAGAAAAACCGATGTATCCGGGCGCTTGTGATTTCAGAGACCTGAACAAGTGTCGCCTAAAGATTTACTCTTTCCTCACTCAATATTTGTTACGTGCAGTAGTATTTATCACCATAGATACCGTATGTTCTCTCCTCCACGGATAGGATACAGATAACTGTGAGCATACGTATGAGTTACAAGTAGTAAGACAAAATGCGAACTCCTCTCGCAATTTTTACTATACCGTTATGCCATTCGGCTTAGCACGTCATAATCCCTATCAACGCCGAAGCAGACGGCAATCTTCCACGACACAAGATGCATAAATGTAAGTAGAAGACTATGATGATACGTGGTTGCGCCGCTGCCCGAGCAGATTACACTAACGTCTTACGGCAAGTATTCGAGAGGGTGCCTGGAACAAGGCTAAAGATGAATCCTGAAATGCGCCGTGTCTCCTGTAAATTTCAGGTTCCAAGTGACTCGCAGTATGAATAAAGGTACACTCCTTCCAAGACCCCGGCTATCCCCAGTCAATGCCGCTTCTCCCCTGAATCGGTGAAGGAGCTCCAGCAGTTTCACGGCAAGGTGTAATTCACCCGACGTTTATACCGGTTTAGCCCAACTTACCGCCTCGT
The DNA here is from genome assembly GCA_023531295.1 of Papaver armeniacum. Lineage (NCBI taxonomy): Eukaryota > Viridiplantae > Streptophyta > Magnoliopsida > Ranunculales > Papaveraceae > Papaver > Papaver armeniacum. The sequence continues at coordinate 34,690 of JAJJWW010007634.1, forward strand.
TCACCCTCTTTGTCGAAGAAAGGAGCCAGCTTTGTTTGGACCGTAACCCAAAGAAGAAGCTTTTCGAAAGATCCAACGAATACTATCGTCTCACCATCATGTCTCTCTCAGACAAGGAAGTCACTTCGTTGTTTGCACCGCCCAGCCAACTTAGTGGGTCGCCTGCTTTAAGAGGACGGATGAGGAATTTAACGTCCATATACTTATTTTGCACACATTTGTGGGCGCCCAACTCGTATACCCTGCATGGAAAAGGGCATGTTTAGCCTGATCTATTCCATTCAGAAGTTTAGGCACACGAACGTCTAACAAAGCATACCTTGTCTGAAACCGATCTCTAAAAGTTTCTACTTTCTAAAACCGGTCCTCGATCGAGCGACAGGAAATGCAATGATTCAATGTCAGAGCTGAGCAACGTGTGCGGCCACTCTAGAGCTATCAAGGTACACAGCTATGCACGATCGCATTGAAGGTATCATAACTACAGAAGACTCTCTGAGACTCATATCACTGGAGGTAAAGAAGTGGTCTTCAATGATGGCTCCTCGCTGGCCTCAGCACACATCGGAGCAGCTGGTGTTAGTTCCAACCGGAGAAGTATTTGACGCTCCAAGTGATTTTCTCAATGCACCAACAACTCGCTGAGATGAAAGCTCTTGTTGTGGCTTTCATGAGCTCAAACACAGAGCTGCCGTCTGAGGTAAGAATGACTTCAACCATCGGGTAAACTGGCGAACGGAATGCACGTACTAGCTGCAGAAGTTAGCATTTGCTTCCATACCCTCGCCGTAATAATAAAGATATCCGTTTCGCCTTATAGCAACTATATAATCTTATGTCGTTTATGAATACAAACATGTTGATTGTCCTAGCAACATTAAGCCTCAAACCTAAATTCAAGGCGATAAGAAACCCATGTTGAAGAGAACTACAGAGTCGATATGACCGCTTACACATAAAGATACCAGGATCAAGGATTGGGTTAATTCTATTGTCTGTGAGCTCAATAACTCACTCTCTCAAGGAAGTTTTCAACTGTTGGTCGTTTATGAAATCAGACAATCATCGCGGTAACGCTAATGGCGACTTTGGCAGATTTGGATATTACCCGTCGCGAGATGTGAGACTCATCTGTAAAGCATTTCTGTAAGTCCTCGCTTAAATTGCTGCCACCGCCACACCAATTTAAGTTTTAGTATAATCTACACTTGGGATCGAGGGAGCCACATCAACCATCTTCGTGGATGGGAGCAACTTCCTACGATCAAAAGGATGCCATCAAGAAGCAAAAAGCTGCTGTGTTCAGATACCACGATGATTCCGTACTTATAAGAGTTCTTTATAAAAATTCATTAAGACGCCTAGAAGCCCGGGTTAGGGAAAATTCTATCATTTTAGTTTAAACACACGAATGGGAATGATTGGCGAAGAGAAATCGCTTTCCAGACACGAAAATATTATTGGTCGACTATGATAGATGACGCGCTCGCTTTTGTTCAAAGTCATCACAATTGTCAAATTCATGGAGACCTTGTTCATTTAATTTCACTCCCTTTTACACCGAGGCACAACAGGCCATTCTAATAAATTGGGGACCTGACATCACCTGAAAAAATCAACCCGCCTTACTCACAAAGACGTAGACATCGAATCGCGACGGAATACTTCACCAAATGGGTAGAAGCGTATCCAAACAGAGGAACCAGACAACAATTGCGTTTATCAAAGAACACATCATTTGTCAAGTCAGATACCTAAGTACACACGATACCTGATTTCCTTCGCCATTAAATAAAATGAGAGTTACTTGAAGGATATGGCACTGTTGCAATGCTTCTACCATCTACTATCTTCAAGGGACGGACAGCTGAGAGTGCATTAACAAAGACGATCCTGATCATCAGCTAATCAGACATGACAACTTATAGAATGGCATGACCAGTTACCAACCAAGTACGTGGTGCATACTCCGTGACGTCACTCAGAGCTCCATCAAATTTCCCCATATTCACTTGTTTACTTGGGAGCAGACGCACCCTCTCAACAGTAAACTTCAGTCCACCACCAGATTACACCTAATGCATCGGGGATCCACTGGGACGAGGGACGGCTTCAACCTCTCTTTGGTCAATGTAGTTAGGACACTCCTGGATTCCAGGGAGAAATAAAGCTAAATAATCCATCACATATGGCAGATAAACATAATTCTGTGGCACAGAACAAGACCGGGTGAGACCACGTGATTTTAAAGTGGAGATTTGGTCCTAAAAACGGCCAAGCATATCTAGCACCAAGACATGTCCGCATCTAAATTCTCACCAAAATGGAAGTGTCTTAGTCACAACACAAGGCCACATGCGTGTTACTACAAGATCGTCATGGACGGATAAATAAGTGAAGCACAATGGAAGTGGCTCAAGCAGCACACTATGGGCCCAATCATACTATCTCACTGTCAATGTTGCAGTATTTATTTACTACATGTTTGAATCATCAATTATATTCAGTAGGATGTGTCACTGAAAAACATGCTTATCAATCAAAAACCAATGCAGCTTTATTTCGCAAAGACGTTCAAAAATCCTTGACATAAACATCAATAATAACATGATGCGCTTTAGAAAGAGGCTGCTCATAAGATTATAGTCTCTTGAGAGCATCATCTCCATCTGATGATATCTCCTTTCTAATTCTTTTCTTTCTTAAGTCCCTATAGCCCTGCTTGGAGCCTTCCATTCTCACAACAAGAGTCTTCCTTTCCAAGATAGCTTTGTAGCAGAAACAACATTTGCTACAGATACTACCGATCAACCTTGACAGTACGAAGACGTCGTCGCAACCAACGACACGTTTAACTCCATGGATTCACAGTAGACACCATTCTCCCACTTTTGATAGCTTGATTCAAAGAACGCTGCTATAGAAATACTCTCCATCTCAAAGTAATCACAGGAAGAAGGCAACATCATAAGTAGACTGAAGCTGAGAAATAGTTAGCTGCTCATGTTTCTTGCTGGGTGACATAATGTATTTCCTCCATAACTTTGTGTACAAAGGCACAAACTCTTCTGACACCAGAATCCACCGACATCCTATTAGTCGAGGGATAAACATTTCATGCGAACATCGAACGAAAGACTCGTATCTGGTATTCAAGATTTAGATAACTCAGTTTGAGATTCTTATGTCTGCTGTGTAGAATGCTTGAATTTGAAGGAAGAGGACCATTAGTTATCATCATTTATAACCGTCACACACATGTTCCGTAGGTATCTCTAAGAATGGGATGATTATTTACTTGATCATTATGACGAACACAATGGTCTGCAGAAAAGAGACAAACCGTATGATCTTCTCTGACTTGAGAACAACAGCAGGGATTGACTCATTAAGCCCACGCAGTGTCGTATGCTTTAACTAAGACCTTGAGTGCTGTATGGAAAGAAGACGATCCACAAATTGTTTGATATGATGAGAAACAGCTCATGAAAATCGTAAAAATGGTTCAAACTTACACCGTATATATGTCGAAAACCCTAAAACGATTACTAGCGCCCGATATGTTGAGGGATTCAACACCGACCAAGCCGGGCTTCTTCTTTTTGAACCCTAACTGAAGAATCGTGAGAGCATTTGGATACGCAGCGATTCAATCAGCCGAGCCACACCTACGCCAGGATCTCAGTAGTTAGTTGAATCATATTCCTACTCAAACACCTAAGTGAGGAAAGCGCCACTGCAAATTGTGGTCACGTGAGCCGGGAGGGAGGATTGCCCACGTTCAATCCCTCTGCAGACTTTTATTTTGTC
>JAJJWW010007635.1:0-375131 GCA_023531295.1 Papaver armeniacum
GTTTGTTGTTGAGAGTATGTGGAAGTGCAAAGGCATTTGGCAGCGATATCATGGAGTAACGCAACAAGAATGAAGATGTAAGTCCATCAAGTACATGAGTTAAGAGTAACTTATTGTTAGGAAGAACATGATGTTGTTTTTCCGCCACATTAAAGCGTATCAGTTTGAAAGAGCAAGTGATGAGTAAAATTGCTGGTTTCAAAGGCGCGTGAAGAGGATGCCTGGCCCAAAGAGGCGTTGTGATGTCACGGGTATCCTAAGTCATGACTATACCAGAGTCATGCATTTCAATCATGATGTTGCGACAATGCAAGCAAAGAAAAGCAAGGTGCAGGTTCTTTGGCATACAAATGACGCAAGTCCAAGAAGGTGAAGATTTCAACATGATTTGGATGCCAAATCTAGTGAAAGTCCTGAAGTTTGCAAAGTAGGTTATAGATTGTGGCGCATACCAAAAGTGGTACGGAATCATAGGGTGCATACCTTAAGGCATGGCATGATTTGGCGTAGGCGTATATGTTTGAAGAATTGAAGTCAAGTTTTGTATAAGTCCTGTCAAGTTGCGTGGTGCAACTAAAGTCGGAAAGTGAAGGCATAAGACTATGGCAAAGATCAGTGTGATCAGTTGATAAGAATCATTGCTTGCGTATACTTAGGCGCAAATGATTCAAGTGAAATTCAAGTCTAATTCAGGGAGTTGGCAAGAGGAATTTTAAGGTTGCATTTGGGTATTGATGCATGATTTGAGTAGCCGCGTAAGCGTAATGCATGACGTCGAGAAGTGGATCAAGTATATGAGATCAATGGCAAAGCAGTGAAGCTAAGTGATGGCATAAAGTACTAGGCAGAGAAGTTTTGGCAAGGTTAAATGCCAAGTAAAGTTTGTTGATTTCTGAGAAGGACTCGGAAGCGTACAAGGCCAGAGAACAAGTATAACGAGTATACTTTGTTGCGTTCAACGAGGGCGTTGAACGGATTAGGTTGGGGAGGTTTGTTACGGTCATGCAAGTGACGCACAATGATTACGCGTTACAGAGTTGCAGGCCAAGTCAGAGTTCCGCCGTAATGGCGCAATGCGAAGCCATAATAGCGCAACGCTCATCCATAATAGCGGTATGATGTGTAGACCGTCAAGCACTAAGATAGTAGAACCCTGCAGGGCCAGTGAAGTGCAAAGGTGGCGCTACACTATAAAGACATTTGGATAAGTAATGAAGCTTACTGGCTGACACAATGAAGCTTCATTGAAGGTTTGGCAAGACATGGACAAAGTCGACAGATGCAACATGCGATGTTGGCATTAATGCATATCCGTGGAATTGAGTTGGCCCAAACTCAAGGATGATGCAAGAGTGAAGAATAGGTCAGGATTTGGTCTATGGCATTATTTCAAGGTTGTCCAAAGCTTGAACAATGCAAACAAGTTGGTAATGCAAGAGTTGCATTGCTGTTGTCAAGCTAATTGGCGAAGTGAAGCATATATGACACATGAGTAACTAGAGTGAGCTTAAGGAGCTGGCCTCGATGTTTGAAGCATAAGGATTGTTCGTGCATGAGTTTGGAATGATAAACATGCAAGGCCAAGAGAGCTGAACGTTGGTGCAAGACAGAATCCAGTATGGCACAACAAGTGTGCAATACGGCTCAAGTGAAGGTTAGGGGTTGGTTATTGGCTTTGCGAGCATGCCAATGAAGTGAGACAAGATAGAATGGTTATAAAGGAAGTTTATAACCATGTGGAGTGTTCATAACCACCAAGAACAGGTGTGGCATCTGTTGGCTTGACAACATAAAAGGTGGCAGTTGGAAAAGCAAGCTGGCGGTTATGGAAACTACCTGATGGGACACATGGTTGTTCCATGCGTGTGCAAGTGTTGTGCACGGTTTTGGCTAGTGAGTTTGTTGTATAAATAGTCCTAAGGAGTGGGAAAAATCGGTGAGGGCTTACATAGGAGAGTTAGTCTCATGTTTGAGAGAGTTAGGCATTCACCAAGAGGGTGAATGGCACATTTTGGTCCATGTGATAGACGAGTTTTGTAATCTTCCTTTAGTGTAATAAAATGGGTTTGTTGGCAAGTATATCTTTGTGTTCATTATGTTGCTTTGATGTTGTGTGAGAATTGGTTAAGTACATGGCAGAACCTCTTATGCTTATGGGGGCATGAAGAGTTAGAGAGAAAGAAGAAAAGACTTCCGTTTTGCAATGCCTTATGAGTGAAGACAGATGCGTACTTTGATGCAAGTATGCAAGGCTGAATGATTTTGGGTGAAGTTGATTCACTGAACCACAATCATTGCCGGTCATGTCCCATGAAAATTTAAGGGGCATGTGACACTGTCCATGCTGATAAAGTTATATAACCCATGTCTGCTCAACTGGATGGACAGGACACTATGCTAGAGTGTCCACTGAATGCACTTTTTCATAATGGAAATTGGAGTCATTCAGCAGGATTGTAAAACAAGATTCTGGAGTAGTTTAGATGGATGGATTCCTATTAAACTTGTCAAGTGTTTCTAAGTAGTTAACTGCTTAACCTTGATTACTGATTCGTATACTTCCAGAAATCTCAGTACTTTCTGTTTCTCTACCCCTTGGTCAGAAGACTCAGAACAGAGGCATTCTATTTATTTTTTTTTTGAAAAATGAGTTAAATCAACTTTATAAGAGCCAAACAAATGCAAAAGAATGCCTCAATTATAGCTAATTTTTGTTGAAGATACTAGTAGTGTTTTCCTCATACAGTGTCCATTAGGTTTTCTTTACTTAAAAATAGTCCTTCAACTTCAAAATAGAATACTGATTATAGTACAAAATTTTCTTTACTAGTCTGACACCATAGGACAGTAATGTGTTTCCAGTGTCTAGATTAAAAATCATGAAGAAGCACCATCAGAGCACGCAAAGTGCCTTTATAGAGGTAATGAACAGGTTCTCCAAGCTGAGCTTTTTCCGCATTTCACAAGTACAGCTCCATGAACTTGAACAAATCTACAAGCAAGTGCTGGACATAGGGTGACGTCTTCGGAGAATTACGTAAAGCAATTTTGGCCGCAATGCGCTCCATGATAAAACTCCTGTGACTCACCAGCTCCAGCCACACGAAACTGAAACCAGGAACTTTCAGTGGCTGCAATGCGTGGAAGGCCTTTGCAAATGCTGTCAGAATCTGAAAGTTGGCACCCTCAAGCACGGATTCAGGAGAACCAAGCCAGTTTACGAACAATCTGAAATACGGCCTCAGCTTAAATGCGATCTTTCTCTCATCAGCATCTTTTCGACTCTAACAGTAATCAACAGAATCTTGGGAAGGAGAAATAGTTTATTTTATCCTTGATGCACTGCAGAATACTTCAGGATCTGAAACACAAGTCTGGCATGCAATAGCAACAAATGACAGAGCTGGAACCTGCAGAGGCGATTGCAGCGACAATGAGCCTGGAGTAAGGCCATCCGTGGTCAAGCAGTGTGTCACTGATAATTCCCTGAGCAGGCGGAACAAACGATCTGTCATATGTAACATCACCTTTGAGCAGGCCACTTCGCTACAACTGTGGCAAAAAAAGGGTGACAGCTGCATCATTTGTACCAGTAGCTTCACAGATCTGATACCATTAGTTGTAAAGCATCACAACCTGATCACAGAAGCCAAGAGGATTTGCTGTCATCACTCAGCATTATTGTAGTCATACCCCCTACTTACAGATAAACAGACAGAGGGAGCCATTCTGTCTCTAGACTGATTCACTTTCTTGCTGTTGCTAACCATATAACCTGAGGGAGCAGGGGCATTAGGACATCTCTAGAAACCTCACAAGCTGTGGTAAAGATTCAGGGGATCCAAGTCTCGTAGCAAGCTTTGCCAGTGCCTCTATGAGATTGTGGAGCTCAGAGACACCGACTCCAGATTTCTGGGTAACTAAGGCCTGCAGAAGAGATATCGCAAACTCCGAAGCAGTTGTATTCCGTCTTGCATCATAAGCTTAGTCAAGTGCATACTGTATTCTGTGAGGTTCGGTAGCTCGGAACATACGAGGCCAACAATAATATCTTTGTTGAACTTACACTCGTCATTGGAGTAAATAACCCAATTAGTAAGTTCCATCACAACAAGCTTACAAATCCATTAGCAACCATGATTGCAATCTGAGCATCAACATGAGTACTGTTCGACATTCCTATATAAGCTTTCAGAAACCTTGCGGGCCACAGCCACAGCACCTCATCCAGACTTACAGATCTAAGTATAATTTCAGGAACCTCAACAATAAATCCCTGAAGTTCCACATCTTTAGAATCTTTAGATATAAGGTCATCAAACTTTTGTGCCACAATTTGGAACTTCTCTATCACATCCTCTGAAGATACAGGTCTCTCATATCAGTGTCCAAGTGCGCTGTGCCAAAACTTTCAGGTAATAGTTGCACAGTTGCTCCTAAATCATTCGTAAAACCAAGAGGGATGAACAGAAATTGGTTTGGTTGATACAATTGTTGAAGGAAACGAAGGAACAACAGAATCAATGTCAGAACCATGTTGTGTTACCACATCATATGCCCCAATATGAGCTGATGAAGCGCTAAGAATCTGCGTCAAAGTGGGGTCCACGTCCTCAGAAATAAGAGCAAGGGGTCGCTCGACTGAACCAAATCCTGGACCTCCTTGCGTAGTCGAAAATACAATAGGATTCAACTGGCTTGAAGCCGGCCGTAAGAACGAGGCAAGCTGGAATTACCAGAACCACCAGCAAATGAAGATTGAACAGCAGGCAGTGCATTTGAGCTTTCACTAGGTTGATTTGCCATGGAAACCCCCACAAAAATTCAACCACTAGTAAACTCACACAACAACAACAACAACAACAACACCAAGCCTTTACACCCAAACAAGTTGGGGTAGGCTCACTAGTAAAGTCACATGGAGAATAAAATCTCATTCTGATCAAAAGAAGAAGAAAAAAAACAGACAAAAAATCTCATGCAGCGTTTAAAAGTCTAAATTTCTAAATTGATATATAACACTTGATATGCGCATGAGCCTTATAAACCACTGACGGTATAAAATGCTTTTAGTGCCTAAGTGTCTAACAATGAAACTGCCGGCATAAAATGTGATAACGAGCAGTTTCGCATATTCTCACTGTGGATGCTCTGATAGTGTTTAACAATGAAAATGTGACGGGGAAAAGAAATGGAAAGAGTATTAAGAGCTTCTCCACATGTTGTTTTACTAGATTGCCTCGATGGAAACAATATTCTAGACAGAAATGGAGGAGATAAATAAAATAAGCCCCAATTGCAGCAACAGGGCCATCTGGTGATTTAGGCCATCGGCCTTGAGCATCATACTTCATAAGGCTTATCAGTGTCAGCAAGAGTTAAAAGTCGTGCAACTTGTGGAGCACCCTAAAAAAGTAGTGTTTGATAGAACCGAGGAGTAAATTGTAACTCCTGCTCACAGATATTTCTCCAAATTGAACTACAAAGCAGGGCAGCATTAAAATCCATCAATGCAGTAGATACTGCTACAGCTAGTGCAGGTAATGACTACATTTTATCAATCAATACATTAGCTGCTACATCTGGTCATGGGTTATATTAAATGACCAAATTATATGAATCCAAATTTTAGAAAACCATATAAGATGGATATACAGGAGGAAACTCTTCACTACTATGGGTTTCTTGAGCAAATGCTACCTCCAAAATTCTGACCTAATTGTCAGACTAATAGCTTAGGTATATAGTACATAGACAAAGGATATCATGCAAAAACCAAAAATGGAAATGAAGTCCAAGCAAGTCAATTTTGACATTACATAATTCAATGAACTAATGGAGGAACTAATAATATCAGTTAAAATAGTAGTATGCAACAGAGCTGGTGGTGGCTAACAACTTCAGATCTTAATTGAATTAGAAAATTGAAAAACTGTGGAAGTAGGCATGCGTATGAAATGCGTAATGTACCTTTCCAAATGAAATCATTGCTCTGAATCCCGGTAGTAGTGTGCATAAACTCACAGGAAGTCATTATGAACAGGGAGTACTAACGATTATTTGGAATATCAACTTTAAGTAGTGTGCATAAACTACTGAGCTTTAGTACTAATTGAAGTTAAAGTTGATATTGCAAATGAAATCATTACGCTGTTCATTATAATTACACACTCGTACTAAACGATTTTAACAATATCAACTTTAACTTCCGTTAATACAAAAGCTCAGGAAGTCGTTATGAACAGGGAGTGGTCATAAACTCACATAGCCAGCATCTTACAGTTGAAGTACATTAACCCACTGAGTCATGTGTTAGCCGTAGACCTACAATTGAATCACCCATCTCATTTTCGATGCGAAATTTTAAATATCATCGGTGGGAGCAATTTACCCAGTTTTAAGCTTATCAACTTTAAATTCATTTGCACTAAAGTTTCAAAAGCCATTATCAACAAAAGTGGCCACACGCTCATGTGGACTATTCACACCAACAATGTACAATTAGCCAATTGGCAATGTCTGTGTCAACATCTACATACATACTATCCAATTTCAAAACACCCATAAGAAAAAGGAACATTGTTGAAGACCGTTATAATTGTAATAATCATTATAGAGAACCCCTAAACATGACCAATACATCACCTGATAAACCTAAGAATTTCAGTTCCAAGTAGTCCTAAACATCAACACATTTTAAACAAAAAAACAAATTGAACCATACAATGTAGAAGCAATTGAGGAAATGGAACTTGAAATTGATGCCAAAGATAGATCAAGTATAGTAATTGAGGGAGGAGATCAACTTTACCTGAATTATCTATGATATCAATATCAAATTTCATTTCATCAGCTGCTTCTAAATGATTGAATTTGTTTTTCCGCTCAAAATGTGTTGTTTTTACAACACATATAGCTGTCAAAAGTGAGTGACTGCTCATCCAAACTGTTATAGTCTGAATACTCATAAGTCAATACAGTGAAATGGAAAGGTTGGATGCGAGTCTACTGAATAGGTCTTCGGTCAGTCACGTCTTGCGGTAAATACTCTACACGTCTTACTAATAGGGCAGATAGCGAGTACTCTACAGTAGAGTCTCTACTACACTTTTAGAGCATTTAAAGGAAAACAGCAGATAGCGAGTACTCTACTACACTTTTAGAGCATTTAAAGGAAAACACGACTGACAGAAAATCTATTTATTTTAAGGAAATGTCTTTGGAATCTAAAGCACAGTGGCCATGGCAAAATAAAAACATGAGTCCGGTGTAAAACTCGAAACAGACACGCTAAACGCATGACATGATTCATCAGGTAACCAGTGGCGCATTTTTCTACTCAACTTTCGGACAAGCAGCAAATATAGAAACGTTCTGTTGAGGGCAAAAATCAGCTTGTATCGGAGCATCTATAGCTGGATGTGCACAAAAACAAAGAGTTGATGCAAGGGCTGTTAAGGGCAAAAACCAGCTTGTACCGGTTCAGTATGATGCAAGGGCTATTTACTTTACTGCATATGTATTCCTATATTACTTGAGCAACGCAGTGGAATGAACAAAGAGTTGGAGAATTTGAAACAACTCGTCGCTTAACATGAACAGAAGTTGAACGAACTAGAATAACTACGTGCTTGCGATGCATCTTAAACAGGCGATGATGATGATGATGATGATGACACAATGCATTGCACATAATAGTAATATGTTGTCAAAACCCAAGTTTCTTCTCTACAAACCCCACATTCCCACAATTCTAAAAATTGCAAGAAATACTTCTGAAACGATAACTGAACCTTTAAAGGATTTAGGATATGTTTTATTAAAAAAAAAAAAAAACTTAACTAGATGTGCAAAATGATTCTGAAAGGATTTCGGAGACAAACTGAAAGGAACTTCACTATCTATAGTAATAAACTAGATGTACAAAAATGATTCTGAAAGGATTTAACACTTCTCTTCTCACCTAGGGATTGTCGCCTTCTTTTGTCTGCCCTGTGTTCTCCAAACCCCGAAATCAATTAGGAAGTTGTATGTTTCATTGTTACACTGCTTGCAATCCTCTATTGATACTTGTCCTTCCTCAACGCCCTTGGAATGAGATTGATTCATTGATTTTTTATTTATTTTTGGTTTCCAGAAACAGATGCTGCGGCTATCACCAAAAAAAAACAAGAATATAAAAAACAGAAACCATTAGTTTAATCACAACAGTATTTGAATTAGAAGATCAATGTTATCAACTACTAAAGATGATGAAAGGGGCTTGTCGTGATTACCTAGAATCACCATTGTTGTTGAAAGAAACCTGATTCCCAAACAATCAAATGGATTTTGTGTAAATGAAGAGAAATAAGTGGAAACAAAAGGCAAGGGTAATAGTACGAACTTGAAGCTGGAAGAACGAACTCCATGGCGAGAGAATAAAATAGAGAGGGTTTTGCTTTGGAAAGAACGACGAGGAAGGAAGTGAGACCGAGAGAGAAGAAGAAGAAAAACGCGCAAGGACCGAGGAGTTGACGTCGAGACTCGATAGAGCGGTTGGGAAGTTGATACTTAATACAGTAAAGACCCCACGGAAAACACACCAACGCGTCTCAACTCAAGTCGTGCAATGGGGTTGCCCATAATCTAGCCCATTGTACACAGCAAGGAATATACAGGGTACAAATAGAAGTAAGTTGTAGAGATTAGTTCCTAGAAGTAGAACACAATTTCCTACAATGATATCATTGAGTCCTTTTATTGAGAAAAGACCCATATTTATAGTTATTTCTTCAAGTGGAAATGTTGGATGTGTGTCTTTTTTTATTTCTCTTATCTTGCTACTGCCTCTTCTGACCGTACAACTGTACCTTAGATCCTTCTAGAAGACATGTCCTTTTTTCCTGTTCACCGCACGTGCGTTCGAACATTGTGGAGGAATGACTTGTTTAATAACACCCCCTTCGGGATAAGGGGAGGGCCTGATGCCTCCTCATCAGGTTGGGTGTTATTTCGTTCCTCCTTTTGGATATGGGGAAACCACGCTTCTTCCTTGGTATTTTTCGGGTATCTACATTAAGTCTCCTGGCTGTTTGGGAGAGGCGTTAGCCTCCTCAGCAGTCTACTACATCTCTCAAGCGACCTTCCCTGAGCTTCGGCTTCTTAAAAGGACACCTCTCATTAAGGCGCCAAACAGTATTGGCTCACCGTCCATGCGAGATACCCATTGGAGCGAGATGTTCCCTCTAAGGAGTTTCCCTTCTTTGGGCGCATGTACTCTCTTTTGTAGACCTCCTCTGCTTTCTACAATTTCCAAAGGCTTGCTCCTTGCAAGTCCCCTTGTCCTTGTATCTCTTAAGACTTGCTCCTGGCAAGTCCCCTTGTCATTACCAATCCTTGAGGGACTTGCCCCTTTGCAAGTCCCCTTGTCTCCATACGACCTTGCTCTATCCTTCCATCCATCCATGCCTGAGAATTTCGTAGCGGCACGTGTTATTGTCGTGACACGTGGGATAGATGAAGCGGTTATTTCTTACGGTTACTTGCTAGGGTTAGCGTCTCTTCGAATTCTGTCATGTCGTTTTAATTACCCTTGATCGTGTCTTTTTACCATCTATAAATACTGGCTTCATATTTTCACCTCCCTTCATTCCTTCAAAAACACTTCCCCTCTTCATTATCTCTTCTTATCACACCCCCTCTTTCAGGCGACATCAAGTATTCTTCTTCTTTTATTCTCTCTTTATCACACCCCTCCTTCCGGGCGGCGTCAGACACTTCATGAGTGAATACGAGAGTTCAACGGCTGAGAGCTCTTCTGGTAATGGCAACTCCACTGGCGAGGAGGAGGCGCCTCATCTTCTTCCTGTCTTATCTGAGGAGGAGAGGATCTTTCCCCCTGGGGCGGGTAAGAACTTGGCGACCCTCTTATCTAAACAAAACTCTGCCGAGAAGCTCAGGCGAGTTGCCACCCCTGGTGTTGTTGTCGCCTCACTCTTGTACGACAGATTCCTTCGTCAGGTTAGTAAACCGTCCGCCTTTGATCCTCTAGTGATAAACGAAGAAACCAGTGATTGGCTTCTGGAGAAGGAAATCGAGCATCCGCCCCTCCTTCCCATCACTTCCCTTTGTCGGATTCGTCTCAACCATGGCGACTTTGTTCTCCCAAAGATAGAATTTCTCTCTCGGGCGACTCCTTGTCCAGAGTGGCAGCCATGGATCGAGTACATGCTTTCGATCCCCTATTGTAGAGATGTAATCGTCAAGCTGGGGTTGATGGAGGCTCTTTCTTCGTCGCGCTACAGGCATCTTACTAGGAACAACCGGGATATGATTCGCCTGTCTCTTAGATGGGTTCCCTTGGTCCACACGTGCCTCTTTGCTTGGGGAGAAGCGTCGCCCACATTAAAAGACGTGGTGTCACTGACCGGCCTTCCCCTCTACGGGAGTCACGACTTCAAAGAGGCATCGGGTAGTCTGTCTGATGATGACGGACTCGTACTGGACTTTCTGAAGCAAGCACGTACAGAATCAAGGAAATTAGTCGCCAAAACGAGTGCTCCCTCTGGAATGCAGAAAGGCACCAGAGGAACTACGCCAAGGAAGGGGAAAGGGGTAGCTTCTACAGAGGAAGCCGTCACCTATACAATTCCTAGGGGGTCTGCCAAACGGGCCACCTTGAACCTGTGGGTGAAGATGTGGGCGCCCAAGTTGGTGGGTGAGTCTAGATGGGAGCCCCCTTCTTCTCCTGTCGGATCTTCTGACCGACATGAATTAGCCGCTTTCTTGTCCTATTTTCTCTCTCACGAAGTCTTTGAAAATTCTCCGACCAATGATGTGAGGGACGAGTCAATGATCATGGCGATACTCATATCGCGTGGCGTGTCGTTTCCTTTGGCACCCATGTTTCTGGGCGGATTATACCATCATTTGGACTTGCTGGTAGGTGATATCCAGAGAGCCAATGACCCCTCCTTCACAGTCGAAACGTTTTTTCCTGCCAACTTTATACAGATGTGGGGATGGGAGTATTATCACCGTTATATGCCAGAGACGAAGGTCTTGGAGCTTACTGGTGAGCGAGTTGTAACCGCGGAGGATGGCACAGAAAGCACCATCACTTATCCTGTTTCCTTTCCCCGAACGGCTCTTTATGAGAAGGCTGTCGCCAAGCCAACTGTTCGTCTGGCGCCCCTACTTGATGATATAAACGAATTCACCTTTCGCCCGTACGACGACGGTGCATGTGGAGAAGCTTCCCATCGGTTTGTGTCGCTCTTCCCCGAGGATTTTGTGGATGTCGCCTTGGACACTCCTACTTTTGATGCGTGCAATTTCGTGGCCGCCGTGACGCCAGGTTATCTTCCGGGTTTTTACAAGGGAAAGTATTTCGCTGAGGCTTATAATCCGAATCGTATTGCTCGCCAGCGGTGTTTCGACCAAGGGACTGGTTCTTACCTTTCGCCTTCATGCTCTTCGGACCCACAAATGATTGAGGAGAGCTTCATGCGTTTTGTCTTTCAGGGTGAAAAGCCTCGGTTCTGTCGCCCACCTTTCAACCCCTTAAAAGTCCCTCAGGTTGGCCGGGACTTGAAGGTTACGCATAAATGGTTTTTATATTGGGTAAATGAGATGGAAAATGTACATCATGCCTTGGCAGTTGATAGCGTGATGGCTCCTCCGCCGAACGTGCCATAACTCTATCGCCTAGGGCGCACCAGGATACCCTCAGATATCATGCGTTCTCATGGGTTAGCTTCTGGTGCTAAGAGCAGGCGTGTTGAAGCTTTCTCTTCTCGGGGTAAAGAGAAAAGAAAGCCACCCTCTTCATCGAAAATTAGAAACGTCGTACGTAACCTTTGCGGAACTATTCCTCAGGAAGTTGAGGTAATCTTTGCATTGCTTTTCTCCTTTATCGTTTCCTTAGTGACCTTCCTTGGGTGCATATTACTTTATATTTTAGTCGGATACCCCTCCGCATGGCCCATTACGATACTTTGCTCATGAGTGGCTTAATGTGGACGTGAAGGATCTCCCACCGAGGTTTGTCGAAAGAAGATGGTTTCTCGATCTCCTTGATTATCATTTTCAGATAGAGCTGACGCTTTGCTCAGAGGGAGATTGATGCGCGTCGTTTACACAACAAATTAATTACTTCTTTCCACATAATTAACTGGTAATATAATGGCAAGGAGTTCGTTCCCACGAAGAGCAGGGAGATTTTAGTTGTTTACAAAGTAACCGAAATGGGGTTTTTTAGATTTTAAATCAAAGTAATTGACAAAAAGAAAATATAAAAGATTTGTTGTAAATAATCTTTTGCTCGAATCAAACTTAATTGAATACAAGAGATTATCCCCAGATTCTGATGTGTTGGATACCTAAGCGCTAGTTCTAGCTCCGTGATTGGTCTTTGTGTTTTACCGCAAATCAAGGCTGACCTGCTTAGGTGATGTCGCAACAAGAATCATCTACTTTTTTTCTTTTTTAGAAGAATTATTAATTGGTTAATTTAATTGGTAAACATTTGTTCTTGAAATAAACTTGGTTTAAGAAATTAAAGCTTCATTGTTGACACGTGTTCATTCATCAAATTGTCTTTCCCTTCATTAAATAGATATGTTATTTATATATATATATACACATACAAAAATTAGATAAAGATGCAAATGGGAGATAAGGCTGGTCGGATTCGTTCGATCATTTGAGAACCCTTTTGTGTCTTAATCTACACCATCTATCTATCCAAGGGAGGTGTCGTTGGACTTCCATCTACACAACGTTCTCTCTCTTTCTTTAGGATCTCTCACTCTCTTTTCCTCTTGGACTCTTTCCATGAATCACCACCTAGTTCTCCTCATCTTGAGCTCAACTCTCCCGTTATTCCTCGTTTCATCAAATCAGAGAGCAGTAATCATGAAGGCGACGTGGTTTGGTGGTGGCCCTGGGCATTAAAAATATTTATTTATTTAGTAAAATGGTTGGTGTCTTTAAACATTATTTGAAGCATCCCCTCGGGTGCTGAATGACTCTAGTTCTTTACCCACCGAAGCCATTGTCTTGTCCTCTTGACAAACAATAATGAAAAGTAGAAATCTTGTATTTGAACGAGAACTTCTTTCCTTGCACAATTGGTTGTGCATATTCCTTTTTGGATGATTCTTGACACTGAAATATGCTCATCGAGGAGATCATCCAGTTTTGTGGTACACTTGAACTTTAACCTCATGATGTTTATTATCCCCTTCAAATTCCGGTATCATGGTCAACACTTACTGTTGGTTC
This sequence comes from Papaver armeniacum, assembly GCA_023531295.1. NCBI lineage: Eukaryota > Viridiplantae > Streptophyta > Magnoliopsida > Ranunculales > Papaveraceae > Papaver > Papaver armeniacum. Next base: position 13,267 of record JAJJWW010007635.1, read on the forward strand.
TACGTAGTTAGTGCTAGTTCCTAGCTCCGTACTTGGTCTTGAGTGTTTTACCGAATCAGTCCTACCCGAGTGATGTCGTATCATCAACAAGAATCATCAGTACTTTGTTCAAGTCGTTTATCAAATCATCCAGGTTGACACGTGTTCATTCATTGTCTTTCCTTCATTAAATAGCATGCTTCCTTATATATATATATACACATAATAGGGGAGATATAGCGGGAGGTGTCGTTCTCTCTCTTTCTTTAGGATCTCTCTCACTCTTTTTCCTCTTGGACTCTTTAGGGCGAGGAGACAGGCAGCCTCTTGACTCGGGTGCTTCAGTTGGGAATTCATCTTCCTCAGCTTCTTCTACTAGTCGCATGGACGTTGTGGCTTCTTCCCTTGTAAGTCGGTTATGAGCGACTTCTTCTTCTTTTTTTTCTTTTTCTTTTTTTTTTTTACTCGTGTTTTCTGGTAAACATTTCTAGATTATGGGAAAACATGATCGTTCAGAGGCTAGAGATGGCCGTGACAAAGTGAAAAGGACCAAAACTATGAGCGATCACGGACGTCAGGCTACAGCTCCCGAGCAGACTGTTCAACCCAATCTGTTGGCTAGTGGAGAGCGTAGGGATCCGTATGCTTTCCTTATTTCAGACAAACCCATGGAACAACGCCATATTCGTGATGGGGAAAATTATGTTTCGGTCTTTGGATTTTGGGTGCCTCCTCGCTACGAGTCATTATACACTCAAGTAGAGGTGCAACATGGCCATATTGCCTCTGATGTTGTCTTTCCTAATGTTAACGTTCTCGTGTCTCATACCTTGAACGTCTTGGATGTGTTGGGCGAGATGGTGGATGCTGGTGACCATCCTTCTGGTATGCAACTACAGAGTTGGCGTCGAATAATTTACGATGATGCCAACATGCGTTTTAACATTGGATGGCTAGAGGCCCTCTGACGGGAGGATGAGGCGAAGGCGAACGCTCGTCGGAATCAATTACCAGTCATTATCGCTGGTCTCGAGAAAAAGGTCGCTTCTGATCAGTTTAGTTTACAGACATTGCGAGAGACACAACAACGCCTGATCAAAGAGATGAGTGAGGTCGTTGACCAGATCGCGCAGGCCAGGAAGACGCTAGAGGAGGATGAGCGATTGTTGGCAGATGCCAAGGCAGAGATGGCGGAGCAGGACAATCTATGAGCGCTCTAATGATCTGAAAGGCTCCCCCCTTCCTTTTTTTTTTTTGTTGTTCAATTTTCCATTCTCCCTCTTCTCTTTTTTTTTATGAAGGATATTTTTGGAAATTTGTACGTTATGACATTTGTTTGGTTGTGACTGTGCTTCGAGGCAAGATTCTTTAAAGTATGACTGGTGCTTAGTATATTAATTCTTGTCCGTGTTTCAAGTGGTTTTGGTCGATCTAATGGCTAGTTATTGCGGCTTAGTGATGGAGATATCTTTGTTAAGGCGACTTGTGCATGTTCATCCATTTATATGCAGCCATCTTGAGCAGGAGCATGCGGATGCGCATGGCGAGTTGATGGATGTGGAACTTTGCGTGGAGAGATTAAGGCGAGCCGGTAGCAGCGTACCCATGAATTTGTCAGCCAGGCGTGCTGAACTGAAGAATCGTCGAGTAGCTTCCGGCTTAGACTTGTCGTATGTTTTAGTTGCTCGTCATGCCATCGACGTGGCTCTTGCTCATGCCCTGGCTGATCTCAGTGCTCAGACACGTGTTCAAAATTCCTAGGGTTATTATGCCTGTGACTTTGGGCTAATGTGTATATATACATATATTTGTTATGTTTGGTTGCTTTCATTTCACCTAGATCATTCTCTCTGTTGGAAAAGTTTTGTTGCTCGCGCCTCTATGTCTGCTAGTCACTCTGTTGAAGAATGGGTCTTGGCACTTGCTGCCTCGCCTCGGGACCCTTGGAAGGCAGTTTATGGTCGGGAAATTCGCCGCTTAGGCAGTATTAAAGAGGAATGTATGCAAGAGTTGGAAAGGTGTGAGCGGGCTTTGAGCAAGGCACGTTTGGATTGGTCTGAATGTGCAGACACCTTCTACATGGCGGAAAAAGGAGTCATTTCTCAAGCCGCCTTCAGGAAGGTGGAGCGACGTTTTAGGCAAGCACGTATTGTACGGATGAATGCCCATGAAGCCGTGAAAGGAGCTCGTGGTAGTTTTCTCATGGTGGAGGAGGAGATTATAAAATATCAAGCCATGTTGGCTGGTTTACGAGGTTGACTGCAGGTGGACCACTCTGTGGATTTATTAGGAATTTTCGCTCTCACTCCCCTTCTTTTTTCTCTCTTTTTTTTTTATATAAATAGTTTTGGGTACGGTATCTGTTAGTTCATTTGGCTCCCATTCCTCTTTTGGATCAATCGTGATGACCCAGGAAGAATTATTACTGGAGATAAGACGTCTCGGCCGCATGGCTAAAGCGGCACGCATAATGTTCGAGCACTTTGTAGAAGAGAACAGGTGCTATTCTCGTCTTTTGGCAAGGTTTGAGCAGGAGTTGCAAGAAACTATCATCAATGTTGTTCCCGCGGCGCCCCTTTCTCTAGAGCGAAGACAGTTATGTTTTGATCAGATGAATAGCAGTTATGATAGCTATGTATGTGCGCATGTTCTTGTTGACGTCTTAGATAGCGCTGTTAGTGATACTCAGTTTCTTCTGGATGTAGTCCCTTAGACAACTTTGTGTTTGTAAATCTATTATTTGATGTTAATGTTTGAGAATATTTTGTTTCTCTCTCGCTCCTTTCTTTCTTTTTCTCTTCTCTCTTTCCCCCCTTTTTTTATGAGTTAAAATATTATCGGGGGCGCCTGCACCTTTTAGGGACGCCAGGGCCATTCCTTAGTAGGAGGAAAAGATGTGCTCTCCCCTTCTCTTTTTTTATGAGCTAAAATATTATCGGGGGCGCCTGCACCTTTTAGGGACGCCAGGGCCATTCCTTAGTAGGAGGAAAAGATGTGCTCTCCCCTTCTCTTTTTTTATGAGTTAGAATATTATCAGGGGCGCCTTCACCTTTTAGGGATGCCAGGGCCATTCCTTAGAAGGAGGAAAAGATGTGCTCTCCCTTTCTCTTTTTTTTTATGAGCTAAAATATTATTGGGGGCGCCTGCACCTTTTAGGGACGCCAGGGGAAAAGATGTGCTCTCCCCTTCTCTTTTTTTTTATGAGCTAAAATATTATCGGGGGCGCCTGCACCTTTTAGGGACGCCAGGGCCATTCCTTAGTATGAGGAAAAGATGTGCTCTCCCTTTCTCTTTTTTTTTTATGAGCTAAAATATTATCGGGGGCGCCTGCACCTTTTAGGGACGCCAGGGTCACTCCTTAGTAAGGCGTGGGGGTTTCTTAGACACTCATGTCCCATAGAATGGGCGCAAAGAGGATTTCAGGCACTCTTCCTATTATCAAGGATGAGGGTTTAGTCACCCGTTGCTGTAAGGCTTGAGGGTTTCTTAGGCACTCATGTCTCATAGAGTGGGCGCCAATAGGATTTCAGGCACTCTTCTTTTTATCAAGGATGAGGATTTAGTCACCCGTTGCTGCGAGGCGCGGGGGATTTCTTAGACACTCACGTCCCAGAGAATGGGTACATAGAGGGTTTCAGGCACTCTTCCTTTTATCAAGGATGAGGATTTAGTCACCCGTTGCTACAAGGCGTGGGGGATTTCTTAGACACTCACGTCCCAGAGAATGGGTACATAGAGGATTTCAGGCACTCTTCCTTTTATCGAGGATGAGAATTTAGTCACCTATTGCTACAAGGCGTGGGGGATTTCTTAGACACTCACGTCCCAGAGAATGGGTACATAGAGGATTTCAGGCACTCTTCCTTTTATCAAGGATGAGGATTTAGTCACCCGTTGCTACAAGGCGTGGGGGATTTCTTAGACACTTCACGTCCCAGAGAATGGGTACATGGAGGATTTCAACCACTCCTCTTTGTCAGGAGGATTTTGTGGATTCGTTGAATCAAAACACGTATTATTCAGCTTGTGGGTTGCTTACATGTAAAAGGTTTTTAACCACTTCCCGTTAATTTTATCATTGGGTTTCCCCTTCATAGGAGTGCCATCTACGTGTTCGATTTTGTAGTAGCCGCTGTCTGCCGCCTCAGTAACTCTGAAGGGGCCTTCCCAGTTTGGTGCAAATTTGCCAGCGCTTTCATTCCTAGGAACATGATGTGAGATGGAGAGGACCAGGTCGCCGACAACAAAGCTCCTTGGTTTAACCTTTTGATTATAAGCTCGTGCCATACGTGCACGGTATTTCTCAGCATGGGCATGTGCAATGTCTCGCTTCTCCTCAATCGTGTCCAACACTTGGAATCTTTTACTATCTTCAGCTCGGAGGCCGCTTGCTGCGATAACTCGGGCGGATGCGATGACAATTTCTGCTGGAAGAATGGCGTCTTCTCCATAAACTAGGGTGTATGGTGCAGCCCCAGTAGAGGATCTTTTTGCAGTGCGGTATGCCCACAGCGCCATGGGTAATTCTTCATGCCAGAGTCGCTTGTTATCATATAAGTTCCGGCTGAGGATTCAGAGCAAAATTTTATTGGTGGCTTCGGCTTGCCCGTTTCCTTTTGGATAGTAAGGGGTAGACGTTTTACGTTTGATATGGAATGCTGCTAGCAAGTCCTTTACATCGCTATTGACAAAGGGCGTACCATTATCAGATACAATACACATAGGTATTCCGAAACGCGTGATGATGTGTTCTTTGATGAAGGAGGCGATGGTGGCACCAGTAGTGTTTTTCAATGGGATCGCCTATACCCACTTGGTAAAGCATTCTGCAGCCGTTATGATGTATTCGTGTTGCTTGGAGGATTTCGGTGTGATGGGTCCAATGATGTCTAATCCCCAAGTATGAAAGGGCCAAGGGGCGGCAACGTTATGCATCGTGGTATGTGGGGCGTGTATCAAATTTCCATGAATCTGGCACTGTTCACACTTTCGAACATATTCGGCTGTGTCGCTTTCCATTGTAGGCCAGTAGTAGCATGCTTCATAAATTTACGCAAATAACCTGGCTTTCCCTTGATGTTCACCATCGTGAGTGAGGTCCATAACCTTGAGTGCTTCCACCTTGTCCAGACATGTCAAGGTTTGCTGACTGAAGCTCTTCCGAAATAACTTTCGGTTGAGAACAAAGTATCTCCCTGATTTCTTGACTAAACGTAGGGCAGCCTTTTTATCACTTGGCAACGTACCGTTTGTTAGGTAGTCGATGTAAGGTTCTCGCCAATCTTCTGTGTCCTCTTCGGCGATGCAGATTTCTGCCTCTTGGGGAGCACCTTGGCAAATCAAGCATTTATCTTGGAGTGCCTTAGCTTGCTCAGCCATGTATGGCCAATAAAATCCTCGCATTCGCCGAATTCGCTTGGCAAAAGCATGATGGACGTGGCGTGACCACAAGTTTGAGAGTGTATCTCTTCCAGCTTTTCTTTAGCCTCGTTTGGGCCGAGGCATCTGCATAGTCCTCCTCCGGTTGTGATGAAATACAATTCTCTTTCAAGGAGAGTGTAAGCTTTTAACATTTTCTATGAAAGCTGCCTTTCTTCTGGTGGACGGTTGAGGTCTGCGATTATTACCCTTCGCCAATCCAACTCTTCCATGGCGGCTCTTTCCTCTAAAGATATAGGTGATGTTTTCTTGATGATGGTGATAACTTCTTCATCCCCTTGAAGCATTTGTAGCTTTGATCTTGTAGTTGCAGGAAATCCTACACTACACCCCTCACAATAATCCACACAACTAAGACATTTTAAGATGAATAACAATGATTTTATTGATTAATTCCTTGAATGTTTACAAGGTAAGATAGACAAGAGCTAAAGAAATTACAATCAACACGCACTTTCTCTCTCCTAATGACTTGTCTAACACTCCGAAAAAGATCTCCACCTCAATAGGCTTATTCAACTCTTTATATAGGGTAGTACACAAGGGATAACAGCTAAGCTGTCCTTTATTTTCGGGAATGACTTGCGAAATATCGCAAGTGTACAAACATATAACCTCGTGATAGACACATCTTTTGTGTCTGAATTGTCCTCAGTGTTGGTATTGTTGGAACTCGATGCTTGTACTAATATTGTGTTTTTATGCATTTTTAGGTATTTTTGGAAATAAATATTTTTGGAAAAATCTTCAAAAGTTGCTCTAACAATTTGAGAAAATCTACTAAAGGCACCCCATTTTGGATAAGGCACCCCAGACACCCCAAGGCCACCACATTCCGAGACCCCTACTCGGATAGGGGCAACCCTTTCTTCCTCACTGATAAATGCTTTTTATGGAAATGATAGGTGTAGAATACACCTAATTTACTATCTAGTAGTTTATGTTTCTTTGCTATTTTCTTGTAAATTATGTATTTTACGCTTGTTTTGAGTTTTGTAGCTACTATGGAGTCACAATGAGGAAAAGAAGAAGAAAGCACCCAATTTGAGCCAAAAGGGCAAAAAGGTCATTTCACCAAGGAAGGAACACTATTTGGAGCCCGTCCTGTGTTAAGGGGTAGCTCTTGGAGGAGTACTAAACACTGCATCACCCAAGGTTAAGGGCTGCCATTTGGGTATCCCTTATCGGGGTGACTGGGTGGTGAATATCCACCCTAATGCCTATACCCTAAAATCGATTTCTCTCATTGAGTCGTTCTAAATTTTCACCCGAATTTAAAAAGCAACTATGGTCACCGAGAGAGATCGAGTGAGAGATAGAGAGGAGCTGAAGTACTGTCAAATCGAGAAATTGTGAGACGAAATCTTGAATTAGAGCTAAGGGTATTTCTGGTGCTGCCTAGACTAAGAATTAATGATGAAATTGATGTTAGGGTTGATGTTGGGTCAATCGAGATGTGTATGAACTGAAATATGAATTAGGGTTTGTCTGAGAAGATGCAGATGATGATGTTCTTGAAGCCGAGAAGACCAATATGATTCAGAGGAAATAGAAAATGTGGTATTTGGGTGTGGTTTGATTCAACAAAAGAGACAGGGATTAAGAAGATGATTGAGGAGATGAAGGTGGTGCCGTTGAGGTTGAAATGTGAGGTGATTGAGAAATTGATGTCGCTGATCGATGAGAGACGGAGAACGAGCCGCTAATGATGATTCCAGGGAAGAAAAGGGGTTCGATTAGAAACCTTAAAGCAACGAGAAGATGGAAGGAGTTGGCTCTGAGATGAAGAACACAGTAATGGGTTTTTTGGCCAGAGATGGGTAGTGAGTTTGCAGCTGCAGGAATTGTTGATACTAGTGGTGTTGGTTGAGTTGAAACTGGGAGATCGATTTTGATGAGTTTGTGAGATGGGTTCGACGTTTGTTTGAGAGGTCAGAGCTAGAGCAGAATGGTGGAGATTATGGAGCTGTGATATGATGAGATGGAAGGAGTTACAAGAAGGATTTCATGGGTTTAAAGGTGCTTAATCTGGGATTTGCAAAAGCATGAACAAAGACTGGATGTGAGGAAGAGATGATGAGAAATAGTTGGTGCAGGGAAGATGGCAGGTTGTAATGGAGTTGAGGATCGGTGATGCTATCAGCAGATTGAGCTGCAGGAATGATTTTTTTATGAACTCGCTATGTGGTGAAGCCGCAAATCCGATGATGTTGTGATTAATGACGAGAAGATGTGAAGAATGAAGGCAAATCGAGATTGATGCTGTTTGCTATGGAGTTGCAGGAACAGTGAATGGTAAAGATGCAGATGTGCACGCCAATTAGCCAGTGAAGTTGGTGTGCCTCGATGGTGTTTGAGTTCGAGCTATGGCAAGATTCGAGAGAGATGGGTATTGAGTTGCAGCTGGAGATGATGAGCTGCAGTTGAGCATATGAGCGGGTCGTCGCCATTGAGTCGTTGTCACCGAGATTCGAATGAGAGGTGAATTGAGCCTGGGTTTGTGGTGGTATGCCTGTGGAAGTGGAGCTGGTGGTAGTTTTGGCAGGAATTACAAGCAATGGTTAGAGATTGCAGTGCTTGAAATGGAACTAGAGTGCAAGAGATGCATTGAACCGAGGCTTGCGCAGGTGGTGCGGTGGCCAAGATGGTTGGATTACACTGGTAGTGACAAGAAGAGCATAGCCATAATGGTCGAAGAGCATGATGCAACTTGCGGCAGCCTTTTGCCAAAACTAGTCACCGAGTTAGCTAGCCGACTTGCTCGACTCGATGACTCATGACCTGTATATTGACCCACGACTAACAGTTTGACCGAGGTTGACTCCGTTTGACCGTTAGTCCTAACTGGAGGATCGACGAATATTCCGCCGAATATTCTCTTGACGGAGAAATTCTCGTGGCCTAAGTGACGTTTCCCACTAATTCCGCCACAATCCCGCTTTTCCGGCGACCAAAATTCCGCATTTTCTATGGACTTCTCTCATGGGTGTGAAGACTTGGGCTAGGAATTGGATGGAGAATTGACTCAAATTTGGAAAGAGAAGGTGGAAGAGTTGAGAAGAGCTTGGAATTGAAATTGAATTGCTAAAGGAAAAGGATTCTATTCCTTAGAAGATTTGGAGAATATTGAAGCCTATAAATAGAGAAGTTTTCACAACTTCTAGATATCCTCTCTACACATCTTTTACACACATCTCTACACACACAATTCTTTTCTTTTCTTATTCTTTGTGTGAACTTTTAACATGAGTAGTTAATTTTATTGATTGAGGATGAATTCCTAGTTTTTAAACATATGATTTAAATTTTTATTTTCAAATTCTATCTTGAAGTTTTTCACATAATTATCGATTGTTTTTACTAATAGGAGTGATCTTAAAGACATTCATGATTGATTGATAGATTGTTTGGAGTGCACGCTAAATTGATTTGTTAATTTGATCTAAAGCTAGTGAAAGTTAGGGGATAAGTAATCGTTCTTTGACTCTTTACATAAGTAGCAAAACACGAGACTCATGAGGGATTCCATGGAGCAATTGTGTGTAGAAACAACGTTAGCAAGTGGACCTTGAGCTAAGAGTCTAACTACTAATATCAACCTAAGAAATTCACAAAACTTAATGCATGAGCCAAGTTACATCTAGGTTGAGCTAATTCTAGGTGGCTTGGTGATTAGAATCCGTAGGTCGAGAACTTCCGTGTCCTGATACAAGGGATTTAGGGGTTTAGCACCGAGCTAGCCGCTTTACCTACGGTTGGTGATAATCGTGACTAATAACAAGTAGAAGAGAACATAACTTGATTCATTGTTTCGAACGAAGAAGGATTCCTTGATCTTGTCTCTCTTATTGCTTTCACTTTTACCTTTTAATTGTTTTGTTTATTTTCTTTTACTTTTACACCCCCTTTCGCGGACAACTTTTACAACTAGAATCTCGTGCTCCTCGTGGGATCGACCTTGACTGCCCTATATTACTTGTTAATTAGGTAGTAAAGTATTAATTAATTTGATTGCACCTACGACACGCATCAGGAAACACAATTTTGAAAATGCAGTTAAACCCGTATACCCTGTTTCGATTTTTGACAAGTTCCGTTGGGATTTTTTTAGGAGGAATGAGTTGTAATAACTCGTTTAGTCGAGACAGGAGTGGTGTATGGCTTTAAAACGTGAAAAGGGAAGAAACGTGCAAACACACTAAACAGCTGTGAAGTTTAGTTTTCTCGGATTTATCCGATTATATTTGGAAAGACCGCGTGTTATTTCTTCCCGGACTTGTTCAAACACGAGATTGGAGTGTGTTTACCTGCCACAGACTGAAAGAGAATCAAATCCCGTAACATGGTAAGAGAAATATTCCGAGAATAATCTCTTGATGGCAAAGATTTCAAACATTTATAACGAAGGATTTTGGGGATGATGGGTATAAAAAGCGAGTAGGAGGTTCAGAGAATGGGCATGGAGAGTTTGGGGAGTTAGCATAGACGAGAGAATCAAGAAAATCGAGTTGCAGTAAATTTGCCGCTCGCCGAAAACCTCAAGAACACGAAGAACAGAGACGGCCAAAGACCGCTGTTCTTCAACAAAGGATGCCGATCGCCACATGGGTCGATAAATACAAGAATAAACCACATTTCTTCCTTATCGTTATCTCAGAATAGTGTTTGCAACAATTATAAGCGTTGCAAACACCCGGTTTTAATAGTTTTTCTCCATTTCATCATTTGTACACCTCCTTTGAGCAATAAAAATAATTTTTGAGTGTGTTTCCAACATGATGAGCTAGAATCAATCATTGGGACGACATTTGAGGAAGCCGTTTTGCACCCATGTGGTAAGTCTATTTAATTTCTTTATGACTATTTGCACTATTTTAATTGATTTATGATTTTTCTTGATTATTTGTGAATTGTTAGATGTCGCATGCTTAGTCTTAGGTACTTTAGATGCGCCATGCTTGTGAGTTACATATAATTCTTTATAAAATCTACCTTGGCAAAGAATTAGAGTCGATGTTTGTTACTTTATGAGCCTTAATTGTCCGAATTAATAGATGAACCGCATGAATGTAAGAATTGGTGGAATCCCGAGTCCCGCCACTCTCTCCATCTTGTGACAATATTTGTATATATTTTCTTTATCTTTAGTATTTTCTTTTATTAAAACTTAAAATCGATCTCGTCAAGTCCGAGTGAACGACAACCTTACTACCACTTTCTACAACATTATTGAGTCACATCACCTCGCAGCTCTCCTAAATTTCGCTAAGTCTTCACACCTTTCTCGTGTTCTGGCTGTCGTCATTCATTGCGTCATTTATATTACTCTTCTGCGACACCCTCGCAATGTCGTTGTTTATTGATCTTGCGGAGTATTGATGTCACGATATTCTGATCCCACATCTTGCCTCTTCTCATGTCTTCTCTGCGAAGGAGAGAATGTCATGAGAACCAATATTTTGAAATGCCGCAATCGTTTGTTTTCCACCAACTTTTTGCCGACAAGATTCCGTGAATTTAGGAATGATTTGTTTACACGTATCTAAAATTTCCCTTTTTACCTGCACATTTAATGTTATCCGGTTACTCTTTTATCGTCTATTTAAAGGAGGATTCTTTGTGAAAGAATTTCTTTTCTTTTACTTCGTCTTCTTCATCGTCTACAACTTTTTTCTGCTGCTTTTCTTCATCGTCTTCTTCATCATTTTTCTCGCTATTATTCTTCTCTCTTTTGTTTCTATGGCATCAAGGTTTGTTAATTTTTCAATTTGATCATTTTGTGATTAATCTCTCTTATTGAAGTTGTTTTATTCTGATATTGTTCTTCTTTTAATGACTCCCCTGCCATTTTTGTTTTAGCAAGAACAAATCTAGCACCAAGTTCACCATCGTGAACCCTAATATCTCCATGGGTTCGCAACCGAAATCCACTGTGAACCCTAATATCTCCATGGGTTCGCAAACGAAATCCACTGCCTCTAAAAGAAAGCCTGCGAATAACAAGGTATTTAAGAAACATTTACTCTTTTAATAACAATATTGTTGCCTCTGTTTCTTATTTATCTTGTAATTCGCAGATGACAAAAATGATGATAGGTCCCCCAAGAAGCCTCGCCATTCTAAACCTCGTTGCACCTTCATTACCTTTCCTATATTCAAACTTATAACTCCTACTGCGAAATCTTCGCAAGATAACCCCTCTTGTTTCTTCCCGCGAAAATACCGTCAAAGATAACACTTCTATGCCTCGAATTTTCTCATAGATCAAATCCCTCATAACAGTCCCATTGCGAATAAGCCTATTTCTTCTTCCATTGTTAATGCCTCTACCATTTCTCCAGCCATTAATCCTCATGAGATTTCCTCTTCTCATGATATTCCTTTAACAAAAGATGACTCATCTCTTCCCTCTTTTATCGCAAGTTACTTCCTTTTTCGAGCAAATCCCTCTTACTAAAGAAAATTTAGAAGGAATAGATGTGGCCTTCAAAGTTCTATCAGATATTGTGAACGATGTCAAGAAGACTTCTGTCGACCCTATCAAATCCGATGTCTGCGAGATTTTGAGCAAACATCTTGGCCCTGATAGAATTTCGCAAACATCTTTGGAGCAAGAAATTGATATTTTGAAGAATGATCTCCAAGCTATGACTGCAAAATGTAATATTCTCCAACTTGAGAATCAAAAACTTCAAAATGTTTCACTGGATCGTGATAACCTTCGCAAGAAGAATGAAGAATTGAAAGGTATACTCTTACCTCTGTACTGTCCATTTTTTTTTTTAATTTTTTTATTGAACCAAGAGCCGTTGTTCGCCCTTCAAGCTTTAAACCGTGGCGAAAAATGGAGATATACCGATTGGAATCTCTTTTGTTGAAGAAGTTCGAGTTGATAGAGATGCTTGGATGGAGCAATATAACCAATTAGATAATCTTCATACATACCATGTTGATCAAATAGATAATCTTTCAAAAGAAAATGCCGACTTAGTACAGAACAAGGCTCATTAAGTAATGAATTATCTCGCCTCTCTTACTCTTTGACTAAAGCTAACTGGAATTGGAAACTTTATTAGATGAGAATGGAATTCTTTCTCAAGAAAAGCGAACTCGTTAAACAAGGTGGCGATTTACTCGTGTGATCGATGTTTGTCAAAAATTATGTAAAGAACAAGAACAATCCCTTTGCTCATTGAGAAATCAACTTGAAGAAGTTATCACGAGAAGGATAAACTTATTCAGGGTAGAATAATGTTAAGTGTAAAGGCAAACCAATTCAAGGATCAATGTTCCAAGTTAGAAAAGTCCAACTCTTCTCTTGCGAAAGAAAATGTTGTACTTGTTTCCAACGAAAAAAAGCTTGCGATCTCGATTGAAAGGTTTAATTGGAGATAATTTTGACAATGCCATGGATCATTTGGAGAATAGTTGTTCGGCTTTAATCCAATATCTTACCTCGCAGAAGGAAGGTAGTCATATTATTTGACTACCTTAATATATTTATTTATTATCTTGTGATATTTACCTTGCGAAGTCCAAAAATTTAAATAATTTTCTATGTTCTTTTCTTTTGCAGATGCTGAGAAAAATCTTCATTCTTCTATTGCCACTCTGAAGTCTGACTATTCAAAAATTCGCAAAGAAAATGGAATACTCTGGGCTGCTTTCCCTTGTTCGCTCTCGCGATCGTGCGAAAAGAAAATTCGATTATATGTCCTGATCAGAGATATAGAGAGTAGAAATCATCAGAAAGCACTCCTTCGTCAATTTCATCTTAAGGCCGAAGTTCTTGTGAATGATGTTCTACTTTCTAAATCTCTTGATCATGTTTGTGTCGAACCTCTAGAAGTGAGTGACGATGAAGTTCCTAATTCTCCTGACAGCGATTTTGACTACAATAGTGGCGAAGAGATCTCAAATGAAGAGACAATCCCTCCTAGTAAAATTGTCACTGATGATCTAGTTGATGGAGGATCTGATGGAAATATAATAACTGGCGAAAATACGAATAAAGTTGCTGAAGAAAGCCCAATATCTCCTTCTGGTGAAAAAACTGATATTTGAGAATTGACTTTCTCTTGTAATTTTTCATCTTGTACCGTTACTTCTTTATGTACTTCAATCATCTTTTTGATGTGTTCATCTGCTCATTATTACTCTTTCTTTTGATGAATATAATTTTTTGTATTTGATAATTGCTATTTTGTTTTCCGTTATCTTTATTTATGTGGAAATTCATCATTGCGACAAGATCGCAGGACGTCTTTACATTTTCATGTAATGACCCATTGATCTTGCCTTATCATTGTTTTTGTGTGGTCTTATTTTGCCTTCCTAGTTAAAGGTCTTATTTTGTCACCCCTCATTTTGCATCAATATGACAGGCCTAAATATTCTTGCGAACATAAAGTCCCATGACAATGACGTCTTGCGACAAAATGACGCCCACACTTTCATGTAACGACCCATTGATCTTGTCTTATCATTTCTTTAGTATTTTTGCCTGCAGCAGATATTTATTTTGCGACAATATGACAGCCTAAATGTTCTTGCGAACGTAAAGCCCCATGACATTGCTGCCTTGCGACGAAATCGCATGACGTCTTTACACTTGCATGTAAAGACCCATTGATCTCGTCTTACCCTCGCGTTAGTATTATTGCCTCTGCATGATCATCGCACAAATATGACAAGACTAAATTTCCTTGCGAAAATAGAGCCTCATGACATTTGCGTCTTTTGACACTTATCAGCTCCCTAATGGAGGGTGCCGCCCTTATCATCTCCCCGGGTTGCCCCTTCAAGGAGGCGTACATCGGCCATACAAGACTAGCTCCTCCCATCCGGTCTTAACAACAACCAGATTGTTTTCGCAGCCTCTTATCCCTTATACCTATAGGGATTATGGTTACGAGACCGCACCCTAAGTGGAGTTTTCTTCGGCCGAAAAGATGTGCCAAGACTTGCCAAGAATGGCCGAGACACTTCAAATGCCCCAGGCACTCTTGGCTCAACCGTGTACCTCGGCGCCTTGGTCATACACGACTCCTTGGAAGAGACCCTCGGTCGTCCAACCAGGAGTATAACCTTATATATATAGATAGAAATCCAAGGTATCTCCCCGGATGGGCTTTATTGACCCCAAATTTTCATGACTCGGGTTCCGTGGGCGGTGTAACCTTTTTCCCGAGCCATGTCAAGAGATACCCCTTATATGACGCACTTTAGGTCTTACATTTGCCTCTTACGAAATATCATTCGCGAACTAGGGTGTACGCCATAAAGGTTCGTCCCATTCACTCACTCATTCATTTATGTCAATTTGTTCAATCATTCAATTTTGATTATCTCCTGTTATTTAATTTGCGAGATATTCGCACATTCTTTCTTTATTTTATGCAATTTCGCAATCACTCTGTCGCATGAACATTTCATATGAATTCATTTCATTCAATTCATTCAATATTTCGGAACTTATTCTTTCCCTTCCATCTTCTATGGGTAATATTTCTTGAGATATAATCTATTCCACGGTCTACCCAATCTCTCGGCCCACATCTTTGCCCTCGTGGATCCATTAATCTATATGCCCCTCGTTCCAACTATCTCCTTGATGATATAAGGTCCATCCCATTTTTTCGCCAATTTGCCACCACTTTCTCGCTGATATATTGGTGTTTCTCGCAATACCATATCACCTGGTTGAAATTCGCGTGTCTTGACACGTTTGTTATATTCTCTGGCTAATCTTCGCTGATAATTCTCCATATGATGTAATGCTCTTTCTCTGTTTTCCTCTAATTCATCTAATTTAACCAAAATGTTTCCCGCACTAAGATTTTTCTCCCAAGCTTCTCTCTTTGTTGTTGGAATAATAACTTCCGTCTAAGTACAGCTTCAACTCCATATGTTAAACAAAATGGTGGCATTCCCGTAGCTTCTCGCCTTGTTGTATTGTAAGCCCATACTGCATTATGCACTTGTTCACACCATGCCTTATTATGTCCTTCTAACTTCTTCATCAAGATATCCGCGATTGTTTTATTTGTTGCTTCCGCTTGTCCGTTGGCTGCGGGTATAAAGGAGTTGATTTCCTACATTTTATTTGAAATGCATTAAAAGCAATTCTATATTTTGTCCCTCAAACTGTTTCCCATTGTCAGATACCAACTGTACTGGAATTCCAAATCTACATATTATGTTTTCGAATATGAAGGTAAAAACATCTTTATCGCGAATGTGTTGTACTTCTTTTACTTCTGCCCACTTTGTGAAATAATCTGTAGCGACTATCAAATATCTCCTCTGCCCTGTATCTGGTAAAAAAGGTCCTACAATATCTAATCCCCACTTTCCAAAAGGCCATACACTTGTTGAAGAAGTTAATGGTGCTCCTGGTGCATGTATTTTCTTTCCATGCCTCTCGACAATCTTCGCAGCTGTCTTGATACTTGTTTCGCATCTTCATGCATATATGGCCAATAATAGCCTTGCATTTTCGCCTTTATGTGCTAAAGATGTTCCTCCACCGTGATTGCCAAAGATCCCCACCGTGATTAACATTCTTAATTCTTAACGCTTCTCCTTCCTTTCGTGTTAAACATCTAAGCGAGGGTCCATTAAAGGATCTTGCATACAATACCCCATCTCTTAATTCATAATTTGTTGCACGGCTTTTTAATTTGTGCATCTCTAATCTATTTCTTGGTGTTTCTCCTTTCATTAGATAAGCATGAAGTTCTGTCCTCCAATCCTCGCAATGGGGACTTTGTGTTTTGTCGTCTATGAGCATTACTTCTGCTTCTCCCTCTTACTCTTTGTTGATTGATGGTGATAAAAGTGTCTGTATTTTTATGCATCTCGCAGATGGATCTGTCATCATACTTGATATAAAAGCAAAAGCATCTGCAAGTCTATTGTCTTTTCTTGATATGTGTCTCCACTTTATTTTTGGTATCTTCGCTGACAATTCTTCAACAAGCCCTTTGTATTTTTTCAAGGATGCTTCATTTGTAGTATACTCTTCTTTTATCCGCGAATAGCTAAATGAGAATCACTGGTAACTCTTACATTCTCCAACTTCATTTCTATTGCAAATCGCAAAGCATGTACTATAGCTTCATACTCTATTTCATTGTTGGTAGATGCAAATTCCAATCTGAAAGAAAAAGCCATTTTATTGCCTTCTGGCGAAATTATAATGATTCCAACTCCGTTTCCTTCTCCATTTGATGACCCATCTACCAATATTTTCCATCTGTTTGGCTCAGTTAATAAATCCCTTGGATTTCCATGCTCTTCTTCTATATCCATCATTTCTTCCACTGCTTCATCCTCTTCTAATGGAAATTCTGCTAAAAAGTCTGCAACAACTTGTGATTTGGGTGAGGATAACACTTCATATTTGAGTTTGCAATGACTTACTTGAGCATTCCATCTTTCAACCCTTCCTGATCTTTTTGAATTTTTCATGACTGACTCAATTGGCACTTTTGTCATTACCTTAACCGTGTGTGCTTCAAGTAGATGCTAAGTTTAAATGTTACGTAAACTAATGCCAAAATTAATTTTTCAATTTTTGAATAATTTTTCTCTGCGGCATTGAATGTTTTGCTGATGTAATAAATTGGTTTTTCTACTCATGCGTCCATTCGCAATAATACTGCACTCAGTGCATGCGAGGTTATCGCGAGGTAAATTAGTAATTCTTCCCCTGGTTCTGCTTTTTGTAAGATTGATATATCCATTAGATGTTCTTTTATTCCTTGTAATGTTTTTTCACATTCATCTGTCCATCTAAATTTCGCCCCTTTTTTAAGTATGTTGAAGAAATGCTTGCATTTATCAGATGATCGCGAGATGAATCTTCCTAGCGAAGCTAATAATCCATTTAACTTTTGCACATCTTTCACTGTTGCTGGTGTTGACATATCGCGAATTGCTTGTACTTTCTCCGGATCGACTTTTATCCCTTCTTTTGACACAATGTATCCTAAAATTTTTCCAAATGCCACCCCAAAGGTACATTTTTCTGGATTTACTTTGATGTTGAAAAGCCTCATTTGTTCAAAAATTTCCTTCAAATCTCGTACATGATCTTTTGCTTCTTTGCTCTTTATTAACATGTCATCCACGTATACCTCTAGTGTTTTATGTATCCATTGTTCGAACACTTTCTCTACCATCCTTTGATACGTTGCACCAGCATTTCGCAAACCGAATGGCATTTTTGTGTAACAATATAATCCTCTTGGAGCGAAAAAGGCTGTATGCTCTTGGTCTTCTTCAGCGAGAGGAATTTGATTGTATCCCTTATACCCATCAAGAGAGGATATCCTTTCATTTCCTGCTGCTGATTCAACCATCTGCGGAATATCCGGCAAGGGAAAACTATCTTTTGGACAAGCTTTGTTCGGATCGGTAAAATCTATGCAAATTCTTATTCCTTTTTTTCTTCTTTGGGACTAAGACCATATTCGCTATCCATTCGGGGTATTTTGCTTGTCTAATAATTCCGGCGTCAAGCATCTTCTGCAACTCTTCTTCTATTTGAGGATGATATGTTGTCGCAATTTTTCTAATTCTTTGCTTGAATGGTCTTGCATTTTTATCAATCTCTAATTTATGGCACGCTACAGATGGATTTATTCCAGGCATCTCATCCATATCCCATGCGAAAATATCTTTATAATCTCGCAACAAATCAATAGTCTTTCTTTCCTCATCTCGCCTCCATTTTAGTCCCAATTTTTAACATCTTTGGTTCTTCTTCGGTTCCAATATTTACTTCCTTTGTTGGTTCTCGCGCAGTGTAGCTATCCTCTGGTTCTCCCATGGGTGTTGGTCCTTTTACTTCCTCCGCGAGATCATTCTCTTCACTATATATTCCTTTCCCTTCTTCCGCTCTTATCATGTAAGTTCTAAATTCTTCTTCCTTTTTTCGCTGCTTTCGCCATCTTCCTGCGATCTTTTCGCCTCTTCACCTGTTCTTCATATATCCTTCCCTTATCGGGCCTCACCTATCGATTTCGCTAATTCCACTTTAAGATAGGAAATTTGACACATTGATGAAATGTTGATGCTACAGCTTTTATTGCATGTATCCATGGTCTTCCCAACAGCATATTATATGGTGATTCCATATCCACTACACATAACGTCACATGTGTTTCAATTTCTCCCAACAAAATTCGTATTTTTACTTCCCCTTTAGGTTTTGTTATGGATTTGCCGAAACCATAGATATGATATGTTGCGGAAGTCAATTCTTCAACTTTGTACCCTAATTTCTTATAAGCATGATAAAACATTATATTCACTAGGGCTGCCCATGGTTCGGTTTGGTTTGGTTCTCTGCCAAACCCAAGGACCAAACCAATATCTCTTATAAGAAACCAAAAACCAAACCAGATCATGCTCGGTTTAAAATATTAGAAACCAGAACCGTCCCACCGTTTTTTTTTTTGGATTTTCTGGGTTTTTTAGTTTTTTTTAATAGACTTTCATTTTTAAATCATAAATTATAATTGTAAACCAAATCATCAAAATTAGATATATTTTGAACTATAATTTCTTTATTTATTGGTATACTCATTAAATCATATATATTCAACATTAGATATATTTTTAACTATATTTGCTTTATTTACGGATATACTTATTGAAGTGAATATATATTATACTATGATGGAAAGTTCGCTACATATTATTATGGGTTTTCTGGGTTTTTTTGGTTCTTAATCTCGGTTTCATTTTTGGTTTGGTTTTTGGTTTGGTTTTTTTTGGATTTTTAGTTATTTTGTTACATCAAACCAAAACCAACCACCTAGAATCGGTTTTCTCGGTTTTTGGGTTTCTTGGTTTTTGGATTTTTCGGTCTCTGGTTTTTTGGATTTTTTTGTCGGTTTGGACCATTTCGGTTCGGGTAGAAAACTGAACCATGGGCGGCCCTAATATTCACTGAACTCCCTGTGTCTACCAAGGTTCTATTTATTGCCCATTCTTCCACTGTTTTTGTTAATTTTCCCTCTTCTTTGCTTGCACTTATCGTAATCACTAATGGAGATGTGTGATTTAAATTCTCTCCGATCTTTCCATAAGTGAACATAATCTTCTGTTTTTCCCATTCTTTCAAGGGTGATGATTTCTCTGCTGTTATAATTTTCTTTCCTTCAAAATCTCTTTTGTGTATCTCCCTTTAATACTTTCATGAAATTCATTAACCATTGGTTTTGTAATCATATTACACTCCAATTCTTCATTACTCTCTTTGATTCTAGTTTTCTCCAATTTATCCATCATACTCTTGATTTTAACAATTTTAGTGACAATATCCAATCTCTTATCTTCAATCAATCCCTGTTTCTAGCGCCAATATGTAGTTGCAGGAAATCCTACACTACACCCCTCACAATAATCCACACAACTAAGACATTTTAAGATGAATAACAATGATTTTATTGATTAATTCCTTGAATGTTTACAAGGTAAGATAGACAAGAGCTAAAGAAATTACAATCAACACGCACTTTCTCTCTCCTAATGACTTGTCTAACGCTCCGAAAAAGATCTCCACCTCAACAGGCTTATTCAACTCTTTATATAGGGTAGTACACAAGGGATGACAGCTAAGCTGTCCTTTATTTTCGGGAATGACTTGCGAAATATCGCAAGTGTACAAACATATAACCTTTACAACTCTTCTAAATTTCGCTAAGTCTTCACACCTTTCTCGTGTTCTGGCTGTCGTCATTCATTGCGTCATTTATATTACTCTTTTGCGACACCCTCTCAATGTCGTTGTTTATTGATCTTGCGGAGTATTGATTTCGCGATATTCTGATCCCACAGATGCCAGAGTGGCTAATGTGTCTGCATGCTTATTTACTAGGCGCCCCATGTGTTCTATGACAATGTGGTCGAAGCGTCGCATCAACCTTTGAGCTTTATCACGATAGGTCGCCAGTGTTGGTTCCTTCACATGAAAGTCGCCTTCTATTTGATTTACAAGAAGCCTCGAGTCTCCCGTAACTTCCAAGGCGCGGATGCCCATTTCCAATGCCATTTGCATCCCAATGAGGAAACTTTCGTATTCTGCAGCATTATTGGTGCACGGGTAATCGAGTTTGTAGGCGTATGGTTTGAGTTCGCCTTCTGGTGATTCAAAAACAATTTCTGCGCCTCCATGACTTCCGTAGAAGGAACCATCAAACGACATCTTCCATTTTGGGGGCGGTATTTCTTCTGCTATAGCGATTTCTCCCAGGAGATCGGTGTGAATGTCGGAAGTGTCTGATCCTGGGAAGGCAGCGGAGGTCCGCGATCGCTTGTCCTCGACTCCTTGGGGTCGTACAGGAAATCAAATTCCAACAGCTTGCATTTACCGGCGTGCTGCCTTGCTCCGATTGGATTGGCTTAGTAGTTAAATAAACGATCGGGTTGGCGGCTGCCACCACATAGCATTTATGCTTTAGAAGATAGTGGCGTATCTTCTACGCCGCTAGAATTAATGGTGTGCAAGCTTTCTCGGTAGACGTATATCGAAGTTCAGCATCTTTTAAGGTTTTGCTAAGGTATTAGATGGGGATGAGATTAGCTCCTCCCATGTCTTGAGCGACCAACACTCCGATAGCGGTTTCTGTATGTGCGAGATATAGATACAGCGGTTCACCTTTTATGGGCGGGCGTAAGACGTGCGGGTGGGTAAGCCATTTTTTGATTGTGTCAAAAGCCTCTTGTTGCTCCACCTCCCATATAAACCGCGCATCTTTTTTAAGAATTGGGAAGAAATGATTTAGGGTATGTGCCAATCCTGGGATGAAGCGTCTTACATAAGAAACTTTGCCTATCAGCTTTTGAAGTTCCTGTTTGTTCTTCGGTGGCGGCATCGAAATGATGGCTTCGGCTTTAGCAGTATCGACTTCAATCCCTTTGTTGGTGACTTGATACCCAAAGAATTTCCCCTTAGTGACTCCAAACACGCATTTGGCCGGATGCATCTTTATATTGAAATTTCGACATTGCTGGAGAACTCGGCGAAGGTGTTGGGTGAATTCTTCTCGCTTCTTTGCTTTAATCACAAGGTCATCCACATAAATTTCGACGATTTCATGATTCATATCATGGAAAATGGAAGTCATCGCCCGTTGATAAGTCGCCCCGGCATTCTTCAAGCCAAAAGGCATGACAACATAGTAAAAGTTTCCTATGGGAGTGGAGAACGCCGTCTTGGCTGCGTCGCTTTCTTTCATTCTGACTTGGTTGTAACCATTGTGCCCGTCCATGAATGCGTACATGTCGTACCCACACGTTGCATTCACTGTCATGTCGATGTTGGGGAGGGGGAATTCATCTTTGGGGCAAGCGCGATTCAGATCTCGGAAATCTACGCAGCATCGAATGGTTTCGTTCTTTTTTTTCTACAGGTACAATATTCGCAAGCCATGTTGGGTAATGTATGGGTTTAATATATCCTGCTTCCAGTAGCTTTGTTACTTCTGCTTTTATCTGTGCTTCAGTTTCATAGTGGAACTGGCATCAGGGTTGCCTTACGGGTTTACTGTTTGGGCTGACTTTTAGTTCATGACAGACCAAGGCGGGGTTTAATCCCGGCATATCTTCGTAGGACCAAGCGAAAACGTCCTTGTACTCTTTTAGTAACTCGTGTAACTCATAACTTTCCTCTTCTGTCAGGGCCGCTCCAAGTTCAATCCATTTTGGGTCCTCTTTGGTACCCAAGTTGACCTTATGTGTTGCTTCATCATGTTTGGGCGGTGCGTTCTTCGTCATTCTTTCCCAGGCGTGAGGGACGTCCTCAACTTTCAAAGTTTCCATCGCTTTTGCGATGCTAACTTATGATTTCGGGGCTTCCCTGGTTAATTGCTATAAGCGATACACATGACGTCCATCCGGGCGAGACACCTTTCGGAAGCGTCGTTTGTCTTCTTCAACATAGTCTTTCTTTCGTCCTTGGCTGGTGCTTCCTTGTTGGTAGGTCGTCTCCCAGTCTGGAATTGGGATTGAGTGGATGCGAGTTACTACCTCGCTTGGATCGCTCATACCATCAAAGAAGGCTGCTTCAGCATAACACGCCTCATCAGCAGAAAAGGGGTTCTCAGTGGCTCGGACCCTCTTCTGTTTTCCCTTGAGGATAAATTTGATGCATTGATGATAAGTAGATGAAACAACTCCATGTTTGTGTAGCCAAGGTCTTCCCAACAAGATATGATATGCCGTATTAACGTCCATCACGTGAAAGGGCTCGATTGCGTTTATTGGACCGACCTTTACTTCTAGGTTGATCGTCCCAATGGTATGTTGACTTAGACCGCCAAAACCCTGGATCCTCGTTTGGAATTTCTTAATTTTCGATTCCTTCCCGCCAATGCTCTTCAGGATGTGCAAGGGTATCAAATTGATTGATGCGCCAGTATAGATGAACGCTCGCTTGAAAGTGTCCTTTTTTACTCTAGCCGTAAGGTATATCGGGCATGTATGGTCGCTATTCAAGGCCTTGTCCTCCTCAGTGAAGGTTATAAAATTGGTGGGCAGTGGATACTTCCTATCCAAGTAGGCGCTCACATCTTCTCTGGCTGCAATTCTGGTTAGAAATATCGACGCTAGGTGTCTCTGAGCGACGTCAAACCCCAAAGCATTGAAGAAGTTTGCAAATAGAGGTTTATTCGCCACCGTTTCTGTTATTTGCTCAGTGGTACCGCCTGATGATACAACATATATTTGTTCTTCTTCCGCTACCTCCATCGGGCACCCTTCTCCTTCTCTTGGGTCTTGAGTCAGGGCTGCCACTCCATGGTCTGGAAGCGGGTCATCCTGTATACCATTATCGCCTCCGACATCCACCTCTCCATTCCGTTGTTTGTTGTATATCGCCCATTTGAAAGTTCGACATTCCCTAGTAGGGTGATATACCCTTCCATGAAATAGACAATAGCGCGGGTTACGTTTGTCGGCATCAGTAGGAACCTTCCTAGGTTCTAGGAGGATAATATCACTATTTTTGATCCACTCTTTTAGCAAGATGACTGCCTGTTCGTAAGAACATGGGAAATCAGGTGGCTCTTGCTCTGCTCTCCTTTTGCCTCGCCTACTGTCGCTGCCTGGTGGACCTCGCCTCTTTGGCGCTCCTGAGCCTTCTTCCTTAGCATAGGCGGCCGAATGAGACCAGGATTTCTCAGCCGCCTCAATCTCCTCGTTAGTTGCATCAGTCCTGGCAAATGCTTCCTCAAGATCAGCAAACATGGTTATCTGGGCATTTTCGAACATTCTGCGTGTCTTAGGCTCAAGCACCGATATACGGATGTTCACTAACTCTTCTTCCGGTACCTCTGTCCGACATTTGAGGGACTCGATTCTAAAACGTACCGCAAACGGTTTAAGTCTCTCTCCTCTTCGCGGTTTGGTGTTTCCTAGGTCAGAAATGGAAATCTTTACAGGTTTGGAGTAGAATTTTTACATGAACGCCTGCTGCATCTCACCCCATGACCGTATACTGTTGGGTTTCAGGGAAATATACCAAGTGAAGGCGTCTCCCGTCAGAGTTTTCCCTAACTCCCTCATACATACGACTTCGTCTTGGGCATACTCATTAAGCGACATGGTAAATCGATGCATGTGTTCTGTCGTATTACCACTCCCCTCAAACAGCCTAAACTTTGGTGTCTTGTACTTGGATGGCATTGGTCTGGACAGGATTTCAGTCGGGATTGGTGATGTTATAGTGTAGGCGCTAGCTTGAGTCTCGAGGCCGTACTTTTCTTCGAACATCTTGGTAAACTTTCCATCCGATAAGGCGATCCGGGCTTGTTCATCCGTCATAGGCTGGTTAGCAGACTGGTTAGCTGGAGATCGCCCTTGAGGAGTCCGAAATCTTTGATCTTGATCGAAGTCGCACTCGTGATTCAATCGGGGCGAGTCTAAACCTTCTTCACGATTTCCTCCAGGCGGCGGATCGATAGCTGCCAATTTTGCCAAAAGAGCTTGTCTCTGGCGATCGTTTTCCTCTATATCGAACAACATTTGTTCTATCTCGCAAAGCGGTACATACACGCGTGGTCGAGCTCTGGCGTGTGAACCTTTCAGTGTCCATGTGATGAATTGTGCGCTAAGCTAATTACCTAGACTCCCATTGTGGTCGATAAAATGTACACAGCAAGGAATATACCCCGGTGTACTTCATTGAGTCCTTTCGCCAAAATGTACACAAAATGTACACAACATTTGTACAGATAGAAGTAGGTTGTAGAGACTAGTTCCTAGAAGTAGAACACAATTTCCCACAATGATATCACGGAGTCATTTCATTGGGAAAAGACCCCTATTTATAGTTATTTCCTCAAGTGGAAATGTTGGATGTGTGTCCTTTTATATTTCCCTTATCTTGCTACTGCCTCTTCTGACCGTACAACTGTACCTTAGATCCTTCTAGAAGACATGTCCTTTTTTCCTGTTCACCGCACGTGCGTTCGAACATTGTGGAGGAATGACTTGTTTAATAACACCCCCTTCGGGATAAGGGGAGAGCCTGGTGCCTCCTCATCAGGTTGGGTGCTATTTCGTTCCTTCTTTTGGATATGGGGAAACCACGCTTCTTCCTTGGTATTTTTCGGGTATCTACACCCATAATGGGCAAAAACAAACAAAACAAATATGGCATGGTCTTCACCATCAGTTTGGCTTATGCCATCCCTAAGTGCAGATCATAGCCGCACAATATTGGAGGAGAGGATGTAATGAATGTTTTCTTATTTGTTTACAGAAAAGAAAAAAAAAGAAAAAAACTCAAGTCATGCAAACGATCATCTAATTGGCAATAGTGTATTGTAAATTCCTGTGGCATGGAATTGCAATTTCTTTCAATATTTGTTGTAGAAAATTTTAGGATCAGCTAATTTTCCTCGGGAAACACTTCATTTCAAGGGGTGGATTTTATGGGCACATCTCTTTGTAAATCTTTACGAGACAAAACTCGTCCACTACAATTATTTAAGGATTTAAAGGTTTATTAGTGCTCATGTAAAAAATAAGATAGATGTATAATTTTTTCGTGTAGCTTTATTTTGTTTTGTTTTATTCCAATGAGTGTACTAGCTTTTATCCATTTAATAAAAAGTTGTTGCTTTGTCATAAATATCTCAAAAATATCTGACTTTAAATATCAGACTTAACATATCCTATAAACCTGGGAAACCTTCAAAACCAAAAATTAGTTCCAGGACTTAACATATCACAAAAAGCACCTCCCATAATTCATCTAATGTATGCAGATGATCTTCTAATTACAAAGTAACCAACATCTTAAAACCCTCCTCCAAGCCTATAGCTCCTCTGCAGGGCAAGTAATTAATACTATCAAATAGGTAATCATTCATCACCCTAATTTAGACCCAATCAAAATAAATGATCTTCATCAATTCTTTAATATGCCGACCACATCAAAACCTCCAACCTATCTAGGCATCCATTTTAAACAAGGAAGAGCATCAAATCGAACTTTCACTCCCCTCCTACAAAGATTAGCCAGAAAAGCAAAAGGATGGATGACAAAATGCCTAACTCCATCCGGAAGACTAGTTCTCATCAAAACATCCCTAACCCCAACCTCCAATCACATGATGCAAACACAAAACCTACCCAAAAATATACATAAACAAATAGATCGTATCACCAGGAATTTTTATTGGGGACATGACTCAATGATCAAAAAACTACACCCTATAGGATGGGATAAAGCAACAAAACCATTAGCCGAATGAGGATTAGGAATAACGAAAAGCAGTGATCATAATAAGGCTCTTCTAATGAAGAGAATTTGGAATTTGCATGAACAACCTAACTCTATATGCCGAAGTCTATTCAGCGCAAAATACCTTAAAGAACAACCAATTTTTAAGGAAACGTTTCCATACCCTCTCCGCTCCCAGTCCTCAATAGAGACTGGTAGGCCTTTAAAGATGTTTATAATAATGTGCCTACATGTAATAACCGCAAGTGCACGGCGTCTATCGGAGACGCGGCAAGTATGGGTCGAACCACAGAGACTTGTGGTGCCGTATGATTCTAAGGCTTCCTAAACTAAATTCCAGATGATATCGTTACACAAATATTGGTTTTGTTGCCGATACGGCTGAGTGTTTTGTGACTCTAAGCTAAGGAATGATAAATAAAAGGTAACTAGATTGTAAAGCACTAGGTGTCGACTCCACCGCCTAATCTTAGCTAAGCCAGGTTCACCTTCAATATTGTTCTTGTCCCTTGTAATGGACAACGGGTGAGATGCGGTGTCTAGCTGTTTATCCAGTGGTTTCAATGGATAATTTCTCATCAACTAAGGTAACTAAACAACCCCTAGTATTAGCTGTCTTGTCACAAGACAACTAATCACGATTGGCTTTATTACTTAGATGATCAACTTATCCTAAGATGGATATCTAATCGCAATTAGGTATCTCTCCCAAGCACTAGCTCGTGGCACAACTAGTCCGAGGATCAATAACAAACAATGAGGTATGAATTGCAATACACACAACATGGAAATAATCGACTACGGTGGATGCATGGCATACATTTGTGAAAGTAACATGCTGAAGTATTAAGATTAAATTTATCCTAAGCAAAATAGCACAACAAGAACAGTATCAAATTATGAATCAAACTTAGCAGATGATTATGGGTTTCATCTAAACCCTATCAAATGTAATTAAAACATCAAAATAACAATTAAACTACAAATTAACCTAATTGTTGCTCTGGCTAGCCCAGGCATGAGCAAAAACATCTTCTACATCTTCTATTTATACATGCAACAATCAAAAACTAAAAACCCTAATTTATTTTAAAAACAGAAAATTAAAATAACATTTCTCTCACCCACGATCTCGAATCGCCTCTTTCTCGTCACATCATCTCGAGCTCCATGGGTCGATTGTGGTGATGAAAACCCTAGCTCTAGTTTTCTCTAAATTAGCTTCTAGGGTTGGAGAAGCTAAGTGAGAGAAAACCTAGACCTAGAGAAGTGGTGCTACTGATGATGGAGAAGGTTGTTTCTTTGTGTCGGGAAGAGAAGATGAGGATGATGGTGGCGTGGTGGCTCTGCAGAGGTGATCGGGTGATGGGGGAATGGGTTTTGCAGAGGGTTGCTCGAGAGAAGAAGAAAGAGAAAGAAGAAGAGAGGAATGGGTTTGCTCGATAGGGTGTAGGGTTAGGAGATTTTGCTGTGGAGCAGGTGTAGCGAATGATGACGGGACGGGCCGAGCGAGCGTAGGATGGAGCTGGTACGATCTGAACGGCTGAGGAAGACTTGGAGTGATCTGGTGTTGCACGGGAGCAACGAACTTTGATGCGAGTGGAGGCAGCGACCGTTAGATGCAACTGGGGAAGATCTGAACGGCTCAGGATGGACGGGCTCGGATCCGGGTCGCTGGTCACGGGTCTAGCTCAAGCCCATGTCTTGTAGATGAGTTGCTACTTGTTGGGTTGCAATCACACGCGCGGGCTTTGGCTTTCTTGCTCCATAGACGCTCGACTCCAATTCTTCGCTCCTTGGCTCCTCAGTTTCTCCGAGCTTTATTTATCACCTAAAAACACAAATTTAATTAATACAAATATTTATTCTTGAAAACAAAGAAAACACAGTATCTGGGATAATATCTGATTTCTAAGCGCAAAAGATGAGTAAAATGCCAATAAAAAGGTGTAGAAATATGCAATATTTGGCACTCATCAAATACCCCCAAACCCGAATTTTACTTGTCCTCAAGTGAAACAAATTAAGAAATCCTAACTATACCCCGTCGCAGTCTCTCGAATGCATTTAGCATATGCACTAAGCCTTTAAACCCCTAGGTGTCCCTAGTGGACGAGTTGTAGTCTCGTGAGGGTTTACCAGAGGTGTACCCACAAAACCTTCTCCAACTTCGAGTGTAAAAGAGTCTCAAGCCTCCAAGAAGCTATGAGGACATAGAGTTTCGCATGCTAGTAACAGGAAGTTAGAACTACCAAAGAACGCATTCTCATCCTTAAGTCTCGAGCGAGAAGTAACCATACCATATGAAAGAATTCGGATTCGATTGTGATCATAAGTCTCAACTTCGCCTCACCATTAAGGTTTTATGATAATTGCACTCAAAAAGATCGCTTTTTAGTCTCTCATGTGCGAGCAGGAATAAAGAGAGAAATCCCGCACACGTTGTAGGTAAGAAGGATAACCTTCCGAAATAATTTCGGAGACTCCACATAAGTGTGGACAAAAAGAATCTTTTTTCGATGATCTCTAAGAAAGGAAATCAACCATTAGCAAGGGCTGGGAGTACTCACTCACTTCTCACCCGATCGGCAATTAATATCACTCTCTCATAAGAACCATAGAAACGTCTTCAATCTTCGGTCTTCGGTCTTCAAATGTTGATGACGAACTTCTAAACTTCACAAAACTTGACAATTTTTAACTTTTCTACTCAAATTCCTTGTTGTTTGGATTTTTCTTTTTAAATTCTTCTTTACCATGGTTGTATCAAAACTAAGAAAATAAAATAAAATTTTTTTTTTTTTTTTTTTTTTTGGTGTTTACCATAAGTGAAAATAAAAATACAAATAATGAAACAACTAACTCCATGGACAAAGGACTTTAACACTCAATTTTTCCACAACTTGTATTGTCTTGATTTTATAAATTCTATTAATTCTCATCCTATTTTCGTTTCTTTGTTGCACATAAACCTTGGACTATATCAATTTTTCTTTCAATATTCGATGATGCTCCGCTTGCCGACGATGATATGTTTCTATGGGTCTCGTTGATTGAGAGAGAGTGATGCTAATCGCAAATCGATATTTAGAAGGAGTTTTCATCTTTAGACGTCACCCTCATGATTGACAAAAACTAGCACTCAAGAGATCAAAAGTAGTCTTTGAAAATGGTGCGAAGTTGGGTAGCTCACCATTCCTACCCGGAATTGACGACGGTGACACACTCTGTGACTTTTCTAGAAAGTTGCAAAAAATTGAAGGTTGGTGC
Organism: Papaver armeniacum; assembly: GCA_023531295.1. Classification (NCBI taxonomy): domain Eukaryota; kingdom Viridiplantae; phylum Streptophyta; class Magnoliopsida; order Ranunculales; family Papaveraceae; genus Papaver; species Papaver armeniacum. The sequence goes on from JAJJWW010007635.1 coordinate 42,716, forward strand.
CTCACTTGATGTAAATTGGGTAGTCTCCACTATGGGTGATCACAATTCTACTACCGAATATCTAAACAGCACCTAGTTCGCCCTCCGGTATGGTTAAATCCAACTTTAACGCTCTAATCAACTAAGGAACCCGATTGTGTTCTCCAGTACTTCCAAATTCTGTTATTTCGGTCAGACTCTCTATGTAAACATAGCTAGAAGCATGCTAGTGACTCTAAAATTTCTAAAAGTTGGAGGTTTTTACATTTTTTTTTTTTTTTTGATTTTTTTTTTTTTGAAATAAAAGATTAAAAAGACTAAAAACTCTATATGCAAATGCACCCCCAAACCTAAATCAAACATTGTCCTCAATGTGTCAACAGATAGGAAAAATTTAAACAGTCACATACCATGGGAACTATGCTGATAAGAGAAAAGGAAAGAGATTACCGGATGTCGGCGGGAGCAAGGTTGGAGCTTCATTAATCAAGGCTAAAATCCAACATTCTCAGTGGAGATCATATCGGATTAGCACAATATATGCACAAGAAGACTCAACCGATTCAAGAAAAGAAAAATTTAACAAGTCCTACTGGATTATATACAAAAATTCACCATATACCAACAGTCTAAAGAGTTGAGGGTCAACCCAATAGAAAATATATACAAACATCAACAGTCTTACACAAATATAACATGAGAGTGCAAGTAAGATCGCATATGGGAATGAGTTTCCCCAAACCTAAACTTGTGAACAGGTGTGTTTGTGAGCACAAAATCTTGCAATTTTAAAGGTACATCATGCAAAAGGTCTAACTCAAAATGAGTTTTGCTAATAACAGGCAGACATACACATTCCAACTGTGGCTCCTTAAGAGTGTTATACTTTGATGCAAAATACTCCAAGAGGACTTTCGAAGCACAAAGCTCTAGGCCTAAATTAGGCATTTTCAAAAAAGTTGGTTTTGCAATTTTGTTACAAACTACACCTAGGTTTGGTGGAGGAGTTTCAATTTGTGACTCGGGGAGAGAGGTTAGGTACATCTAAGTTGTTTTCATGTATAAAATCATTTGCACCATCATACACTTTCCTAAAGTCGGAAAGAAGGTAAATCATGTTCACCAGCATAGAACAATTCATCAATCTCCATGTCATACTCATCAGAGGAGGCAGCATATTGTGACATGGGCATGGAATCAGACACAAAAATAATATCATGATCTAAAAGAACATTAGTGTCAAGAAGATTCATCCTTTCCTAAGTCACAAACAAGTTGTGAAGCATGCTCACATTCATGAAGAATTTCACAAAACCAAGCTCGAGTTAATATCACATGTATGAATATTAGAAGAGGCATCATTCATAGGGTTCACGAAAGAGACGCCTAACGTCTCGAACCAAAAGATTCCATCATATTTTTCGCATGCATATGCTCTTCTAACATATCATAATCATCATCATCATCATCATAACAAAAATGCATTTCCCTATTAGCATTTCTAGTATACTCATTTACCTCTAGATTAGGTTCATATTCAAGTGTTAGTTGCATGAGTAGGAATAGAAACACTATTTTCAAGATTTACTTTATTAGGGACAATAATCATCCTATCATGAACTGCCTTCCATTCTTCCTTTTCTAAATGAATATAAGGTTCATCTTTAAGAACATGTGACATTGTTCAATGGAGGGAGAGTCTTGATAGTGGGTATGCATGTTTCATATGAATAATCATTAAATGGTTGTGCACATGGTTCACTAGAGAAGGGATGATCATGCATGTTGCTATATGGATGGTCATGTATTGCATTCAGTTCAAGCCTAGCATTTTGCTCCATGAGCGTTTCCATTAGTGATTGTAAACAAGGAGTCGGGGAGTATAAAATTGTTCATCTCCCATTCGTGGTGGTGATACATGTGCTCATGATGGTTAGGGTATGAGTACTCAAGGTCGGGGCCCCGAGAAGGCTCATAATATGCCCTAAAATCATTATGGTCTCTGTGGGGTTTCATATGGTGAAGCATGCCCGTAAGCAAGCTCTCTAATGGATTTGTTTCCATCCCCAGATGCAGACCAAAATCCTGACATGATTTATCAACTCAAATTGAACTCAAAACCCAGTTGTAGTGGGTTTAGTTTGGTTTATTGGGTTTCATTTGGTTTATGGGGATTAGTTGTTTGGTTTTTGGTGGGCTGTTTGGTTTTGTGGGAATGCAGGTTGTGTTTACAGCCCAGGTCTTGCGGATCAAAATGGTATGGCTCAGTGGTTGCTTGGAAAGCCTGGTGGTTGCACAGCTTAGTTTGTGGGCTTCGGTTTTTGCACAACCCAACTATGAAGGCTAGGTTAGGTGGGCTTGAGTTTGGTGCAGAAGCAGAGCCCAGGTATGTAACAGCCCAGATGCACAGTTTAGGTTTTTGTGGGCTCTAGCTGTGAGAAGAGCCCAGGTTGGGTAGCTGCACAGCCTAGGTTGTTTGCAAAGCCCAGTTCAAATGATTTTCAGTTTGAGCAAAGCCTAGTGGAACTGGGCTGCAGTGTTGGCACTGGTTATTTGCAAATGCACGGTTTACACGAGAGATGGCACTCAACTTTTTAGCACATGAGTGCTTGGTTTGTTGAGAGAGACACGGGGAGACACAACTCACGTAACTGTCACACCATTTCACAGCCGAGCACGGAGGTGTGCTTTCTCTTATATATAGCACAAAGTTATATGAGTGCACAAGAGAATCGGGCAATGTGTAGATCACGAGACAATCGGGGATGGTGACCTAGCATGGCGGCTAGTGCATGATGCAAACAAAGATTAAAGATAAAAGACAAATTTACAACTCTCGGTTATGCGTAAACCTAGTTATTGCTCATCAAAATCATACACAGAGAACTAGTGCTGATAAAGAAAAATGAAGACCCTTGGTCTCAGGCAATACAGGTTGACAATGCTCAAGGGATTTGAAAGGCTAGCCCTAGACTTTGTGTATACAGAGTCAAGCGTTCATGGCAATTAGCTCAGGTGAAACACAATCAACTATGTCAGGCTATCATACAACCAAGCATGTCATTCAAATATGAAATTCCAGCACTCTTATACACACTAGACACGCACAGATGCACAGATTCTGTCAACAGGCTCACAGAGTCACACAGAAATAAGCAGAAATCCCAGAGATTGAGCTATACCTAGCTAAGCAGCTAGTTTAGCATGCAAAGATGGCTCATCATTCACAAAGTTGTCATACAAGTTTGGCTTAACGACGGGAGGCTGGAGCACAAGGCGGAGATGGCTCAACAAGTTCATCAATTTTGCGGTTTTGCACAATAAATGGCCACTCAAGCTCACACATTTGCAGGGATGGAGCCGGCGCTTGTTAAGGCAAAGAAATTAATGCATACATCACCCAAGAGTAAGAGGTTTCAGCCAAATCAGTTTTGCTTCAAATGTCACAGAACTATGCACACAACTCAACAAGGTCACAGGGTTATGCACAGGCTATGCTCAAAGTTTTCATGGCAGGTGGATCAGCTAATACCAATTCACAATTGCAACAGGGTCGACAGGTAATGCTCAGGGCAGATGACAACTAGGTTTTAAAAGTACAGGCCTTGGGTATCTTGTAACTCAAACTCACAGCTTCAGGGGGCTGGAGTTAAGCTCAGAGTGATGCTTGCAAACACAGGGTGTGCAGAGCTATTAAGTCAACTGGTTCATTTGACAGCAACTAGAGAGGCTAAGTTGCGGCTCAGCTTATGCACAAGACAGCTCTTGTTGTGTGTATTTTAACATGGATTTAAGCAAAACACAAATGATGGCTTAGCTTAGGTTGACAGTGGTGATGGCTTACAATTTCGAGTTGACTCAGTGTCACACGGAGTTTGCACAAGTTTGCACATGTGAAGATGTCTTGGCATGCGATACAAGTAGTTACACAGGTGTGTCAACAACCTTGGTTGACTAAGTAGAGTATGCAAAGTACAGGGTATCTAGTCTATCATGCAAAACATGGTTCACGGGGGGCAATACAATGTTTGGCGGGTACCTCAAGTTCGGGCTTTTCCTTGGTTTCCTTGGGCTAGCTCTGTTTGCTCACAGCACAAGAAGACAAAGAAGATAGCGAGTACCTGGCTCTGGCTCAAGAGAGTTCAGTTCTCGGATTATGCAAGTTCAACCAATATCAACATCAGTCTAAGCAACAATGAGTAATGACAATGAGTAATAACTATGCAAGTTCAGTTCAGCAGATGAGTTAAAGAACAAGAAAAAGGAGAACTAACTAATCTAACAATGCAGCAATGCACTAAGAGAATGCAAGGTAAAGATGCAGAAATGAAAAACTACAGCATGTGCAACCGAGAGAAAACAAAAAGACAACCTAAACTAAGGAATGAAACAAATACAGATGGTAATAATGGTGATGCAAAGATGTTAAACTATAACAAGTTACTGACTAAGTTACGGATGCAGATTACAAAAATTCAAACTAAGTATACTAATCAAGAGTTATACTAAGAACGATTCAAAGTAAATATGTACAAGGGAGACCGGAATTCAGCAAAGCAAGCAATGGATCACAGGGCACACGCCAAGTCCCCGGCAACGGCGCCAAAAACTTGGTAGGCCTTCAAAGATGTTTATAATAATGTGCCTACATGTAATAACCGCAAGTGCACGGCGTCTATCGGAGACGCGGCAAGTACGGGTCGAACCACAGAGACTTGTGGTGCCGTATGATTCTAAGGCTTCCTAAACTGAATTCAGATGATATTGTGACACAAATATTGGTTTTGTTGCCGATACTAGTTGAGTGTTTTGTGACTCTAAGCTAAGGAATGATAAATAAAAGGTAACTAGATTGTAAAGCACTAGGGTGTCGACTCCACCGCCTAATCTTAGCTAAGCCAGTTCACCTTCAATATTGTTCTTGTCCCTTGTAATGGACAACGGGTGAGATGCAGTCCCGTTTATCCGGGGTTTCAATGGATAATTTCTCATCAACTAAGGTAACTAAACAACCCCTAGTATTAGTTTGTCTTGTCACAAAGTACAACTAATCACCAGATTGGCTTTATTACTTAGATGATCAACTTATCCTAAGATGGATATCTAATCGCAATTAAGGTATCTCTCCCAAGCACTAGCTGTCTTCTCAGGGCACAACTAGTCTGAGGATCAATACAATGAGGTATGAATTGCAATACGTGGTTTTGTGTCGATGCGACTGAGTGTTAGTGACAAGGAATGATAAATAAAATGTAACTAGTGACAATGGGGATGCTAGGGTCTTCAAATCCACCACTAACTCCTATTGTGTGTTCAACTAAGCTGAAGTTCTTGTTCCTATGCCAGATGAGTGAAGTTTGTCAATTCTACCACTTTATCTAAGGAGTTTCACCTAGTGACACTTCAATATTCAAACTAAGGCACTAACCTAGAGCACTAGTTGTCTAATTAAGCACAACTAGTCAAAAGAATTAGCAATAGTAATTGAAGTAAGAGCTGAAACACATTCAACACAGATATAACCTAACTACAATGCATACTTGGCATACATTGTGAGAGAAAAGCACCGAGGTGTTAAAATTGAAGTTATCTGATAAAATTTAAGCACTCAAGAACATTCAACAGAGTTTAAACATAATATTGAATTAGGGTTTCATTGAAACCCTAGCAAACTAAATTAGAACACAATTAAACTATAATTAATCCTAATTGTTGCTCTGGCTAGCCCATGCATGAGCAAAAACATATTCTACATCTTCTATTTATACATGCAACAATCAAGAACTAAAAACTCTAATTTATTTTAAAAACAGAAAATTAAAATAACATTTCTCTCACCCACGTCTCTGAATCGCCTCTTCTCTCGTCACATCATCTCAGAGCTCCATGGGTCGACTGTGGTGATGAAAACCCTAGCTCTAGTTTTTCTCTAAATTAGCTTCTAGGGTTGGAGAAGCTAAGTGAGAGAAAACCTAGACCTAGAGAAGTGGTGCTACTGATGATGGAGAAGGTTGTTCTTTGTGTCGGGAAGAGAAGATGAGGATGGTGGTGGCGTGGTGGCTGCAGAGGTGGTCGGGTGATGGGGGAATGGGTTTTGCGAGAGGGTTGCTCGAGAGAAGAAGAAAGAGAAAGAAGAAGAGAGGAATGGGTTTGCTCGATAGGGTATAGGGTTAGGAGATTTTCTTTGTGGAGTGAGTGTAGCGAATGATGATGGGACAGCCGAGCGAGCGTAGGATGGAGCCGGGTACGATCCGAATGGCCGAGGAAGACTTGGAGTGATCTCGGGTGTTGCACGGGAGCAACGAACTTCGATGCGAGTGGAGGCAGCGACCGTTGATGCAACCGGGGAAGATCTCGAACGGCTCGGGATGGACGGGCTCGGATCCGGTCGCGGGTCACAAAGTCTAGCTCAAGCCCATGTCTTGTAGATGAGTTGCTACTTGTTGGGTTGCAACCATTGCGCGCGTGGGCTTTGGCTTTCTGCTCCATAGACGCTCGACTCAATTCTTCGCTCCTTGGATCCTCGGTTCCCGAGCTTTATTTATCACCTAAAAACACAAATTTAATTAATACAAATATTTATTCTTGAAAACAAAGAAAACACATAATCTGGGATAATATCTGATTTCTAAGCGCAAAAGATGAGTAAAATGCCAATAAAAAGGTGTAGAAATATGCAATATTTGGCACTCATCAGAGACAACTCGCATCCATTATCCCTACCATGCAAAACTTAATTTTCCATCATACTGGAAATGGGTTAACAACTCCGATAGAAGCTAATTGAATTCCACACTCTCCCAATTTAGACCCGACACAATGCTACCCAATCCAAACGGTAGCAGATATCATCGACCCAATCACCCACTCTTGGAATCATGAAAAATTGAACGTATTTCCCAATCCAATAATTCAAAAAATCATCAACATTCACCTACCTCAAAATGATACCCCAGATAAAATTATCTGGCCACACTCAAAAACTGGAAAGTACACTACATCTTCGGGATACAAATGTTTAACCCATGGTCAACCAACACACACACCTCTACCACCTACCAAATTCTTGTGGACCTTACCATGTCCACCAAAAATTCGGATTTTCTTGTGGAAAGCCATCAATGAAGGATTACCAACCTTCTCTCTCTTACATCGAATCCACTTGACCAACTCAGACATATGTCCAAGATGCAATACTAATACGGAATTAGCAAGCCACCTTTTAATTCATTGCCCAACGACAACTACTTCCTGGAACATCTTATTCAATCAACTTACAAATGCACCAAACTCCAACCCCACCCTGACCTTCACCTTAACTCCACAAACAACCATATCCCAAATCCTGCAACATCCAACATCAATAGCTATAATCTCCTCCTTATGTTTTCTTCTATGGACCCTTTGGTTATCCAGAAATGATTTAGTTTACCAACAAAAACAAAAAACTTTGGAAGAAATCCTAGCCTAGGCACAAAAACTGCAACAAGAATATTTCAGGGCACTACACACTTCACCACCATTTATACCAGGAGATACACCAACATTCAACCACCCAACAACAATATCGGTAGGTTGGTCCACTCCGAACATCAACTGGATAAATATTAACACAGATGGAGCAGCCAGAGGCCACCCGGGATTGGCAGGAGCGGGATTCATTTGTAGAGACTCTGATGCATGAACGTTAATAGCAATGGCTCAACCACTGGGAATTACCACTGCACTAACTGCAGAAACCTGGGCATTACTTTTAGCCTCAAGAACAGCAACAGAAAGACAATGGCCTAGAGTTCTCTTTGAAATGGATTCAGAGAACCTCTTGTGTTTCATCACATCAACCACCATGCCACCTTGGCACACAGCAGGAATGATTGAAGAAATAAAAAGTAGGTTTAGGAAAATCCCGCAAATCGCCATACAACACAATTACAGGGAAGGCAATCAAGCAGCGGACGGATTAGCAAACCATGTAGCAGATGGAATCCAAGTAGAAAACTATTCAACCAAAATTTGGGACCAGGCAATCCCATCTTTTATCAGTCACATTTTATTTCAGGACTCTGTGGGTACCACATACCCACGACAAGTTGTAATTTAAACTTTTCTCTAATAAAATTCATGCTTCAAAAAAAAATAATCTGACTTTAAAACAGTGACTTCCAAACATTTTAAGATGTTACGTGCAAGTGTGTTGTCACTTCATTGTATGGCACCTAACAATGATAACAATAATTCATCAACCCTTATAAATAGGATCCTTATTTTCACAATAACAGACATCCAACTCTGCCTCACCAACTTAGAAATTAAACTCATCTCTTATTATAAATTTTTTTATTTAATTTTTATTTTCCAAACTATGGTGAATTTTACAGAGCAAGAAGACTTAGAGCAATGACTATGGGATAGACTCTAAAACAGTCTATCTCTTTCAAAACGGGTGAGAGTCTAAGCGAAAGAGTGAAAAAATGACTGTGGGATAGAGCGAGAAAGGACTACACGGCTAACAATTAGCCGTCCGGTAGAAAAAAACCCAACTAATTCATAACAACTTAAACCCTAATTCATGGGCAACAACATCCAAAAGAGAAAATCCCATTCTATTCTATTTTTTCTCCCTCTTTCCCCTGGTAAATTTCTTCTTCTCCTGCAAATACAACAGAATATAGTAGCCGTGTAAAACTCAAACCTCGTATTAAGGCAATCTAATAACCATTTAAACAAGCAAACAAACACAAAGGCAAACAGATTGCCGTTTTTTCATTACCTATTTCACACGGCAAACTATTAGCCGTATAGGGAAGACTTTCCCTCACTCTTTCGATTGAAAGAGAGGTTGATTGAGTTTGGGGTGAAAGGGGGTTTCTCTCTACCCATAGTAGGATCTAATTTGATCAACTCTTTCACTTTGAAGGAGACTCTCAACCCCCATAGCCCTTGCTCTTAGCCATCATAAGTTCTTGGGTGAATGTTATACTACAAGAAGATGTTTGTGGGATTTTAGTGAATGGAAACGACTTTTGGGCCCGAGTCATGGTTGATTTCAAAACTCAATTCCAAACCACCAACGAAATAATATTTTCGTTCAGCTTACGGTATGCATGATAAAAACAAATGTAAGAATAAATGTGGCAATTAAAAAAAAACTATTTATCGTAAAGAATCTCCATGACTCACTTCTGAAACCATCATTTTTTAATTTTTTAATTTTTTTTGGTCAATCAATAATTTTGATTTATTCATATTAAATTAAAATCGTGATTACATGATTGCTTACAAGAATAACAAAAACATCAAGATACAAGATAATCAAAACCCTATACAAACAAAGATATCAAGTACAAGTAAATCGCGAAGAGAAATAGCCATAAACCGCAACGGTATCCAAATTTTGTATATGTAGTAGGGAAGAATGATGGTATTATCCAGAATCGATTCTGACCATTTAATTTGATTTTCTTCTTCTTCAACAAAAGATGCTCCAAAAAGAAAGGAGTAATTTGCCCATAATTTTGTTTGTATTGTGTGTATGTGTGTGTGTGTGTGTGTGTGTGTGTGTGTGTGTGTGTGTGTGTGTGTGTGTGTGTGTGATTTTTCCCGTGTTAACAATAATTTTGTTTTTGATTGGGTGTTGAAGAAGGATGGTTAACAATAAGTGTTTGAGGGTGAAAAGAAACAGGTTTAAGTAAATTTACTTAATTTTTAAGCGCAACTTTCAGGAGTACAATGCGGAGCTAACACCATGTCGTGACCCTACTCCTCCTAATTCAGATGAAGACTAGTTATAAATATAAAATTTATGAGTAGACCTCTTTGTAAACCCTCACAAGATAACACTCGTTAGTTACGGTCACCTAGCGGTTTAAAGACTTATTGCACATGCTAAGTGCATCCGCATTGCGTGCGAAAGTGAGCTAGGGTTTAATTAACTAGCGTATTGTACTTAAATATTTTTCCAACAATGCAGTTTCGTATAAAACTTACAATTAGGGGTTGAAAGTTTTGAAGATTCATATTGAATTTTCCTCTTTCCTCTATATTCAATTACGTACATCTCAAATACCTTATCTTTTCAGGTTCCGATTCAATTACTATTTTGACGCCGGAATAACCTCTTTGTGGAAACTTAAAATACATGCAAGGGCATTGCATCAGACTATGGTTATCTATGAAATATAATGGACAAACCTATTTTGCTTCGACACATACTATTTGTTTTCCTTTGCAATTAGAATACATGGTTGAGAGTTTTGCTTGAAAATTCGGTCTCGGTGAGATTAATGCACATGTCAGCAACAATGTAGTGGAGCATTTTGAGTATGGAAAGCAAATTAAGGTGGAGTCAGTATTAGTTTTGAATAATGTGGTTATTTATTCTCCGGGGAAGACCAACTTTTACATTAACATTACCCTCCCCAATATCGAGAAGGTTTGTTTAAAAAATCTTAACATACTTAATTATTTTGTTTATAGAATCTAATCTGGTAACAATGAATTTTAATATGTTCCTTCATGTACATGTGATCCCATTGGATTGCGGTCTTGCTTTCGTGGGCCATAGACAAGGATAACACCGTAATAATGAAAAGATGAGGGTACCCAAATACACCACAATCTTTTATTTATCAACCTATAAGTCCTCTTACGAATGTGATCGTCTATGGACAAAGTCGAGACAATACGACCATTCGGTTCACACTTCGTGTGATCGTCTATGAATAAAAGATCGAGACAATACGACAACAAAGTGTGTACTTGATAATAGGTTCGGTAATAACCGAAAATTTATAGGATCACTATCAAGTATTACGGAGTTAACATACTTGTGTATTTTACTTAATTATAATAACAATTATAATGCGGAAAACAAAGGAAAAGACACGGCAAGATTTTGTTAACAAGGAAACCGCAACTGCAGAAAAACCCCAGGACCTAGTTCTGTTTTGAATACTCTCAAAATTAAGCCTTTATACAAAATCTAATACCAACTTCATATAGTTGAGACCAAGCAGACTACCCCTAGCTACTTACTTCCCTCAGTTTTCCTACACCTACGACTTCAAGAGTCACGCACGTGAATAACAAGTCCTTTGGATCGTATTAATAATTTATTTGATAACCACTCTAATCAATCTTGCTACAAGATATAGATGAGTCGTTGACAAAGGCTCTTATGTTTAATTTAATAAACTCCTTTGTATGGTTAGATCAATCTAAACTATAACTACCGAAATAGTCAAGTATGCATTCACACTCAAATAATATAGATCTCAAAGAGAAATATAGAGAATGCCAGTCTCACGCAACTAATTAATCAGACCTATCAAAGATAAATTGATTCTAGTTGGATCTCACCCGATCAAGAATTGTGCACTAAATCCATAAGATACGAAAACTAATAATAATTCTTATTCGTCTTCAAATCTTTTATTGCCTTCAAATACCTGTACAACACCACTTGAATCTATTGTGATCAATCACACACAGAATGAAGTATGTTAACAATGGATTATCACAAGATTTCTTTATATCTAACAACATTTCTAAAGATCCCGTCGATACTTTGATCTAGTCCGAGTGAATCTTATATCAGAAGAGAAGATTCTCAGAATAAACAAACTAGGTGCAATCAAAGTTTCAACAACTGTTAGTCAATCAAATCAAATCGAAAACTAATAACACTGCAATTATCTAGTTTCCCACCAACGGTACTCGTAGAGCTTCTTGATCCCACAAAAGTCTTTAAACGAGCGGTCGTAAGAGATTTCACCCAATTGGGATAATTTCCTCTCCGAATGGACGGCGCCACCAGAAACAACAAGAAATGAAGTTTGCCTGGCTCTTAGGATAGTTTTCTACAAATGCAAACTTAGGTATTTATAGATCAGAGATGTTTGGACACCAAGGAATTTCTAAAACCGAAAATATTCCCAAGATATGCAATGAATTCCCAAATTCGGTTTTATTAATTCCAATAAATTCTTGTCCAATATTTCTGAAATCTCTCATAGAAAATCTCTAATTAGTAAATGCACATTACTAATTTTTATTCTCTAGAGTTATGCATTAATTATTGGTAATTAAAGCATATAAAACCAAAAATCTTAATTAAAAGATTATTAATTTATTTCGGCACAAGATCACCTTGAGTACGTACCAAGGAATATATTTGAACAATAAATGATAAGAATAACTGCAAAATGTTCAAAGTATGTTGACATATTTTCACTGCAAATCCTTATTTCGTATTTACATGGATTTGCTTCTTGGAATCGGTTCTACCACACTTCCAAACAAGTTTAGAATTGGTTTACCAGTATTCCATGACTATTATGTGATTGGTCATAACAAGTCACAATGGTTAGTTTTGATTGGTCCTTCCAAGTCACATACATGAGTTCGGATCGGTTATACCAATCACTAGGATCGGTTCTACCTAAACATGGTACTTACTTGTGATCGATCACACCAGTCACTAGGATCGGTTACACCAATTACAAGGATCGGTTCCATCTACACATGGTATCTACTTGTGATCGATCATGTCAGTCATTAGGATCGGTTACACCAATTACAAGGATCGATCACACAACACTTATGACTGGTCACACCAATTACAAGGATCAATCATACCTTATCATGGTGATTACTTAGGATTGGTTAGACCAATTATCACCAAATCATAAGTCTAGGTATTGTGATCGGTTATACCAAGATACATAATTAAGATCGGTTCTACCAACTCATATATATATTGGTCATCAAAGAATATGCAATGAATAGCCAGACCAATATACCTACTAATTTCCCTTTCGATTCATGAAACAAGTTCATGAACGTACTTCCTTTAAACAAACGTAAAACATTGTTTCCTAGGATGAAATCTTCACCATACACCCATTCACATAATCATAAAACTAATATAAGATTATGTCGATGTGATATCTACAAATTTCAAAAGATAAGCATTATACTTCGTAGTCTAATTCTTTAATATTATGACCATACTATTATGATCATATCTCATCACTAGAGTATTATACACAATATGTACAGTTTATACAGCTTCGCATGTTATGTTTTAATATAGCACGACTTGAAAGATACGTTAGGAATGAAACAGTTCAAGTAAATATTACTAACCTCAAATGGAAGGATGATGTCTTCATTGTAGTTCGTTACTTCGTCTCATTCTTCAGGTCTTCAGAGTAATACTTGTATGTCTCAACATTCCTAGACTTTTTAGTCGAACCTAAACGAAGTTGACTCTAGTATTTAATCAAGCGACTCTAGATGAGTTTTGATACTAAAATATGACAGCCAAACTCGACATACCAACGTTTGGTGAGTTCAACCGAGATATGCTCTAACAATATCCCCTTTTGTCAATTTTAGTGACAAAACTCTTATTACGTATGGAGCTAAACGAATTACAAAATAACTCATTCTTCATACGCTTGATTCCAAGTTTCAACAACACAATAACCTGCATATATTCAATCAATGAATGACGTTGTTGACATATGAATAACAAAAGCTTTTACTCCCCCTAAAGGCAAGCTAGGTAAATATTCAATCCGAACATCTTTGTTATTCCCCTTTTGTAGTATATAATATGCTTCTCCCATTTAGTCAATGCTTTACTCTTTCGTTAGATATAACATTTTAAGCACTATTTTCCTTTCATGTTGATTAAAAATCACTTGTTTACTCCATGTATTTCTCCCCCTTTTAGTCACAAAATGACAAAGGTACGAGCAAATAAAGGACAGACCGAAATGATCTTACAAATCTATAAGACTTGTATACAACCTATAAGTGTTAAGTACGAAGGTTTCACATACCATTTTAGATAACCAATATTAAAACGGAAACTACAAAAGTAATTTAGTTTCAATATGTTATCAAGAAAACAATTGCCCGAAGAAATTTTCCCTAATAGTCCAAAAATTTGACTAAGATACTTACTTCCCTTGTTGAACCGATTGCGTATGTACAATAGCTTGTTTCGATAAGACCAAAATAAAGGTCATAATTAACTTTATTTTTCTCATTAGGCTCTAATTATTCAGACAATATTTTAGACCTTTCCCTTTAGACAAGACAAACACTAGGTTAATTAACTAGCTTTTCTTGTCAATGCATTCGATTAGACTTGAATAATCAAATCCTTCAATTGATAAGTCTAACTAAGATCGGAATTAACTTAGTTTCTCTTATCCAAAATCAATTGGACTAAAAAAATGATCCCGTAATTTTGTTAAGCCAAAAACAATTGATACAAACCAAAATAAATTTACTTGCACAATTATTTTCTTAACCGTAAGCAATTGAAACAAATATATACATTATAGCACCGCAATTGCATTGAATTTCGTTCAACAAAAACACTCGCGATACCCAACAATAAAGAAGATACCAAACCATAAGCCAAATAAATTGACACATATTTTCTTAACCGGAAACAATTGAATCACATAAACAATCCATACACAATAAGGTAACATATCAATTATACCGACATTTTGTTAAGCAAAAACAAAATATATGCAATATAAACAATCTTTTCTTAAATAGGAAAACGATTAGCCACAATTACATATTTTTTTTTTATCTTTTTTATATGTTTCACGTTCAACAAATATTTTATTTTCGTCGATCTCATCATTTATTCTTCCTCGTCCAAAATATTTTTTGTTTTTAAAGCGATATATTAGTATTAACTAAAGGATTTTTTACCATGTAAAGAATCGTTAATTTAGGTAAATCCGACTTTTAAATATCTAAAACGATGTTTATGCTACACTATATTTTTAGATTCTTAAAATGATATTAAATACCAAAATCAAAAGATTTTTAAAACTATAATCCAAAGATTTTTTACAAATGCCACTGAAAAACTAAGATACAAATGTACAATAACATCACTCAGCAATGTTAGCATCCCATCAATAAAAAATATATAAAAAAAAGTCATTCAACAACGTGAACCCCAGCGCTACAAGCACCATGCTAATATGAGTAGTGACTTCTTAAATCTCCAGGACTCTGAAATCTTCACCTCTGACTTCTCCTTTTTAGCACCAAAATAATCAGTAAATTACATTGAAAAATAGATCATTGAACGGGATTTGAGTTGGATATGGACTGCAAGTATAAAACATATATGGATTTTAATTTCGGAAACCAAACAATGATAATCTAAGAGCAAAGAATTTGATAATACAAGAACTAAATTACAAACCTCATATTCAACCCGAGGAACATGGATCTTGGGTATGTATGCCAAATCGTGTTTCCAGCCACACCACATAGCACACTAATTGACAGCTATTCCGCCCTTCTTCTTTGGTCATATGCATTTTGTCTACCACCTATTCATGAATGGATAGAATACTGGTTGGAAACATATAAAAAGTATACATATATGATATATCGTTATAGATCTTAAACTTGCCATTATTTAAGCTTGATTATAAGAGCAAGTATGTTGATCTAACTTATTGCGATTTTTTTTTGTAATAAGAGACAATATGGCTTCAAGCCTAGCCATGGATAAGAATGAAGCCATTTTCGAAATCCAGATTTCCATGACCAGAAAATCAAATACATCTGAGAACCCTGCTCATGGAAATCAAGCAAATATGAGAAAACTCTTTTCCTTCCTAGAATTAATTTGGTGCACATCTTATATAAAACTTTCCTGTGATATCAAAACAATGACAAGTATATAAGCATTTCCTACGTTTCCATAAGACAATAATAATATCAAGTAAATAGCATATTATTTTATTTTTGATCAGACAGCTGGGGTTCAAAGGGACCCCCCCCACCCCACCCCACCAAACAAAAAAAAAAAAAAAAAAAAAAACTACAACCTAACTGGTAATACAATCTCCCTTCTTTGTCTTTCCTTGATTTTTTAACATAACTCAGGCGAAAACTCTCTTTCACTCACATCAATCCATTTAATAGGAGATGATAACTAGCTAACGGGTCGCAACCCTGTTAGTCTCATGAAAAACATAAGATATCCTAACTCTATCAAACATATTCCAAAGATGAATACCCTATCTCCAGATTTGTAAAAAATCTCTAAGGAGGTTTATCCTCCCTCTTACTGAGCAAATTAAAGATATTCATCAAATACATAACATCAAAAATTCAACATTTTCGGTGCATCTATAATGCTTACATCGATAGGGAACAAAAATTTAAAAAAAATAGTACTCAGCAGTCAGCAACACTAGTCTTTTCTTCAGCAGCAGTTGATCATCATATCAGTAAAGCCACCTGCATAATTATTCAACGCCCGGAACTCCAAGTTGATCAAGTCAGGAAAAGGCTCAAACACAATTCCACCATCATCAGTTTGCACAATTATATTAACCCAATCCTCTTGATTAATTGAAAACTCGTTCTCAAAAACAAAATCATAATTGAAGTCTTCCATCGATGATGAAGATTGTTAATCAAATTTGGGTTCAAATGGAAGAGACGGGGATTCATTCCTCATAACCATATCATCTTCATTACAACCCTTTGCTAATGGATCACTAGATTTGTTCTTCTCCGTTAATTGATTTATTCTATGTAAGATCATAGAAGACAATGGATCTAAATTCCTTTGAATCGCTTTAATCTCTACAATAGAAAAATTACTTAACTTCTGATTAATAAATTTAACTTGTTGATTCTCTCCTTTAACATCTTCATTGCATAATTTCCTCATCTTGTTATCATTCACATATTTAGAATCAACAACTTCTTTATCAAACTTGGCGAGATGATATACGAGAGAAAAGCCCAATCGGTGAAAATTTTGGAAAACCCATTTTCCTCAAACATAAAGAATCCCAGCTTGATCGTAGGCCTTCCTAAGATCTATTTTAAAGCACATCTAGGTGGGGAATTTATATACATGATAACGAACAAGTTCATGAGCTAACATAATACTATTTATCTTGTATGGACCTACAGAGGATAAAAGGCTGATTGATTCGGGCTAACTAGTGTCTGTC
The DNA here is from genome assembly GCA_023531295.1 of Papaver armeniacum. Taxonomy (NCBI): domain Eukaryota; kingdom Viridiplantae; phylum Streptophyta; class Magnoliopsida; order Ranunculales; family Papaveraceae; genus Papaver; species Papaver armeniacum. The sequence continues at coordinate 59,719 of JAJJWW010007635.1, forward strand.
GGGACACTCTTCATCCTAATTGCAGAATTTTGGAGATGCACTTATATATTACATTACAACAAGCAATAGGAATGAAAATCGAAATTAAAAGATTATCGACACAGGAACCAAATTCAAGAAGGTAATATTTACCTCTCCCAACATCCTTGATTTGGAAAAAATAATTAGTGATAACTTGACAAATCGAAGCCCTTTACAATATGCCAACACACTTGAAAAAAGTGACTAGTAGACCTATACGGCCCAATGCGGGAAAAAGCATGAACAATTTCATCTCTTGTAATATAGGTACTTAGAAGGGATTAGCATCTCATTATAAGCTTGATGTTAGAAAAGCCACATCTTCTTGGTAAAGATTTGAAGAATTACCATTAAATAAATAAGTAAATAGTGAGTACATTCTAAAGGCAATGTCCTTATCCTCCTCGAAAAATTACCGTTTCCCATCCTCCAAAGTTAGATATTAGAGTCCATGACTTTAGGCGCCATTAAACTCTTGATTGTTTCTTGAGCATGGATTCTCCAATCTAGCCTCTTTAGAAACAAACCTTTTCTCTATATAAGCTACCTCCCGGGGTCTTGGGCACGAACCATATCATCTTTGGCTAAATATGGTGGTTTCTATAGTATTAAACTTCTACATGTTTCCCCTTATAATAGACATGAATAACCAATGGATACTTACAATCAACATCGAGTCTCAACTAGAATATGGCAAAACTCACGTTTCTAATACATTTCGATGTAAATTTATCCGTCATAATTGGTTTTCCAATGGACTAACTAATTTGTAACATTCCACATATGCAATGGTACCTTGTAAAAATTTACCCAAATAATAACGTATTTCCTTCGGTATCCCTTTTGCACCAGAAGAACTCAGACGAAGGATTCTGCTGAGACTCCTTTCTCGAAGGAATGATCCTCGCACAACAGACCCCTCTACCCTCTAGGAGGATGAATATAGAGAGAAAACCCCATCAGGATGAAGATATCCACCACCATCAGACATGACGGTAGAATTAGAAGAAGAGATTGCTGAAAAAATAAACCCCAATGGCCTTGCACTTTGGTCAAAATCGCACGACCAAATTCAAGTCTCTTTATTACACTCGTGTTATACCAGGAAATTCTAATTAAGTAAGTAGCATCTTATACAATGATAAAGACTACTACATCGTGTGTGTGTATGTGTATCTATACTCATAGCTGAAACAAAACAAGATGGACTTACTTAATATTGAACACTAAATGAAATTTACATTTAAGAGCGGAAAGGAAAAGAACCCATAAGGATCGTTGGTGTGCCTGCTAAGACCTGAAAATTTAGGTTCAAATTTGGCCTTGTGTTTTCTGTCAGAAAAAAAAAAAACTAAAGTACTTATAAATTTTCGAAGGTTAAAATTAAGAATTTTAGAACAAGGATCAAATCTTCTGATGTTTATTTTGAATTAAGGACAAAAATAAATTCCACATCTCTAAAGATTATCGTGAGATTGGTGATCTAATCGCTCAATTCTTGAACCGAGAATGAACGAAAAGTAATGGGCCTCACTTATGTACATAAAACAACCATCAACGAAATTGTGATATGTGAAATGAGACTACACGATAGTGCCTCACTCGAACAACCATAACAAAAATCTTCTACTAAAGCCTCTTTTTCTCCAACCTTATAAATACCGATGAGCACAACATTAGGGCAACATCCAAATTTTGCTTCTGTCCGTGTTAACAGAAATTACCGAAATTTTGCTAATTCATTAGTCCTTTTCCGCTTACTACTATTTATTCGGGAGGACCAGAAGGTGATAAAGGCTTTTCGATCCAACCTATCCAGTGGACTTACTTTCATTCCCCTGGAAGCCCTTTTTAAGCCAGGTAACTCTCTTGTTCATTGGCTTCCAGAAGAAGGGCTTCATTAGGGACTGATCCCTGCAATTATTCCTGTATCGCTTCCATTCGAACATCAAAGGTAGCTTGGAAGGTATCCCCAAAGCTCTTACGAGTCAAGAGAATGAAGCCGGTAAAACAACTCGCTACGATCAGTTCCTCATTATTGATAATACACCGATATCGGTAGTTGTCCGGTCGTACCCGAACAATAAGATTCCAGAGGGAAATGCACCTAAGATCAAATATTTCGAGCCGACTTCCGTGGAAACTTCGGACTTTCTTTTTAATGCTGCGATCACATAAAAATAGATACTTTGAAGTTCAATATCTAAATACATGACAATTGAATCATAAGCCAGGATCATAAAGAAGCTGATATAAGAGGCAAAATCAGACCAATAGAGACTTCATAAAAGACCAGCAAATCCTGCATCAACCGATCCATCTGATCTAAGAAACAGAATTCCACCCGTGTTATGGGTAACCTTCTTATATGGTTCAGAGAGCACTTGTGTATGTGATGCAAGTGAACGTGTACACAAAAGCATTGGGATTTGTTGTTTCTTCGTGGTCATCGCAATCACTTTGGGCCTGAGGAGTAGACGATCTTGGCTTAGAGAGATGCGCCTTTTAGCTTGTTATCGCTTTTTAGTCAACCTTCTTGCACGGTTCGGAGAGCACTAAATTAGAATGAGATCCACGGAACTCGCTTGATTCGCAGATTGGTCTGATTCGATTGGCATTGACATTATAGGAATATTTCGTCTATTAAGGAGGATGCCCCGGATACCTGAAATAGAAATGATCATGGAAAAGGTAAAATATTTGATCGGATCCATTTCGTATACGTGGAATCTAAGAGAAATTATGAGTTTCTAATGAGCCTTTAGGTTCAAAGACGCGAACCCCCTCGTTACCGTAATAGAATCTACTGGCCGTTATGTTATCAAGGTATCCCACGAGAAAAGGTACTAGGATCTAACGTAAGTTATGGAGAAAGATAATTTGCACTAGGAGTGGCATTGCTTCTATGGACCGTTCTATCTTAGCTAGAATCCCCTAGGTTTAAACTGTCTTTTTCGCTTCGGTGAGCGAATCTTCTTTTTGTGATCCAGCCAGTCAGTAACGGGTAACCACAAGCAGGCGCATGGATAGATTACTGAAGATTATTGCCTACTCCCATGTAGCTCATATGAATCTGGTGACTATTGGTACGTTTAGTCTGAACATACAAGGAATTGGAGGTAGCATTCCACCGATGTCAAGTCATGGACCGGTTCCCCCGACCCTGTTTCTATGTGTTGGTGTTCTATATGACCGACATAAGACTTGACTTATTAGATATTACGGAGGTTCAGTGAGCACCATGTCGAATCTCTCTACCATTTTCTTCTCTTCCACTTTGGCCAATATGAGTTCACCAGGTCCTTCTTCCCTGAAAGAGTCCACCGCCTGCCATCATGCCTGTCCTTTGAGTAGGTGATTCCGAGGCTGGATCAAAGGGGGTACTACGAGCCCTCTGCCCCACACATCTAACCAGCTCGCGTGGTTCACCGGTTCCACCGACTAGAACATATTCCCAGTCGATACATAGGTGCGCTTGAAAGTGGGGGGTGTGCTGTCCTTATTGGGCCCTTCCCCATAAGGCCCCATCGTCGGGGCATAAGTGCCCTCTTGCTACTCATATGCAAGGCGCCGTCTTAGCCTTCCCTGACCAGGATCGTTGCCCATAGCACTGGCGATGTCTCCGGCATATATGCAAGGCTATGTTGCACGGACACTCCAAGAAAGATGTTGTAACCGTGTCGGACACACAAACGGACACGACACGGTTACACCACTTCTTGACACTCGATTGACACGCCACATCATGTGTCACGTAAAAATTGATATTGGACACTTTCGGACACGTCATAAATGATTTATTTTGGTTTGGAAAATCAAAATAAATTAAATGTGACGCTAATTTATTCTTGTTTTAGTCAACTCCAAGCATTATTCATGAAAAACTTTACCATTATTACATTATTATTATTAATTTTATATAATTAGTAATCAAATATTTTAAAAATAAGAGTAATTATTTTGTTGTGTAGATTGTAGTAATATTTCATTTTAATGATGTGAGTAATATATATAACGTGTCCCCGCAACCCGTTTTTTTGAGATTTGACGTGTCCCCGTAACTGTGTCGTGTCGTAACTGTGTCCCGTGTTCGTGCCCATGCAACATAGTGCAAGGAGGATGTATAGCTAATATATGCAAGCGGTTCGATACGAACGAAGAAATTGAGAACAAAAGGATCGGAACTCGCTAATAGGAAAGGAGAGAAAAACAAAGCAATACCAACAGCTACGTTATTCCACTGTTCATGGATAGACCAAGGCCTACAAGCAACGGCTCCTACCCATATGAAAAGGGTGCTCCAGAAGGTATCATTTACTAAATAGCCCACGGGTATCGGACCCATGGAGAACTTCCGTTTTAGAGCCATATTTGAGAAAGAAATATGGATGCTCAAGTGCTCCATCAATATGGGTTAGCCCTTAACTCCTCTAAATTAGAATCAACGCGTTTGGACCGGAAGCTGTCTTTTTTTTAGAATCAGGGGTTATCGGCAACGGCTTCATACAACTGGGATTTGCTTATTTTTAGAAGCTGTAAGAACTTGGGAATCAAGTTTCTATATCTATAAGTAGCAAGTACGAGTAGTCATCTCAAGTGTTTCATTGCTACTGCTTGCTAATTAATCTTATAAACTCTTACTTTGTTCATTCATCTTCTTCTTCATCACTCTGTGAAATATAGAAATTAATTCAACATTGATCTGAAGGAAAAGAAAGAATGGGTAATCAGAAAAAGGTAGAATCATCATCATCTTCTCGTAAGGGTAATGGTAATGGTAACAAAAAGAAGATTTTCAAGAACAGATCCAAGGGTATTGAGAAGAAATTGCATGAATTCAAAACTTTGTGTGGTGTTAGGGCTTTAATGTATCTTAAATCTGAGTTCAATGAGGATGGATTGGTGAGGATACTACCAGAAAACCGTAATGAATGTCGAGAGATTGTGAATGATTTCATTAATTATGATCCAAAAACAGCAGCAGGGAAAAGAAAAATGGATGTTAAAGAAGAGAATCAACAAGTTAATTTCTTAAATCAGAAGTTGAGTAATTTATCTATTGAAGAGATTCAGAGGATTGAAAGGAATTTGAACCCCGTGTTTGGTATGATTTCAGAGAGAATAAATCAGTTGATGATGGAGAAGAACAAATCTGGGGTTCCATTAGCAAAGGGGTGTAATGAAGATGATATGGTTATGATGAATGAACCTAAATTTGATTATGAACCCTCGTCATCTACAGGTTTTTCTAATTATGGTTCTGCTTTGGAGAACGAATTTGATTATGATACTAATCAATGGCTTAATCTTCCTGGTCTAACTAATACTGCTACAGAGAAATCGGATAAGTTGACGGAGGAGGATAAATCTATGGCAAAGGGTTGTAATGAAGATGAAGATGATATGGTTATGAGGAATGAATCCCCCTCTCTTCCACTTGAACCTGAATTTGATTATCCATCTTCGTCATCTATGGAAGTTTTCAATTATAATTCTGGTTTTGAGAATGAGTTTGATTATGGTATTAATCAAGAGGATTGGGTTAACCTTCCTGTGCTAACTAATGATGATGGCAATGTGTTTGAGCCTTTTCCTGACTTGATCGACTTGGAGTTCCAGGCGTTGAATAATTATGCAGGTAGTAGCTTTACTGATATGATGATCAACTGCTACTGAAGAAAAGACTATTGCTGCTGAGTACATTTTTGTTATCTATCTTCTATGTAATTATTAATATGCACCAGCTAGTTTCCTGATGTTGAATTTGTAATGCAAGTCTTTGTAATGCAAGATCTGCTGTGTAATTCTTTTGATTCTAGAATTATGGTTCATCCAAATGATTGTATTAACTTTTTGAGTCCGATCAATTTTGTTATCTGCTGAATAGAGTTTTAAGAATTAATGCATCATTTTGTTATCGTTTTTCTTAGCTTTCATATCTCCCTGATCAGCACAGCAGCTTGTAATTTTAACCATCGTAACTCGGATTGATGATTTGGTGATAAAGCAGATTTGTAATTACTGTTCTTAGAAGTCACTAAGTTTGATGACACAGGCATAACTGATCGTTGGTAGCATTTAGCACGAAATAGTACTGTCACTAAGAGGTAATGTTCTGGCAGATTCAAGGGGTTCATTAGGTATTCATAGGGACTCATTTTTGCTAGAATTTATCCAAAGTTGTCATTCATAATAAATGCTTATGGAAATTGTTTCAATTGCTTTCAACTGCTTTCATAGACACAAAAGGCATAGATACAAAATGTTCAATGGACAGTAACCTCCTCAGAATTCTGAACACCAATAATACTCAGCATTCCATCAAAACATAAAAATAAAATCTCATTCAGCAAGGTGAACCCCGACATTTCATGCTTCTTGACAGGCACCGTGACGATATGAGTAGTGACTTCTGAAATCTCTACGACTCTGAAATCTTCACCTCCTACTCCTATTTAGCACCATACCTGTTCAGTAAATTATAGATTATTGGACGGCATTTGAGTTGAATACTGACTGCAAGTAAAAACAGATGGATTTCAATTTTAGACACCAAACCATGATAAAGTAATCTAAGAGCAAAGAATTTGATAATACAAGAACTAAATTACAAACCTCATATTCTAGGAAGACGGGATATCTTGGGTTCGTATGCCAAATCGTGTTTCCTGCCACACCACAGCACACTAATTTGCAGCTGCTCCGCTTTTCTTCTTTTGTGATGGGCACAACTACTTCTGTCTACCACCACCTATTCATGAATGGATACAATACTGGGTGGAAACATGTAAAAGGTATAGATAAATCAATATAGCTCTTAAACTTGCCAGTATTTAAGCTTGATTATAAGAGCGAGCATGCTGATCTAACTTATTCAGCCGTTGCCAATTTTTTTGTAACAAGAGATGATATGGCTACATGCCTAGCCATGGCTAAGAATGAAGCCATTTTCGAAATCCAGATTTCCATGACCAGAAAATCAAATAAATCTGAGAACCCTGCTCATGGAAATCAAGCAAATCTGAGGAAACTCTTTGCATTCCTAGAATTAATTTGGCGCACATCTTATACAAAAGTTGCCTGTGATATCAAAAGAATGACAAGTATATCAGCATTTCCTACGTTTTCACAAGACAATAATAATATCAGGTAATAAGCATTTTATACTACGATAAAGACTATTACATCGTGTGTGTGTGTGTGTGTACTCATTGCTGAAACAAAACAAGATGGTCATATTTAATATTACTAAATGAAATTTACATTTAAGAGCCATGAAAAGGAAAAGAAGTAAAGAACCCGTTAGCATAATGACAAACTTGGTGAACCAAATGGCTGATGCAATGGAATGGAATGCATGGTAATACACACCTGCAGAAAACAACGCCAATGAGTATCTCTAGAGACTGATTTTAAATAAGACATAACTCTAGTCAAACGAATAAATGCAGATAATTCAACAATGAGAAAGAAGATAGTAACTCCAGGTACTATCATCAACTAGTAGACCGGTAGATTAAGGGTTTCAATCTTACCTCCAGGTCTCTAATTGTCTCAACAAACAATGGTTTGATAAGCTGAAACAGACTCTTTCCAACGAACTTTCAACTGCACTCTCTCCATCTCTTGTTGGTCTTTTCCCTCCCAATTCTTCACTTCTTGTTCCCATTCCTTGAGTTTCTTCTGAAAACAACAAACGCCAGATCAAAAAGTCACCCAATTGGAACAACCGGACACATAAATTTGAGAAAAATAGGAAACTATTAACCAAGACAAACATGGAAAAATCCCTAACATATATGTGAGACCAAGAAAAACAAATTTAGCCAGCATGGATAAAGAAAGGAGAAATTGCTTGAAGTAGTGCAAGTTGTGCGAGGCTCGGACAGGCCGGCGTAAAAGCCATGTTCAACTCTTAGGAGATATTCTCTAGTCGACCCGGTACTTGCTACTGGAAAAGACTTTGGATTTCGGATTTCGGATAAAGAAAGGAGAAAGTTTACACAAACTGTACATTGTTTGTTTGAATCATACAAACTAGTCTAAATATATGTTAATAAGTCCAGCAAAAATGTAGAAAAAATATTTTTACCTTCAGTAATGACACCACGCATAGCAACAGATAGATGAATGAAGTGCAGTCAATGCATCATGGAAGACCAAATTCGGCTGCAAAGATAAAACAGAAGGTGGATTCAGTGATCCCCTTGCTTTATGGAAAAAGAAGAAATTCTGGAAGTAAGAGGAATGATTATATGTTATAATCGTTATCACGTAACAGATATGTATGTAGAGAGGAGGTGTATTATGATCACACTAAATAAGCCAGCTGAAATGCAGAAACTTATAAAGCAACATTAGGCAGAGATTGTATATACATTCTATCATGTATAGGGGATTCAGATTATAATAGATTTAATTCATAATTAAAGTAAACATATGCCGTGATCAAGTCGTTGGCATCGAATCAGGATGAAACTTAGGGAACCATTTAGAGATCAATTGAGTATTTGCTAAACAGAAAGTCACGCCTGTTAATGAAGAGAAAAGAAATACTACGTACTCACATTGGCACCAATATCCAGAAGAACTTTTACAGTATCATGGTACCCATGGGCGGCAGCATATAGTAACGGTGAGCCAAGTTCATTCGTAACACCCACATTGATTTGAAGGTAGCAAGCGTATGACATCTTTAAGTCCTGCAACCTAGAAAAAACATCAGGACCTCATTTAGGCTACTCTAAAATGTCTGAATAACACACTTGGGAAAGTTACCAGATCTGTTAAAACGGAACCTACCTTTCATAGCGGCATGATGCAAAGGACTACAATATGAATCATCTGATATTTCAGGATTGGCACCCATTCAAGAAGATAATCCACGGCAGCCAAGCGCCCTTCTATAACTAGAAAGTTTTTCCGGTCCTTCGCGACCAATACATCAATCGGAAAACAACAATTTCCAATTCCTAAATTCCCTTAAACCTTAACACAGAGATAAACGAAAAAACAAAATTCAATCAGACAAATTAGAAGCAAGAACACCATCCAAGAAGGCAAGAATCAAACGTAAGGAAATACCAGAACTAAGTATACCTATTCCATCTTTGACATCTGTTTATACTAAAGATGGAGATGGAAGACGAGCTATTCATTGCCCACCAGTAGCAGGACAATGAATAGCTCGTCTTCCATCTCCATCTTTAGTATGGACAGAATCAGACCTCAAATTAGACATCAAAAAAATGAAAAAAACAAACAATGTGGCATCTAATTCGGGTAGAGTCAGAAATCGATTTTACTATAGATCGCAAGTCAGATCCAAACAAACAAGACATATCTTAGAAGGGAGATCGAATCAGTATTTTGATTATGGAGACAGAAATCCCAAATATTTCCATGCTAGGGAAAATTTTTGGCGAAGGAGAATCATATAAATTATCTATGAGATGGAATACCAGCAGTAATTGAGAATGCTAAAGATGATGAAAATTTCTGATCCAAAACAAATATCACCGAATAGTAAACAGAAGATCATTAAAAATACAAAAAATATTTCAAAAAGAAAATCCTTGAGAAAAAAACTAGAAAAAACTCCGGTTATACTTTTGAATCGTTTGGGTTCGCCAACATAAGCAGCATCGAGAAAGATAGCAGCTGCAAACAAAGACAAACACTTTTCTCCTCCTCTCTCTACTTCCTCCTCATTTCCCAGAGCAAAACTCTTTTTATAACCCTGTTAGGATTTTCATTTCACAGTTTTTTCTTCCCTGCATTCCGATTACGGACTTGCAGCTATAATATGATCCATGGTGATAGAAGAAAAACAAGAAGAGGGTTTTCCTTTGGGAAATAAGGAAGAAGAAGAGAGAAGAGAAAAGTGTTTTAACATAAAGACGCATAGGATTCGTGAGTTAATACAATGAAAGGAACGGTTGGATGCGAGTCTGCTGAATACGTCTTCGGTCAGTCACGTCTTGCGGTAAATACTCTACACGTCTTACTAATAGGGTATGGGGATATGTAACGTGTCCCACTGTGAGTACTCTACTACACTTGTAGACTATTTAAAGAAAGACATGACTGACCAATAAGGAAATGTCTTTGGAATCTAAAGCCCCGTGGTCATGGAAAAACGAAAACATGAGTAAGGTGTGGGGTGTAAAACTCGAAACAGACACGCTAGATGGACAACATCATTCATCAGGTAACCAGTGGCGCATTCTATTCAAGTTCCAAACAAGAAAATAACAGCAAATATAGAGACGTTCTGTTGAGGACAAAAATCAGCTTGTATCGGAGCTTCTACAGCTAAATGTGCACAGAAACAAAGAGCTGATGCAACTATGCAAGGGATATTTACTTTACTGCATATTTATTCCTATATTAGAACAACACAGTGGCAGGAACAAAGAGTTGGAGAATTTGAAACAACTCATCGCTTAACATGAACAGAAATTGAACGAACTAGAATAACTACGTGCTTGCGATGCATCTTAAACAGGCGATGATAATGATGACACAGAACAACATCCCAGGGAACTACTGTCCTGATTTCCTTTAAATCGAAGTTAAACCCTAGCTAATTCATGTATGTACGCTTGCTAGTGTTTTCTGATCAAAGCACAACTACTGCTGCAATGCATTGCGCATAATAGTAATATGTTGTAAAAACCCAAGTTTCTATACAAACCCCACGTTCCCACAATTCTAAAAATTGCAAGTAATACTTCTGAAAACATAACTGAACCTTTAAAGGATTTAGGATGTGTTTCATTTCACGGCATTACTAAAAAAAAATGCTTGTAACTAATGTGAAAATTGATTCTGAAAGGATTTCGGTGACAAACTGAAAGGAACGGAACTCAAGTAAAAATGATTCTGAAAGGATTGAACACTTCTCTTCTTACCTAGGGATTGCCGCTTCTTTTGTCTGCCCTGTGTTTTCCAAACCCTGAAATCAGGTTCAAAATATCCACTGCTCTTCCACGCTCTGAGCGAACTCAATGAGAACGGCCCTTGAACTTTACCAGAAGGATCTAGATAATACCTTTCCGGTTTATCAAGAATTAGATTACCAGAAACAGATGCTGCGGCCATCACCAAAAACAAACAAAACATTAGTTTAATCACAACAGTATTTGAATCAGATGATCAATGTTATCACCTACTAAAAATGACGAAAGAGGCTTCTCGTGATTACCTAGAATCACCATTGTTGTTGAAAGAAACCTTCCTGATTCCCAAACAATCAAATGGATTTAGTGTAATTGAAGAGAAATAAGTGGAAAACAAAAGCCAAGGGTAATAGTAAGAACAAACTCCATGGTGAGACTTGAGAGAATAAAATAGAGAGGGTTTTGCTTTGGAAAGAACGACGAGGAAGGAAGTGAGACCGAGAGAGAAGAAGAAGAAAAACGCAAGGACCGAGGAGTTGACTGGAGAGTTAATGGTGAAGCGGAGCGGTTGGGAGTTAAAACAGTAAAGAGTCCCACCGTAAATATTCGTCTTAACTCAGGTCGTGCAAACGGTCATCTAATTGTGTAGTGTAGACTCCTTTGGCGTGGAATTGAAATTATTTTCAACATCTGTCGAGAACAATTTTTGTTTTTGTTTTTTAAAGTTAGAAGTGTTATAAACGTTTATTTATGTTAATAATATCTATGGTAAATCTTGTTTATTATCGGGATGCCCTTGTGTCTAGCCTATATAAATAGAGATTGTATTCTCCCTTTTTGTTACACACATTAATAAGAATTCTCCTTCTCTCTCTATTTTTCCATCTTTCACACTACGTTATCAGCACGAAGCTCTACTAGCTAATCGGGATATGGATATTGCTAATGGAAAGCCGAAAACAAGTGACGAAGATATATGTCTTGTTGACAGTGCAACAACGCACACAATTTTTCGTAACAAAAGGTTTTTCTCTCATTTAACGTTAGCTACGGCCAATGTTACTACAATTTGGGGACTTCTAATCTTGTTGAGGGACATGGAAAAGCATCGATAATACTCCCTAATGGTACAAAAATCCATGTCCAAGATGCCTTATTTTCAACAAGATCCAAACGCAACTTGTTGAGTTTTAAAGACATTCGTCTTAATGGGTATCATATTGAGACAACAAACGAAGCTAACAAAGAGTATCTATGCATTACTGTCATTGTCTCAGGTAAGAAACAAGTCCTAGAAAAGCTTCCATCTCTATCTTCTGGATTATATCACACTATCCTAATTGAATCACATCTTGTGAGTCATTCTAAGACTTTTGATCCCGGTGTTTTTAAACTTTGGCATGACCGTTTGGGTCATCCGGGATCAACTATGATGCGTAGAGTTATTGAAAACTCATATGGACATCCTCTAAATAGATTAAAAGTCTTATCATTTAATGATTGGCCATGCATTGCTTGTTATCAAGGAAAATTGATTATTAGGCCATCATTGATGAAAGTTGGCATCGAATCACCTAATTTTCTGCAACAAATTCAAGGTGATATATGTGGACCAATTCACCCTTCGTGTGGACTATTTCGTTATTTTATGGTTCTTATTGATACTTCAACACGATGGTCACATGTTTGCTTACTTTCGACTCGTACTGTTGCATTTGCTAGACTTCTTGCACAAATTATTAAGTTACGAGCTCAGTTTCCAGATTTTCCTATTAAAACTATTCGTCTTGATAATGCTGATGAATTTACCTCGAAAACATTTAATGATTATTGATCGCGGTCGTAAGCGTCAAAAATAAATTACACTTTCTTACTACTCAAAATATAAATATAGCAAGGGCAAGAAAGGATCGATCCCACAGAGAGGTCTAGGTTGTCAAGAATATATGAATAGAATTCGTATTTAATCTCGTTATCACCAAAAGCCATAGAATACCTTATTGCAAGAATACTCCGTAATTTCCTAAGTCATCAACACACACATTAGGGTGCGTATGTGAATTCTACCTAAAGAATAACCTAACGCCTTTTGCGCTAATCAAGTTCAATTCCTAGGAGCATTAAGTTTCAGAAATAGGCTAATCAATGCAATTGTAATACATTGCGCAAACAATTCGGACAAAGGTCAATTTCTACATATGACTACGAGGATGTATCACTACAAACCCTAATCAAATCATGATACTCGTATTCAAGGTTATCGCTCGATGAAAACCCTAAAATAGCTATAGATATGGATGTGAGTTCAATCAATTCTAGACTTAACTAAACAAACATTCAATCATATTGCAATCCATCAATCATGCAATTATTGTAATCCGTAGAAATCAAACGATAATATTAAGAGAAAACTAATTCATAAAAATCATAACTTGGTTGCAAAATCCAACTACGTCTTCAACCAATAATAAAAACTTAGTTCATATTCATGGAGTTCATAACAAGAAGAAAGAGAAAAGACTTCATGGTTCTCAACCCTAGAACCAAGTAGTTAAGAGATAATAAAACGTGGTCTCCAAAAAAATTGTAGAAGTCTTCCCTTTTGTAGTCTTTTTCTCCTTCCAAAACTAGGTTTTGTCTTCAAAGTCCATTAGTTGGAAATTCACCCGGCCCACCATGGAGAGAAACCCGTGTAGAAATTATGTCCCAAAACGCTCGCGGAAAACTGGGATTGTGGCGGAATCCCGCCGGAATAGTCGTCGGAAAGTGTCTCCGGTGGACAGGCAAAGTCGCAAGTCACCGGTCAACGGGTCAGGACCGAGTCATCTAGGGGTCAACGAGTCAAGGATCACTGAGTTGGAACGAGTCAGCTCGGGTGAGTCAGGTAACCAAGTCAGCTTCTTAGTCAAGGCTGAGTGGTCTGAGTTGCCTTGGCCAGGCTGGGCCATTGCACAGGCCAGAACTTGTTTTGCACTATCATTGTGCATCACCAGTTCTTGGCCAGCCATCTTGCTATCATTGTGCATCACCACTCAAGTCACAGCCATGTTGGCCCTTCATTCCTCCCAAGCTCAATTTCAGATCCAATTCAAACTCCACCTGCAAAATTCTTGTAGCTTAACTCTGTCTCCAGCCTTCTGCAATTCTACCTGCATCCACCAGGTGCTTCCTTCCAGCTCTCAAACTCAGCTCCCTTTTCTACAGTTCAGACCTGCAATAGCACCATCTTGCTGCTACCATCTCAGCACAGCATTTCCATCTCAGGCCACTCTCCCACTTCAGTTCCATTATAGCATAGCACAAACCTGCTGTACCATTGCAACAGCTACTCAGCTACACCCTGTGCTTGCAGACTAAGCTTCCACCAGACCTGTATCTAGCCGAATTCACCGTGCTCAAGCCACTGTCATTTCTCGCATCCCTGTTATCACAACCATACTTCACAGTGCCAACAAAGAAGAAAGAGATCTGCAGTACCATCTGAACTGCACCTACATCTCCGCCAGCAAACCATGCACCATTCCCCTGGACTAACCTCAAAAACTCAAAACCACCAGTGCCATTCAATCCATTACCATTGCAAGCCCGAAATCAAGTTTCCAGGCCATTAGTACCAAAGACTACTCCACCGGAATGTTCTCGCAACACACCATAATAAAACAACAGTTCTATTCCTTTCTTGCTCCACAACAAAGACTGAGAAACACAACTGTCACATTCATTATGCACCACTACAGCCACAACAAGCACCTGGCTATACCATTGCTTCACTTGAACTCATGCTCCGCAATCCCCGAGCATCTCAAGTGTCATCTCTACTGAGCCGGATTCAAATTACCACTCCATTTCAGTCAGCAGATTTTGCTCCTTTCCCAAAGACTAGTCCGTAGCCGCATAATCATCATCACAGAGCACCAACAAGACCCATTATACTTCAACTCACCTGCAATGCCATACATTCACCACCGCAATTCAACGACATCATCACTAGCACAACTAATCACAACATGCAACATAAGAATCGCCTCCAACACTCCTCCAATATCGGTGCCACAACCCTCAAGAACTCCACAAAGCACGGACTCAAGACTACCCGCACCAAGTTTCCACCGAGTTTTCCCCTCGTCACACAACCTAGACATACATCTATTTGTTCTCGAACCACATCGACTTCTTCTTTGCAAATCCCATAAACTTCTAGCCTGCACTGCAGCTCCATCAACTACCCTGCAGCTCATATCCATCAGCCTGCGGCCCTAGTTTCACTCAGTTCGAATCCCATGTCAATTTCATAGACCCATTCATCAGTTCTCTGGTAGAATACCTCAACACCAAATTCGTCTCAATTACATCTCAGTTCAACCCCCTGCTTGCAATCGTTGCAACCATTCACAAACCCATCCAACCTCAGCCTCATACCCATTCCTTAATCTTCATAGCCATCAACAGAATCAGTAGCAACAGCAAACCCTAGTTCCTGAAATTTCAGATCAATCACATCTCCATCTCGATGATTCAAAATAGCTTCAACCCTTAACTTCCTTCTTATCCAACTTCAGATTCGACTCAACCCAAAGTTTCAATTCTTCTCGACAAGCCCTAACTTCAGAAATCAGTTCCGATCACAAATTCTCCACTGCGTCAACATCGTTTCTTTGCTTCGAATCAGTAACACACCAAACTCGATCCACCACAGTAACACCTCCATTTTCCGGCGTAACTCAATCACTGCCTCTATCTCGAACCCTCTCTCAGATTTAATTTTCTTACAGCAGCAGATACTATCAATAGAGAAAAGGAAAATGATCCTAACTTCTCAATTTCGATTTAGATAACCAGTGAAGTGGGATTGCTATTAGCACCCCAAGAGTGGATACGGGTCACCCAGATGTTTCCCCTTAACCTGTGACTAGGCAATTATTGCATGTCAATTGGCATTGATGTTGAACACTCCATCGCTCATGTGCACACTCAAAATGGCTTAGCGGAATCATTTATTAAGCGCTTACAATTGATTGCCCGACCATTAATCTTAAGGTCTAACTTGCCATTTTCAGCATGGGGTCATGCAATATTACATGCTGCAACATTGGTCCGTATAAGACCAACCAGCTATCAAAAATACTCACATGTACAACTCGTATATGGGCATCAACCAAATATATCTCATCTTCGAACTTTTGGTTGTACTGTGTATGTTCCCATTGCTCCACCACAGAGAGCGAAAATGGGTCCTCAACGTAGACTCGGCATATATGTTGGCTATGACTCTCCATCTATCATTCGGTATTTAGAACCTCAAACAGGAGATGTTTTTAAAGCAAGATTTGTTGATTGCCAATTTGATGAATCAAATTTCCCGTCGTTAGGGGGAGATAAGCCAAAACTTGAGGAACGCCGTGAAATTTCATGGAATACACCATCATTAGCCCACTTTGATCCTCGTACAAAACAATGTGAAATTGAGGTTCAAAGAATCATACATTTGCAAAACATGGAAAACCAAATGCCTGATGCATTTATCGATACGAGTAAGGTAACAAAATCACATATACCTGCTGCAAATACTCTGCGAGAGTAAATATCCCGAGAAGGACATCATGATAATCAGTCCACGATACGCTTAAAGCGTGGAAGACCTCTTGGTGCAAAGGATTTAGTTCCGCGGAAAAAGAGATCAGTAGTTGGCATTCCGGAAAAAGCCATTCTCTCTGAAACATTGATTGATCAATCAAATACTGATACACAAGTTGCACCTGAAGAGGCACATGTACCTCAAAATAATGAGATCTCTATAAACTATGTTGGTACAAGACAAACTGGGATAGGAATACAATTATTCCTGATAGTAAATTTGCTTTTACAGTTGCTTTGGATGTCATTGAAAATATTGATGATCCTGAACCACAGTCTATCGAAGAATGTCGTCGTAGAAAAGATTGGCCTAAGTGGGAGGTTGCAATCCAAGCAGAGTACAACTCATTAGTAAAACGTGGAGTCCTTGGTCATGTTGTTGTAACTCCTGAAAATGTAAAAGTTGTCGGATACAAATGGGTATTCGTACGAAAACGTAACGAGAAAAATGAAATTGTGAGATATAAAGATCGACTCGTTGCACAAGGTTTTTCACAAAGACCAGGTATTGATTACCAAGAAACTTATTCTCCAGTGATGGATGCCATCACATTCAGGTTTCTTATTAGTTTGGCAGCTTCAGAAAAGCTTGAAATGCGTCTTATGGATGTAGTTACGGCTTATCTTTATGGGTCACTTGATAATGACATTTATATGAAACTTACCGAGGGATTTCGTATGCCTGAAGCAGACAATTCCAAAGATCGTAGTGTATACTCAATAAAACTTCAAAGAGCTCTATATGGACTAAAGCAATCTGGAAGAATGTGGTATAATCGCCTCAGTGAATATTTATTGAAAGAGGGATATACCAATAATGCTATTTGTCCATGTGTTTTCATAAAGAAATCCAATTTTGGGTTTGCTATTATTGCAGTATACGTTGATGATCTAAATCTTGTTGGAACTTTAAAAGAACTCACTGAAACCGCTGCTTACTTGCAGAAGGAATTTAAGATGAAAAATCTTGGTAAAACTAAGTATTGTCTTGGTTTACAAATTAAGCATGTCTCAAATGGGATATTTGTCCATCAATCTACTTATAAAGAAAAAGTATTAAAACGATTTTATATGGACAAAGCACATCCACTGAGTTCCCCTATGGTTGTGAGATCACTTGACGTGAATAAAGACCCATTTCGACCTAAAGAAGACGGTGAAGAACTTCTTGGTCCAGAAGTGCCATATCTAAGTGCAATTGGTGCTCTTATGTATCTTGCAAATTGCACAAGGCCAGATATTGCTTTTGTCAGTTAATTTGTTAGCTAGATACAGTTCTTCTCCAACTCGAAGACATTGGAATGGAATCAAGCACTTATTACGTTATCTTAGTGGCACTATTGATTTAGGTTTATTTTACCCTTATGAATCTAAGTCAAAACTAATTGGGTACGCAAATGCAGGTTATCTTTCAGATCCACACAAAGGACGATCACAAAATGGGTATTTGTTTACTTATGGAGATACATCTATATCTTGGCGGTCAGTGAAGCAAACAATTTCAGCGACATCTACAAATCATTCTGAACTACTAGAAATCCATGAAGCAAGCCGTGAGAGCGTCTGGTTAAGCTCAGTAATACACCACATTCAAGAATCATGTGGATTTCCTTCAACTAAAGATTCACCAACAATATTATATGAAGACAATACTGCTTGTATTGCACAACTAAAAGAAGGATTTATCAAAGGTGATCGAATAAAGCACATCAGTCCAAAGTTCTTTTTCTCACATGATCTACAGAATGATGGTGTGATTGATATCCAACAAGTACGCTCAAGCCACAATCTAGCAGACCTCTTCACTAAGGCATTACCAACTTCTACATTCAAGAAATTAGTTCACAATATTGGAATGCGTCGACTTAAAGATTTGTAGGCCAAGATTTTGCTGAAGTATCCATCAGGGGGAGCATCATTAGGACTTAAACGCGCTGTACTCTTTCCTTCGTCAAGGTTTGTCCCACTGGGTTTACTTGTCAAGGTTTTAATGAGGCAGCATATGCGTGTCTAACACTGTTCTGAGTCTCACACATTTCAGGTTTTTTCTCTCTTGAATTTCCTGATATATTTTTGTGACTTAGACACAGTGGTCATCAGGGGGAGTGTTATAAACGTTTATTTATGTTAATAATATCTAGGGTAAATCCCGTTTATTACCGGGATGCCCTTGTGTCTAGCCTATATAAATAGAGATTGTATTCTCCCTTTTTGTTACACACATTAATAAGAATTCTCCTTCTCTCTCTATTTTTCCATCTTTCACACTAAGAAGACAGTTTTAGTTTTTTTTTTTTTTAAAGTCAGAAGACAATTTTAGTCTTTCCTTAAATAAGAAAAAGAGTAGTCTGCACGAAAGTCAAAAACTCATCATCTGCAGAGCATAAATCTTTGCGAGCCATCTCTGTCGGTAGATTGTTATTACCATTACCACTTACAGAATAAAGATAATTAAGTAAAAGGTTCAAGTTTGGACATCCAATTAAAGTTATCTAAGTTACTGGAAGTGGAATTTAAACTAGCTACATTAATTTTGTGGATTGTCGTGGAGTTTTGATCCTTAGTGATTTTGATCAACTTTCCCAAAACAAAAGAGATTGCTTCAATATTTCCATATTTCAGCTGATGGTATCCCATGTTGAATCTTCCTTGAACTTCTGACCTGTATTCATCATTTAGATCCTTCAGAGTTGCATCGTCTTCTGCTTGGAAATCAATGTTTGCTCAATGCAACTTTTTGGCCCATCTCACTGCTAGTTCAACTCCTCTTCTAGCTTTGTCATCTCCAGAGATGCATTCTTTGATTCTTTTTGCTCCCATACAGATCCCTGCATAAGACATGGCAATGAAAGCATAGTTAGTACAAGAATAGGAATGATCATGTTTTTTCATGTTAGAATAACTCATGGACCTTATGTTGATAGTGATACCTGGGATTGATGTCCATTCTGATCACAATTGTTTCTTTGAAATGTTTGGCTTTCATGGTTGAGGACCATAATGAGTCTAGTTCAGATATTAGTCTCCATGTTATCTTGGTGATCACAGCATTGTTAAAGAACTCCATATTTCTGAATCCAAAACCCCCTAGCTCCATAGGTTTGCAAACAGAACTCCATGCGACGGAATACAATCTTTTGGGTTTCTCAGGGTCTTTTTTCCAAAAGAAGTCTCTTTGAAGTTTACATTTGTACCTTAATCAAACACTTGGTTTGATACTATAGCCAGGTTCGGTCTCGAAATTATGCTATATACCAGATTACACAAGGTGTGTCCAGACAAGTTGATATCGAAAAGATTATGGTATACTTGGTACCCTCATCATTTCAGTAAGGTTTTTTTGTTAAGCACATATTTCATCAATTAACTAGGTTTTATTGAGAAGATGTATAACATGATATATCATTGTATTAATACTCACATTGTTTATGTATCTTAAATGACACATCTTGTCAATCTCTTATTCCTACTAAAGGGCTCATACAAGGACATATTTTGTCTCCTTATCTTTTTATAGTTTGCATGGATGTTCTTTCTTGTCATCTTATACAAACTGAGTCTCATAAATTAATTCATGTGGTTAAGACCGCAAGATCTGGACCATCTATCAGACATTTGTTGTTGTTATTGTTTTTTTTTTTTTGTAGATGATGTGATGTTAATTCTAAAAACTACAAATAATGCAATTAAGATTCTTCAAGAATTATTGGCGAGATTTAGCAGTACTTTAAGTCAAGCTGTTAATTATATTAAAAATGGTATCACTTTTTAGTTAAAAAAATGCCAAAGACAAGGAAAATTGAGATAGCTAAAATGTTGCAAATGAAACCAATAAAGATTGCTGGTAAGTATATAGGAGTACGATTATTTCTTAATAGATTTAAATCTATAAGTTTTCAATTGTTAATCACCCAAATGTAGCATAAGCTAGATGATGGAAGGAGAAATCAATTACCCAAGTAGGGAAGAGCAATTCAGATTCAAGTTGTTGTGAATTTTGTTGATATATATCAGACGACATGTTTTATCTTGACAGTTTCAACTATCAAGCAATTAAACATTATCCAAAAAAATTAAATATTAGTGGGTGCATCATAAAAAAAAATAAATAAATCCTAAAGCATAGAAAAGTTTATGTTTCCCAAATGTATATGGGGCCTAGATTTTAAAAATCTCACAAAGTTTAACTTGGATTTGTTGGAAAAAATTCCATGAAGACTTGTTTCTAATCCTATTAACTTATAGGTTTGGGTTCTAAAATTGAAGTACTTCCCTAAACATCAACCATTACATCAATTACCAAGAAAACATGGTACTTGGATATCGGAAATAGGGGGAAACATCATATATGGAAGGTGGTGAAGTTCGGTAAAGGACTCGAAATAGTCAGGAAACATCATATATGGAAGGTGTCTACAAGTGAAGATATAAGCATACAGAAAGACATATGGGTGGATATGGAGTTATGGACTCTCAGACTGTACATAGACCAATAAAGGTTCACTTACTGGGTTACCCTAGAGTATCTTAATTGATCAATCCTTACTTTTACGGACGGGAAGAATCATCCTCGGTAGAGCTATTCAATCCATCCCAAATAGATATTTTTTTCTGATTTGACTTTTATGTTAAAGATACAGTCAGATGGTGATTGACAAATTCAGGCAATTTTTCCACCAACTCCACTTACAAGAGTCTCTTGATTGATCAGTGTACTGCATACCTTTAAGAACAAAAGCAATGACTAGAAATTTGGTACATGAATATCCTTCTCAAGTATAAAATATTTATTTGGAAATGCATTCTAACATCTTGCTATTAAAAACATATCTCTTTCGAATAGGCATTGTTCCTAATGATATATGTCCTCCATGTGGTTTAACATCTGAATATTTTGATCATTTATATTATCACTGCTAATTTTCCATAGCAGTTTGGTTTGGTGTATGTCCTTAGGATTTTTCCATTGTCTCTTGTTTTTAAAGCCTCGGAAACGGGATTATACACTGGTTCTAAGTGAAACCAACACAAGATAAAAATTGATACTCAAAAACTGTATTTGTTATACTTTGGTAGGTTTCAAAATCTATATGTCAAACTATTATTGGTAACTTAAAACAATATCATATTTATGTTATTAATTTATTTATCATAACAAGCTTCAAGTAGACACTTTAACCCAAATCCAACAACTATATAAGCATCTAAACTAACATTCTTTTTCATATGCAATATGTTCTACTGAGAATATTTTTACTCATTCACTCTTAGTTATTAATATAGAGTATGCCAATGTTTATGGATGCTTATTTTGGAAAAATTCTTTTCATGCAGGTTGTGAAACCGTCTCATATTGGTCCGTATGAGACTTCGCAGCCAGATGTTGGACCACAAACTTAACTTCAGTGATAAAAGCATAGGCAAAGTTCATTTTAATAAATATTGACTGGGGTACTCAACAAAAAAAGGAAAATATCATCTTTGCTTCAAACAATTTCTCTTTAGTGTAAGATGTTAATGGAGAAGCTTCTATTATAAACTGGATAAATTTTTCTTGTGTAGATGGTGGTTTTTTTATAAGGGAAAAACTTGTAAAAATCGCCTCTGAACCTACACCAGAAACATATCTATAATTATATATGTACTGGAGCTTCACCCAGCTGAACTCTCGGTATTATATATATATATATTATGTTTATAATAAATTCCTAACTGGACATTAGAATTATAGATTTTTACTTCTACATCATATTCCGTAAGAGAATTGAGAATGTGTATCCTGCTAATGGCCATATTGGCCTTCAATATGCCTGCAAGATTTTAGAGCTTCACCCAGCTAAACTCTTATTATTTTATGCACGACCATATGAATTGTCATGCATTGATCAGTATAAACTAATGATGCAATTATAAATATTCAGAATAAGCTATTACGATATTCTGAATTACCATAAGCATAATATTTGGAATATTACTTCGAGTCGCAGAACTTCCACGACTAAATTCCTCGAATATGTTCCGTACAAACGAAGAGCCAACGCCAACATGGCCGCACTCCATAGCCAGGCTAATCTGGTTGGGTTTCATAACCTAGCCACGACCACCAATTTCCTATTTAGCCAACTGGATAGCCAGGACATGGCCACCAATTTCCCAGCTAGCCAACTAGCTAGCCAGGCCACGACCTTCTTATCTTTAGGCCTAGCATGTCTGTGGCTATGGCCATCTTTCCTTCCGGCCTAGCCATGTCTCGGCATGGACTAGCCATCAGGCCACAGACTCTTTGTCTTCATTCCTAGCCTATCCGTGGCCACTAGATAGCCAGGCCACGGCCTCCTTATCTTCAGGCTTAGCCTGTCTGTGGCTATGGACATCTTTCCTTTGGGACTATCCATGTCTCCGCATGGACTATCCATCAGGCCACGACCTCCTTGTCTTCAGGCCTAGCCTATCCGTGGCCACTATCTAGCCAACTAGCTATCCAGGCCACGACCTCCTTTTCTTCAGGCCTAGCCTGTCCGTGGCTATAGCCATCTTTCCTTCCGGCCTAGCCATGTCTCGGCATGGACTAACTATCAGGCCAC
Source organism: Papaver armeniacum (assembly GCA_023531295.1). Lineage (NCBI taxonomy): Eukaryota > Viridiplantae > Streptophyta > Magnoliopsida > Ranunculales > Papaveraceae > Papaver > Papaver armeniacum. The sequence continues at coordinate 82,859 of JAJJWW010007635.1, forward strand.
GACCTCCTTGTCTTCAGGCACCTATCCGTGGCCACAAGCTAGCCAGGCCACAACCTCCTTGTCTTCAGGCCTAGCCTGTTTGTGGCCACGACCACCTTTCCTCCCGGCCTAGCCATGTCTCGGCCTAGACTAGCCATCAGGCCACAGCCTCCGTATCTCTTGGCTTGGCATGTCCATTGGACACATCCATCTTGTCCCTAGCCTAACTAGCTACGACCTTCTAGTCCCTTGGCCTAGCCAAGTTAGTAGTCACGGCCTCCCTATCTCTCGGCCTGGCCTAGCCAGTGACCACGACCTCCTTGTCTCGGCCTAGCCATGGCAAAGACACGACCACCTTGTCTCCTAGACACGACCGTTCCACACCCACCTAGTCTGGCCTGGCCTAGCTAGTAGTCACGACCTCCTTGACTTTCGGCATAGCCTTCCCATATGGCCACAACTACGTTGCTCCTATCCTAGCTCCGATGTTCATGCTGACTTGGCTGGCTATCGACTAGGTCGCGCCCCATGTCACGACTTAGCTAGCTATTAACTTGGTGCACTATGTTGTCTACGTGTATTATTATGGATAGCTGATTATAATGCCATCTTATGGCAAACTCATTATTAGTCACACATAACCTTGGAGCCGAGTTGTCTCTTCAAGCTATTCCACTTCGAGAAAGTCCGGCTAGCTTAGCCTATTACTTAGTCAAGTATATCGTGGCAACCTGGATAAGATTAGAGACAGTCAACGACTCTACCAATTCCTACGAGAAATCAAAACATATTACATAGGGGAATTATTCATGGGTATTGGTCTTGTGGTTTACAGCAACGAGCGGCATGGCAACATCCCATGATAAGGAAGTTACAAGTAGTGGCGACGGTTGAGAGCGGTTAAAAGAAATGGTTAACTAACAGAATGATGGTTTAAGGGTTTCCAGAAACTTCCCTAACATCATGGGTATAACCACACCATTATCCCACTATCTCCATCTCTCCACAACCTCCACTACTTACGAGGAAATAGTGAGTGTTCCCTATAACTATAAATAGACTACCTTGTCTATACAGAAGACACAAGATTATCATTCACAATCTCTTCTTCTTCTTCCATAGTTAAGTAACCTCACACCCAATTCAATTACCACTGATTTCATCAACTTTCTTTGTTTTCCCTCCCCTATGATCAACCCATTTTCTCTCTTTGTAACCGAAGCAAAACGTGAACGGCCAAATTTTTGGTTTAGGCTCGTTTTGTACGATTTTTATTTTCGAACCTAAAGAAAGTACTTTGACAACACATTGTTTTACCTAGGAGTGATTTTTGGGTATTAAGAATCGGCGACCACGGTGGGAGGTCAATCTCTCGGCTACAAATTTAATTCTTTAATTGTCTTAAGGAAAAAACGAAATGGTGAAACTTAGGTCTGGTTCGGTAACCGATCCCAATGCAAGCTCAATTGCCACCCCTAATCCAAGCAATACTGGTGGCACGACTCCAGAGATCACTCCTCCAAATATGTCCAATAAAAATAACAACACTCCTCCCCCTTCCGCCGAGGATTCCAGGAACAAGGAGCAGGCACCGCCTACCATAGCTGATTTGATGAAAAGGAAAGATACATTGGATGAAACGCAAGTAACCATGGCTACCACTCAGAAGGAAGTTCTCTCTTATCTGAAGACTTTAACGGAGCGGCTTAAACCCGAGCAGCGTCATCACCAAAGGGAACAAGTTATGAACGCATATGTCCGCGGTGCGAGCACCTCCAAAGTCAACACTCAAGGAAATGACGAAGTACGGGCTATTATTAACCACACGACAGAACGGAATCAGAGTCAGCCGCAACAAAAATTTTATCACGCGGGAAGATCTCGAAAGGCTCCTACAGAACCGTGGAAAGGAAGGATCAACCTCATTTCATCATCACCATCCTCCCTACCTAATGGATATCCAGAGGATGTAGCTGTCAAACACAATGGGAAGCCTGGATGGGGACTTCTCACTACTGCTTTCCTCGAGGATGCTGAACTTGAGCGAGTATTAATCGGTGTGGGGACCTACGTCAACATCATCACTATCAAGACTTTGAGGACGGTAGAAATCCCCAGACATGAAGCTACCTATTCACCATCCATAATCAAAGGTTCCGAAGGAAGTTAAAAAAATGCATACGGTCACATCACTCTTGAGCACCTCCAAGACTTTCCAACAAGCTGGCGAATCCCGAGGACGACCTGTTAGACGAATTTCTCCACATAGTGCATTTGGATGTGAACCAGTTTCCATGAGAGGACGTGGGGTGATATGTCCGCATATTTCGTGAACAAGTAAGTCACGCTTATCCGGTTTCCTTACAACCAACTGCCCCACGCCCGATCAAGACTTGGGGACTTGACCCGGATATCAACCCCAAGATGACTCGGCGATGTGAATGGGAAGCTGATCCTTTTCAATATTTTGTTAAGTGGGTACGAATCGAATCGTCTCTGCTGAAAATAAGAAAACTATTAACCCAACTATCCTTGGGATATGCGACAAGCCTGAGGTACCAAAGCCCAACTCCTTCCAAGTCGGAGACACGGTCAAGAAGGTTACTGCTTCACCTAAAGAAGAGCCATATCTGGTTATTGAAGCCATATTAGGTGGTTATTACAAACTTATCAACACAGATAAACCAGAAGGGGTGGTCATACATGGAAAGTGGCTCGAAGCATTCGGCGCTTAAACATTCTACCATCACTTTACAAAATTTTCCCTTTTTTCTGCAACCTTTGAAATTCCTACAAAATGTTTGCGATATTTTGCATTCATAATTAGGATTTCCATTTATTAGCCAAGCAAAGTATTATTCCCTTTTCAAAATACCTTTGCAAATCATTCAAAAATCTCTTTACATACCGAAAAATCCCACATAAAACAAACCATATATTTCAGAAGCATAAGCAACTTTTAATTCCTGCCAAAGCTTGTGGCCATGGCCACCTTTACTCGCGTACACGGCCAGCCAATGTCTTCGCTCGAACAAACGGTCATGCCTTCTCCAACTTGGTCGCGGCTTTTATCAAAGAGGCTTTCCTAACCAGTCTATGAAGACATATCCTTTATGACATCGAAAAAAAAAGATAAGTATTCACTTTTTGTCTTATGAATTTCCGATTTCTTTGATATCTTTTGTACTGTCAATGTCACCAGCTAGTGCATACCACGAAACATTACTGTTCCGCGCTAAGCAAGGGACTTAATGTAGATGGTGGTTTTTTGACAAGGGGAAAAATCGCCTCTGAACCTACACCAGAGACATATCTATAATTATATATGTACTAGAGCTTCACCTAGCTGAACTCTCGGTATTATAATTGTACTAGTGTGTAACCCGTGCTACGCACCGGGTCTGGTGTGAATTGTCGATTTGATGTGGCGGGGCTTCGCCCCGCGCCCGTGGTTCATATACAATGGAACATCTTTAAAAATGATTGATATTTGGATGTATCCATCCTACGCACCGGGGCCGGTGGGAATTGTCGATTTGGTGTGGTGGGGATTCGCCCAGATCCCGTTGGCCAGCTGCATCAAAATATCGTCAAAAAAATATGTCTTATTCTGATTATTTTTAATAAATAACTTAAAAAAACTTGTACATGACGAAAGTGTGAATAAAATTTGAATAACCTATCAAAGAATTTCGTGCTAGAAATGCTTAAACCATAATAGAATATCAATTCTAAGTTTGTTTACTATGTACATCCTTGACAATATATAGAAACTAAGAGCACAAACCAAATTTTTGTAGATATTTATGGCCAAAACTTTTGAAACAAAAATAAGATAAAATTTGGTTTTGTGGGTATAATTTAGAGTATTAAAGGTGCCGAATTAGGAAGCGTATGAAAATCAATATAACAAAAAACAGTGGTGCATAAAATAAAAAACATGACTTTCCTTGGGCTCGGTACATCCCTAACTTGATACCCCACTATAAGCTGGTCCTCATCCATCCATTAACTAATCCTCTTATCGTGGTAGGTAATATTTATTTATTTTGAGGTCTCCAATTGATTCAAGTGTTATAAATGTGGGTAAGGGGGCTAATCTATAGGAAACTTTTTAAAATACTCTTGGATTAGTTTTTTTGAGTAGATTCTCGGTAACTCTGGTAGGATAACTGTACATTTTTTACTCAGGTTCGTCTACCCGCGTTTTTTTCGGAACATACACTTCTAGGCACTAACGCTTGGACTTGGAACGTTTTTTTAAAGGAATGTCTATCTACACCCCCATATCATAACAATGCAAGACGCAGCCAAACACGAGCTTTTGTTGTGTGCAGTTTGCGGATTACTAATGGACATTGGCCTTATGACCTTGATTGAAAAGCTGACAGAAAAAAGTCATTAAACGATATTTAAAATCACATACTATATATCGATTGGCCAAACTATCTTCACTTGAATCGTCCGTTTAGCAATCTTCATATATCAATCGACCAAACGATCTTTACTTTGATGTCACCAGGCTCTTTACAATTATGATATGGGTGTAATCACACCCCTTGCCTGAAGGTTACTTCTAACTATCGATGATTCTGCTATGCAGATTCACTGGCACTGTCAAAGTTTGAAGTCCCTTCATTTACGAATTACAGTTTCATTTAGTTAGCCAATGTAAAATTGAAATTCTTCTTAAAATTAATTATATAACACTTAAAGCATGTTTCATTTATGAAACATGCTTCCAGGTTAAGGCAAAAGGATTCTACAGGGGTAGTGATCATTTTTCTAAACTTCAATCTCCGATAAGTTGATTTATTGTCTTGTCATGGAAAAACAACTTGGATAACTCTAATCACAATTAACATTTAAAGCTGAAACTAAAATCCTGAATCCGTATTATCAAAGCACGGCTAATATTTTTTTCATGCTACCATTTCATGACTAATAAAATCCAGGCTCCGTATTAACATTTCATATTAGTCAAAATGCATGACAAATAATTTTTTCTTAAACTTTATGTTATTTCAGATTTAATTAGTTTACTCACTGTTTGTACCGGTCAATGCTTTAATCTACATTCAAATTGAAACAAAATGAGAAAATATGGAGATCGAGATGCTCGACGTCGTATAAAATTCAATGTACGTAGTATAATAAATCCTTATTAAAGGACTTGCATATTACTCCTCTTTGGATCGACCTTAAAAAATATATTGTTAGTCGATTTTAAACAGAACAAATTTAAATGATAACTTGTTTCTATCCCACTCCCATATAATCACCAACTTCGCATAAAGATTTGGTGATAAAACAGAGAGTACCATTTCTGACTGCTTCAACCCTGTATTCACCTACTTTATATTCTCCCCTATCACCTATTTTACATTCTCAGTCAGTTCCAAATATGCACCTTCTTCGTGTAGCCGCAAGTTTTCTTTGGAGGTTACATATGTACGGAGAAAAATAATACCATTAAAATTAGTGGTTGCATGATATTTAACTTCGATGATTATATAGACACTTACAATATCCAAGATTATAAATGCAACGTTTTGTGATTCTTGTTAAGGTTCAACAACATAAAAAAAGATCGTTAGATTGCTTATTCAACAATGCACACTTGGTAGTAATCCTCAGCTACTGTTCATTCATTTCAACTACTAAGCATGTTATATTTAGGATTAACGAAGACAATCCATTTTTGATTTACATACCACTGACTATAACTTATTATCAAATTTCTCAAGAATATTTTTGTAAACGTGATAATGAGGTTGTCAGGTTGTCAGTTTGTACCTTTGATAGTTATAGTAAGTAGGCCTTAAGCGTCTCCATGTGATGTCCTTTAAACTGAAAATGGTCCAGGGGGTCTAAGTCCTGCAATTATTTAGGAGTCATTTATAAAAGTAGCGTAAACATATTACTCCATGTATTATGTGTGTTTAATCTAATGATTTGGTTTAGTATTGTTATGCCTGTGTAACAATACCATGGTTCATATTCAAAAATACTGTATCACACTGTATCTTAGTTGATATCTTCTAAAAAGTCTGTCTTGGCACATCAAAGAACCTAAACGATGTCTTATTTAAACATTACATCTTGAACCACCAATTCTTATAAAAAACAACCACTTCTTGGACAACCTAAATTCTCCAAGGGTCCACCAACAATTATACCACCAACTCTTCTTGAAAGACTACCATCACCAGCTCCCCCAGAAAAATTTATCTTGCTAACTTTTAACTACAATCTACTTGCTACCACATCACCAGTCCGTATACCAACTTATACCATGTCCTCGCACACAGCGACACCAGTTTGAAGCAACAATTTTCATCTATTTGCACCCTGTAAAACAACAGCAAGAGTTGTTATCGACTCTTGTTTTCAAGTTCTATTCACTTAATCTTTTTTATTATTTGAAATAATCCACTTATGTCCGTGGATCCTTGTTGTTCTGAATTGATGTAGATTCAAAAAAAAAAAAAAAAAAAAACAGTGGAATGAGAACGAAAAATTAAAACGTATTACCTTACGAATGGTGGTTTGAGCATCAAAAATCTTATTTTGACACACAAAGAGCAACACCAACGAAAGATTATTTTGCGCAACAATAAAAATGCAAAATGTCAAAGAGACAGAAGAACTAAATCAGTTCTAAATGAAACACTAAATGAAACATCTAGACAGATTCTGCCTCCAAGAAGAATGATCCCGAAACTACATACAATTTTACTTGGTTGATGTTCATGGGGCCCAAATTAGTGCTGAACATCAGACATTGATATTAGGTTAACGCATTGAACCTAGAAATGCTCAAGACTACGGGGAAGTCAAGTGCAACCCAAATAATGATACCTGGAAGGAGTTTCTTATTTTTGTGAAACTAATTTCAAAGATTCCACTATCAAAAATCTAAATCTCGCACCAAGATCGTACACCAATAGAGGATAAAATCTTGAGTACGCATAGCTAGGGATTTTGTGCTTAAAAAAGCTAAGATTACTTCTTATACTTCAGAACATCATAGTCCTCATATGCCCATCAAAGTCAAGTTCTAATTACATAACATGTACATATAGATTTGTTAGGGTATATCCAAAATTAGCGTGTATATGGTACGACCAAGCTCGCGGTAAATGTTGTTGGTGCTTAGAAATCTAAAAACATATCTAGCAACAAAATAAAAATAAAAAAAGGTTTGGATTTGAAAGAACTACGCCCTCCATATAAGTATAAATCGAGAGGCTGAAACGGACTTAAACATAACAATGAAACATTTATAATATCATCGTTGACCTCACTATTTCTCCACATTATTTCATTTGATCAACCCATATCCTGCAAGATATGAGTTCGCCCTCCTGCAGAGTGATATATATCGGTTCAAACACACATTGCTTGAAAAGATGTAAGCTCAGCCAAACAAAAAATAGCTAGCTCCAAGAACATGTTTTCAATAAAATAAAGAAAAGAATTTGGTTGATGTACTATTAGATAAAGAACATGTCTTAAAAATCATATAACAACGAATAAAGAACTAAATGTAACCAAGTCGTCAGTTACCATCTTAGTCGCAAACTTGTCTATCATATTGTATCCCCAGACTTGGGCTCCACACAGTAAGGAAGGTCAAATAATATGTACATGAATTCAAGAACAGTAATTTCGTGTGTGCTAAACAAATCATTTATCCTAGAAAACCAATTCCAATGGCTTGAAGAATAACAAAACATATCACAGTTCCATTAAAACATTGAGCCGATAGAATTAACTACAAAGGAATGAAATGGTACAGTGATTGCTCATACATGTTGCTTGAATAGTAAAACATTATCATAGTTCCATTAAAACATTGAACAATATTAAAAGATCAGTCAAAAATTGTGTAATGTTAACTTTGATACATACAGAAAGGAGAGCTTGTTATTACTGGTCCACATGAATCTATAGAACCCTTTCAGCAATAACCCATAATCTGGTATAAAATATAGTCCCACACACGGAGAGAAAGAATCAATAGTATACAAACGCATTGTAAGTTACCGCATCAAAATAAAGCAAAAACGGTCTCCACTATACAACAGTTCAGTTCTGTTGTCTATTTCTAGGAAATAACATTTGGCAATCTATACCAAAAAATAAATAAAAATAATGACTGAACAAAACCAAAAATAGAAATTATCACACTAATGGACCCTTGCACTGTTATGTCTTGCTAGTAAGTAATATCTTGAGACTTGCTCACCATGTTCGACATTTATTTCACCACATAAGATCACTAAAATGTATAAACTACCCCTGGAGTTGGTTTTTTTACATACATATTGGACAAACAAATTTCACACCAAATTAACACAAAGATATTATGAAAGAATAACAATTCTCCATCAATCAAGAACGAATATAGGTCACATGGCCAATGAGACTCTTCAGCAAAAAAAGAACATGTCAATCGATTTGCAGAAACAATTCGGATACCTTCAAGAAGCTGACCTTATGGAGAAGGGTTTTCCGACGTGCCTGCATGAAGTTTGAGTTATGTATTCGTTAGTTATCGATGTTATATAATTTGATCCAAGAGCCATTTTGGAAAAAATGATTTAATCCCACTTGCCAGATGTCAAAGGGAAAAGCGAAGTCTTTGAAGTACTACCCCAGCCACAATCGGGAATGTCACAATGTTATATGCAACTTCCCAAATAGATTCTGATGAATTTTTACCATTGTTGCCTTCGCAAGGTCCAGAGCATCTACCACCTGCCAAATATCATAAGATGTCTTAAGAAAAGCAGAAACAAAGAAAACCAAACACATCTGTTTACATTAACACAATTTACTATATAAATTAACTCATGGTTTCCACATTTCGAAAAGGCAAGGTGATTAAAGCAAATACATGAAAAAAATTCTAAAGTAAATATACATGTGAACATCTAGAAACTATTTAATATCTGTAAAGCATTTTTTCTTGACAAACTACTTAATATGATACAGGTTTCATTGAGGGCTAAAAAATTTGTTTACCAATGATATGACATCAACAGACTACGGCACTGCAAAGGTTTATCCTTCTTTATCACGAAACTGAATCAACATCTAGAAATAATAAAACTACCTAGTACCCACCTTACGAAACACGAAACCATTTGAGAACGAACCACTTAGTTTGGCGAGAGCATATATTCCAAGGGCTTCTAACGATCTCGGTTCACCTCCAAGTTCAAGATTCCCTAAATACAACAAAACATTTAGACACACCAAAATCTGTCTTCCCAAATTAAATCATTGATGCTACCTTTTAATGAGGAAGTAAATCTAAACCTACAAAATCAAAATTAAAACAGAAAAGCGATCTCAAAATTAAAATACCAATGAAACTATAGACGTTTATGGTTTGAGAAAATCAGGTTAACATAACCTCAAAAACAAAACTTGCGTCCTCTTCCTCTTTGTGTAACCAGTGTAAGAACTTTATGCCTCTAACTTACATAATTAAAAAGAAAGGATTATAATAACGAAAACTCAAAACATATTAGCTTTAGAGATTAGAAATACATATTCTTTGATTTTTTTTTTCATACTGCATTGGCAATGGAGAAATTCTCGTGGTGGTGTTGTTGAAAAGATAAGACCTTCTTTCAGTTGGTTTGATTTTTGAAGCTAGATCCTATAAGGATCGTTCCCTTACCCTGTCAACTGAATAGAAAACTTAAATATCAATGAACCCATAACTAAAATAATCAAAACGAAATATAAAGAAAAATCGATTGATTGATTATCAATAAAACATGATACAAAAGAAAGCGAAACGTGAAACGCTACAAAAGCAGGCTCGTAAAATCTAGAGAAAAGAAGAAAGGGATTAAAGATTTTTAGCCATTAATATGGCGTTTAGTTGACTGAATAAAGTAAGGAAATTTCCCTTTATTGAATTGGTTTCACTAAATTTGGTATAATCGCCTAAACCTGTTTCCGAAAATATAAGACCTAAATCTAGAAACAACCAGTTACGGAGATGTTGTATAAACTGTATGTAAGATATTATATAAAAGCTCCTAAATCTGTTTTCGAAAATATACCAAACTATTTTTAGGCCCTTAAGTATTCCAATCTGATTATTTTATTTTATTTTTAGTAGTTCTTAGATTCAAGTATAAACCGTACAAAGAAATATTGAGTGTTTACTAAGAAAAACTGTAATTAAGGAAGTAAGATGAATTAGAAAAAAAATCGAGAAAAGTATAGAAAAAACATTTCCGTATTTATTTTTATCTTTTTATAAATCTCGGCTTAAAAAAATTAAATTGAAATCTAATTTTAGTAGTTTGCGCATTAAAATCTAACGATCTTGATTTTATTAAAAATCTAATCCTAAGGCCATGATTTTATAAAAATCATGTAAATGTGGTGTAAGAAAATGCCAACCTTACCGACCAATATGGAGTTGTAGGATCAGAATATCGCGACATCAATACTTCGCGGGATCAATAAACAACAACATTGCGAGGGGGTCGCAGAAGAGTAATATAGATGACGCAATGAATGACGAATGCCAAAACATGAGAAAAGTGTGAAGATCTAGCGAAGTTTAGGAGAGTTGCGAGATTGTATACTTGTACACTTGCGATATTTCGCAAGTCGTTCCCGAAAATAAAGGACAGCTTAGCTGTCATCCATTGTATGCTACCCTATATAAAGAGTCGAATAAGTCTGTTGTAGAGGGATCTTTTCAGAGTGTTAGACAAGTCATTAGGAGAGAGAAAGTTTGTGGTGATTGTAATTTCTTTAGCTCTTTTCTATCTTATTTTGAAAACATTCAAGGAATTAATCAATAAAATCATTGTTATTAATCTTCAAATGTCTTAGTTGTGTGGATTATTGTGAGGGGTGTAGTGTAGGATTTCCTGCAACTACATAATGGCGCTAGAAACAGCTGTTTGAGTAAGGATTGACATCGTGATTTGAAAGAATTTGGAGTAGTAGAGAAGAAATTTGATATAATTTTCAACAATTTACCAAAATTAAGAAATGGCTAGAAGGAGAAATGCATCCGAGCAACCAATAAGCTGTTAGGAGAAGTAGGAGACTTGCCGGAGAAGAGAGAAATGAAATGGGAGAATCCTCAAGAAGGAACATAAGGAATGATGAAGAAAATCAAATTCAATCACCAATTCAACCAGTAGTAGATAGAATTGTGGATTATGATAGAGTAAGTGTGCATACTTGGAGATCAGACTCCGTGGACGAAGGGGAAGAAGAACAACAATTGGTAAACAATGGACAAGAGGGGAGAGACCGAGAAGAGATTGGAGAGATAATTCATGGAAATGAAGAGATCGCAGCATTAGAGGCGTTGAGACAAACAATACATGAAGAAAGATGATTAGAGGCAGAAGAACATGCAAATTTAACAAGACAGAATCATGAATTGAGGATGGAAAACATGAGATTACAAAGCAGAAGGTCGAGAAGCACTACAAGATCAAGCTCAAGATCAGTTAGAGAGGAAAGAAGGAGAAATTTACCTACAAAATCTGTTGATGAAGAAAACCAAGGAGAAGCGCAAAATCCAGGCAGGGAACATTGCGAGAGAGGAGAACTGATCGAAGATCGTTATATTCCACGTCCCGAGACTCTTCAAAATGGGTAGAATGGTGGAAACCAAGGAAATAGGCAACGTCAGGAGCAGAATCAACCAATGGATGAAGAAAATCAAGAAGAAGGAAGAAGAATATTGCATGGGAGAGAAGCACGGAGGAAGCAAAAAGAAATTGAAGATGAAATTGAAAGGCACTATGCCGAACAAGCACGTCTAGCTCGCGGGAGAGAAAGATTGAGAACAGAAATGGAAGAACAGGAGTTAGAAGAGGCAATTCGCCAGAATAATCATGATAATCGAGAAAGAAGGCGAGAACAAAATCGCAACAATGATAATATTAATGAAGAGTACGAAAGAGCACAAAGAAGAACTGATAGGCACCAAAGAAGAGAAATCGATAGATATAATGGTGTGCGAATTCGCGAAAGAAATGAAGGAGAAGATCGCAGAGAAATGCGAGAAGAGAATGATGAACAAGAAAGTCAAAGTAGACATGAACGCATGCGAAGAGAAGCGGAACTAAAAAGACCAGTGGATTCAAATTCGATGTAAATGAACAAATTTTGAGAGAATTGGCGTAAATGAGAGGATTGATGAACAAGTAAAAGGAGGAGGAAAGAGACAGTTGGATGAAGCAATAGAAGAAGCTGCGAAAACTCCGTTCACACAAGAGATTCAATTAAGAGGAATACCACCAAAGTGCAATTTACCGGCATTAACCAGCATTTTCGATGGAACAACTTGTGCGATACAGCATATCAAAGCTTATATGAGATGTATGCTACAATGGGAGAATCATGATGCTATATTGTGCAAATATTTTGCATCAAGTCTGATAGGAGAAGCTTTGAAATGGTTTGAAGGGCTACCGAAAAATACAATAACATCTTTCAATCACTTGCAGGCTATATTTTTAGGGGCATATATAAGTAATAATTCCTCGCGACCAGGTATTGAAGATGTATTTGGATTAAAACAAAGGGTTGGTGAAAGTTTGAAGCATCTAACGGTGAGATGGAAGACAATGTGTAGCGAAATGGCTGGTCGAGTGGAGGAGAGATATCTCATCTTATCATTCATTAATGCTATGTTTGCGACAAATCTGTTATATATTCAAATTTTTAGAGTCAAAAATACAATCACAATGACTGAGTTGCGAGAACTTCAGGAGGAGTATATTGCTCTAGAGGAAAAGCAAAATGAGATGGAATCATACCCTGTTGCGAATACAAGTTCAGGGGCTGCGAATGCAAGTTTGTTACCCAAATTGATAAACACTGTAGAGAGTACCTCACAAGGTCAACAAGGAGTAAGGATACCAAATGATGGTCAGCAAAAATTGGTAGCTATGGGGAGTCGCGATCATGAAGAATTTGAAAGAGAAAGAAATTTCTACAACCGTGGCGGAAATAATAAAATTCAAAGGCTTGATCAACCGCAAGAAACCTATGGAGGACAGAGGCATAATCCACAAGAGACTTATGGAGGTCGAGCGTAATTATCATAGAGGACAACGAGGTCATAGAGTCGTATGGGAAGAAATCAAGATGCCACCACTAAACGCTAGCGTGGAGAAGATATGGGAAGCTATAATCCTGAAGGAAAACATACTTGCACCATGGAACATGGGGAATGAACCACCTCGGTGTGAAGTCATGAATTTCGTTCCTATCAACATTTTCATGGACACTTAACGAATGATTGTAGGAATATAAAAAGAATTATCCTCAGAATGATAGATCAAGGGAAGCTAAACCAATTCTTAAAATGTGAAGAGAAGACTCAACCATTACCAACACCTCCAGAAAATCACAGAGTAAATACGACAAAAGGGAAAGAGACATTTGTAGTAGAAGTTGGAACGAAGGCCAAAAACTTGTTCTGCAACTCTATCGTACATTCGTACAGGATAATTGAAGATTTTCATGATAGTGTTCTCAGCAGAGTTTTCGCAAGAGATGTTGACAATAAATAAGTAATGAATATCGCGAAGTCATCGCCACTGAAAGAATGGCAAGCGCAGATTATTTCTTTTACCGCATGGAAGAAGTACCCGAGGGTGGCGAGTTGCATGACGAGTCCATTAGTGGTAAGATTAGAAATTAATCCAAAACTTGTTGATGATGAAAGTGATGGTGCGAGAAAATTCATGGGCAATAAATAGAATCTTAATTGATATTTGGAAGCTCAGAAACATCTTTTTTACCACACCTACAAGACTATGGGGGGCAAAGATGAAGATTTGATACCGTCAACATATAAGATTTATGGTTTTAATGGTACTGCTAGTAAACCTAAAGGAGAAGCTCGCATGCGAATACCATTGAATGGATTATCAACTGAAATCTTGTTTTGCATAGTTGATGTGGAATCCCCTTATAATGCATTAATTGGGAGACCATGGTTACATGAGATCTTGGGTGTGGCGTCAACTTACCACCAGTGCATCAAATTTCCACATCCCAGTGGTGTTGGAGTTATAAAAGGAGATTGGGCTGAGGGACAAAAATGCTATGAAGTCGATGTGGAGTCTTGCGAGGAAAGGGATGTTCAACAGACGAATTGGAAAAGGAATATCAAAGAAGAACAAAGAAGAGAAAGACTGATGGTGGACACAATAGAAGTGAGAGATGAAGATATATTGCGAAATTAGTGCTTGAAGACAACTGAAAATTGCGAAGGTCTCGCAAAAGGGAAGGAAGTATCTGGAAATATGAATGAGGAAACAGAGAGCAACAGGAGTAAGAGGTGTAAGAAATAAATAATTGATTTCAGTGTCTTGTAAATAAAAAAAAAAAAAAAAGGAGTGTAAGAAATAAATAATTGATTTCACATGTGTGTGTCATGATGATCGAAGAAGGAGTGCGCGAAAAACTCGCGATATATGAATATGATGAAAGTTTGGTTAAATAATTACAGCGAGATCTCAGAAAATGAAGCAAGACTATGTGATAATTTCGCAAAGAAGATGAGAAGAAATAATCAAAAAGCAATGAATGATTACAAGAATTGTGAGAAATGAATGAGTGAGTGAATGGGAGAACCTTTATGGCGTACACCCTAGTTCGCGAATGATATTTCTTAAGAGGCAAATGTAAGACCTAAAGTGCGTCATATAAGGGGGTATCTCTTGAACATGGCTCGGGGAAAAGGTTACACCCCTGGAACCCGAGTCATGAAGATTTGGGGCCCATGAAAGCCTATCCTGGGGAGATACCTTGGATTTCCAACTATATATATAAGGTTATACCCTGGTTGGACGACCGAGGGTCTCTTCCAAGGAGTCAGTGTATGACCAAGGCGCCGAGGTACACGGTTGAGCCAAGAGTGCCTGGGACATTTGAAGTGTCTCGGCCATTCTTGGCAAGTCTTGGCACATGCTGCACTCGGCCCGAAGAAAACTCCACTTAGGGTGCGGTCTCGTAACCATAAACCCTATAGGTATAAGGGATAAGAGGCTGCGAAAACAAATGGTTGTTGTTAAGACCGGATGGGAGGAGCTAGTCTTGTATGGCCGATGTACGCCTCCTTGAAGGGGCAACCAAGGAGATGATAAGGGCGGCACCCTCCATTAGAGAGCTGATAAGTGTCAAAAGACGCAAATGTCATGAGGCTCTATTTTCGCAAGAAAATTTAGGCTTGTCATATTTGTGCGATGATCCTGAAGAGGCAATAATACTAACGCGAGGGTAAGACGAGATCAATGGGTCTTTACATGCAAGTGTAAAGACGTCCTGCGATTTCGTCGCAAGACGGCAATGTCATGGGGCTTCAAGTTCGCGAGAATTTCTAGACCTGTCATATTGTCGCAACAAAAGCATCATGCAGAGGCAATAATACTAAAGAAATGATAAGACAAGATCAATGGGTCATTACATGAAAGTGTAACGACGTCCTGCGATTTTGTCGCAAGACGGCAATGTCATGGGGCTTTATGTTCGCAAGAATATTTAGGCCTGTCATATTGACGCAATATGAGGGGTGGCAAAATAAGACCTTTAACTAGGAAGGCAAAATAAGACCACACAAAAACAATGATAAGACAAGATTAATGGGTCATTACATGAAAATGTAAAGACGTCCTGCGATCTTGTCGCAATGATGAATTTTAACATAAATGAAGATAAGATAACACAAGAAATTGAGTAAGCAAATAAGCTTGCGAATATGACTATATTTCTTCATTTATTTGTGGAGAATTAGCAACAGCAGTTGCGAAACTAAGAAATATCATTACTTAAAGATTATCGACTTAATTTCTCTCATGTGAAAATAAATAACAGAGGCAAGTATGGGAATGATTAGAGTAAAAACTTGTTATTTAGTTTCATATGATAGATTTACAGTAAGAGATTACAAAAATGGAAGGATAGAAGGATAAATGTACAAGTATCACAAGAAGAGAAAAGGGAAAATGGAACAATCTTTCAACTTATTCTTCTCCTTCATCAGATTCTTTATCAGATTCCTCTTCTTCGCTTGCATCACTATCAGAGACATCTGAAGAAGGCATATTTTCAGGAATTTCATCGAGAAGACAAGGATATGAAGAAAGAGGAATGTTGTGGTCATTGCAAACTGTTTCAATAGTTTGATTGCGAAAACGGACAACATCATTATTGAAATTCGCTACAGTTGTTTGTAGTTGCTTCTTCAATTTAGAATATTTGTCATTACGAAGAGAGAAGTCTTTTGCAAGTTGTGCTTTCTCAGACTCAAGTTCCTTGATTCTAGTTTGAAACCTCTTCTCAGATTTTGCGAACAAATGACAATGAGTTAGCAACTTAATATAAAAAAGAGGCGGAAAAGTAATGAAGAACAACCTTCTCTGTCAGAAATCATATCTTTAACCAAGGAAGTATGCTCAGCATGAAGACTGACGCTAACACCTAAGTTATTTCTGGCATTATCTAGAACCTTCGCAGCCCAAGCGAATTCATCATCATTATTTATAACAAGAAGTGAACGAATTTGATTTTCTCGCTCATTAAGTATGGCATTTTGGCGAAGAGATTCATCTCGTTCAATTTGGACTTCAAGAAGAGTTTTTTGGAATTTCGCTAATGCTTGTGCACCTTGATTAGCAATGCGATCCTTATCATCTATAAGGGTGCTAATTTTCTTCCTTAGAATATTACTATTCTCCTGGGAGCTAAGATATAAACGCTTAAATCGGTTGGCTAAACCTAAACTAGATCTATGTTCAATTTCTAAGAGATGAAATTTGGTTCGAAGTTCATTTAATGAGAGAGAATTAATCTTGTTTGAAGAACTACTTAAAGATTCATTGAGATGAGCGAGAAGAGCATCATCATCCATAGGTTCAGGGAATGAATGGAGAAGGATGGCTTCGTCAGAAAGATTATAAATGTCTGCAAAAATGATAAGTCATGCAAAGAGAAATAAATGACAAAGTAGAAATGAAGAAAAGAGAAGGGTGTTATACCATAAAGTTGCTGATTAGCACTTTGAAGAGTAGATATTTTGTCCTTCTGGGTAGAAGACTCAACTTCCAACTGTTGAATTTTTTCATCCTTCTTGCGAGATGTCGCAACTTCAATTTCTAGTTCTTTGTTCTTCTCCTTAAGTTGAAGATTTTTCTTTTCAAGATTGTTGCGTCTTTTCTCGAGGTCTGAGGCAACAACAAAGGAAGTTCTCCCAGACTATAAAGGAAAATAAAGGAATTGTTAAGATAAGGTTTATAATCGAAATCACAAAGAAATATAGAAATATGAACATACCAAGGCACTAAGTGCATTTAAGAAACTGGGAGTCATTGTACGGGAAACTCCACGAAAAGAATCATTATCCACTAGCAGGGGGGCATCGCAGATATTTGCAAGAGCTTCGCAAGTAGCAGATAAACGATCATCTCCCAATCCTTGCATAGAATCAGAGAAAACACTAGACAATTGCGCCATAGCAGATTCGACCGAATGATTCTCCTTTGCAAAAGAAGTATCAACCTCATTTTCATCTTCATCAGAATTCTCGCTGGTTTTGGAATTAGAATGAGAAGAGGGATGGATTTTCCGTTTTTTAGAAGATGGAGCAGAAGATTTATCCTTGCGATGAGTGATTTTATTCTTGCCTTTAGCCTTCGCAGCTTCAGGAATGTCAATTTCTTCAACGCCAACCTTCGCACACGAATGAAGATAAGAAACAGAGGCAACAATATTGTTAAAAATAATAAGGGAAAATATTTCGTACTTCATCCGTGATTGAACGAAGTATCGCCAGAGTACTCGCTTTTGGATTTCTTTTGTAGCTCTTTCTTAATTTGATGATCTGAAAAAATCGCAAGATTAGATATAAGAGGGAGTGAAGATTGTAAAATAAGTAAAAATTAGGAAGTATACCTCTTTTGCCTTTTCGGGCCAATTAAATACCCAAGGCTGATAATTTGCGAGATTCGCAGGGAGTATATTGGAACCATAAATGTAAGGTCCGCTCAAAAATAGTGGAAAGACAGACCATCTCTCATCTTTAGAGTATCGAGGAACGTTGTTCTTGCCAGAATGCCAGTCAATATCTAGCATGAGTATCTTATCGTCGGAAACGTTCTCTTTTCTTTTCAATCGGGCACCCCAGCGAGACTTATCATTTTTCATGTTTATTACTTCATAATTTTCAAAGAAGTTTTCTACAGTGTATTTTGCGGCGACTATCTCTAAACTTGCGAAGTTAGGATCTTTAACGTTATCAGGATATAGAGATCCCTTACCAGCGCCGCGATTGGAAAATTCAAGCATTAAGCGGATGCAATCACCACTTAATTGATAAATAGCTCGCGAGAATTTCTCATGAGCATGGATTTCATAGAACAAGGGCAGTTCGGGATCGTACAGGGGAATGGGAAGACCTGCGAGGATTTGACCTAGCGAGATTATGATTTTCTGACCATCAGACTGATGATCAGTAAACAATTTTGCAGAAAGAATAGATGAAGATTCTTGATTGGGAATAGTAGACAAGGTGAAACCTTCTCTTGTAATTTCTTTTGAGTTTCATCTAAAAGGGTTTCATATTTACGACCAGAAGGAGCCATTCTTAGAGTATGGGAATGATTAGAGAATTGAAGATCAAGAGAAAGAAGAAAAGGAAGATTTACAGTAGCAGAAACGCAAATTGCGGAGGAAGAGAGTTGAAGAAAAGTTGTAGAGGGAAGGTAAAAGAGAAGAAGAGAAGGGTGAGAAAACTATATATAGAGAGAAGAATTCTCGAGAAAACAAATGCATTTAATGTGAGATGGGACGTGAATGGTCAAGAAAAAACGGTTGAAAGAGACGTGTCAAGAAAAGAGTGGAAGAAGAAACATGTGTAATAAATTCCGTGTAAAAGTACGAGATTATAACAGATAAAGATGAACAATTGCGGCGTTTCAAAATATTGGTTCTCATGACATTCTCTTCTTCGCAGAGAAGACATGAGAAGAGGCAAGATGTAGGATCAGAATATCGCGACATCAATACTTCGCGGGATCAATAAATAACAGCATTGCGAGGGGGTCGCAGAAGAGTAATATAGATGACGCAATGAATGACGAATGCCAAAACAGGAGAAAAGTGTGAAGATCTAGCGAAGTTTAGGAGAGTTGCGAGATTGTATACTTGTACACTTGCGATATTTCGCAAGTCGTTCCCGAAAATAAAGGACAGCTTAGCTGTCATCCATTGTATACTACCCTATATAAAGAGTCGAATAAGTCTGTTGTAGAGGGATCTTTTCAGAGTGTTAGACAAGTCATTAGGAGAGAGAAAGTTTGTGGTGATTGTAATTTCTTTAGCTCTTTTCTATCTTATTTTGAAAACATTCAAGGAATTATTCAATAAAATCATTGTTATTAATCTTCAAATGTCTTAGTTGTGTGGATTATTGTGAGGGGTGTAGTGTAGGATTTCCTGCAACTACAGGAGCATTAGATCGTATCAATCCTATTAAAAATTAACGGCCACGAAATGTAGGGGGTATAAGTTGCTTTTCAGCCAATAAGGAGCGAGGGTTTCGTTCACCGGCCAATAGGAGGGGAGGTTACCGCAACTCTCGACGTGGTGTGAGAGATGGCGTGGGGTTTTTAGGTTGTTGATATGCAAAAATCGCCTTGCTTGACTACTATAGCCTAATCCCGGCTAAACGTAACTTCGCCATAACTATACTTTTCCTAATATAATTGTGTTTCCTAAATATACTATTAACACAGCGGGTAAACCTAATCATCGTTAGACCCTAGCAAACCTTAAATTTATTAATAAATACAACCTATCTCCAGATTCTCCACACAGCATATTCATTTTTTTTGCGCCCCACGTAAAGGAGTAAGTCGGCCAATATCTTATTTGCAATCCACGTTCCTGTTCACTATATATTAATAAATCAATGTCAAAAAAGTCTTCCGATCTTATCAACAATGGCAATGGCTACTACTTTCTGTTCATAAACTTCTTGGACCGCCGGAGCTCTACACTTCTCAATCAAGCAAGTCCACCACCTCCGCAGAAAATTCTTACCCTCTACCTCCACCCCCTCCACCAACATACTTAGGTTTGTGTGACTAAGTTTCCTAACATAACTATATTTTCTTAATTTAACTCAATATCCTAATAATAACGCCTTACAACTGTCAAATATTAATTTTCAAGAGATTTTAAGGGCCATCCCTTTCCATGCTCGGTTTCGACCAAGTGCCTAAGAGCGATGCTTGCACACCTCTTCAAAAAACCCTAATATTCATTAAATTCGCGAGATGAGTGTCTGTAGGTTCTTGCTAATTTGACCCGACCAACAAAATACCGAGACGACAACCCCAACTAACTTACACCTCAATCCCCTAGATTTATAATAACGACTTGGCACCAACATTATCTTGAAGACATCTCAACGAGGGGATTCTTTTCTTCCACAATGAAATAAAGAGCAGAGTAGAACTTGTATGAAACGATCCAAACACCATTCCATTCAATTACAAATTTTTAGTCTGGTATTGATTTCGATCACGGTATTGGTATCAAGTATGGTACAAGTTTTAAGTCGGGTATAACTTTTTGGTAATCTGGTATTGATTTCAAGTCAAAAAGTTTCGATCTGGTATTGATTTCAAGTTTACAAGTTTCAAGTTAGATGCACGTATGGGTGAGACCCACGGTCAATCTATGCCACAGGCGGGCACGTTCATTCTCACGCATCATAATTTTCTTTGTTCATGGGAATCGTGTATGCGAGATTCAGCCAAGGTTTTCTCAAGATACAACCTAAAAGCTAGGTTTTTGCATGCAATGGTGGAAAGACTAAACATATCATCTTACAAGGTGTTTACCTAGCAAGCTAGGGTTTTTACCGGGAGCTGCTCAAACAAAAAAACAAGAAGAGGAGAACTCGTGAGGAAAAAAAGAAAAGTCTCTTTTGTAGACAAAAAATTGAAGAATCCCAATAAAGAAGGATTCCTCCCTTATTTGGTTTCCTCTTTTGATTCAAATACCCAAAGAAAGAAACCAAGATTCCATACAAGCGTGACGTGGGAAACCAGTTTCGCCAACACTCTTAGGGTAAACTCCTTTTATCCTGTTCTTTCTCACATATGTATGTCACCATCTCATGCCTACCACACAATAGTGTAACCATTATGTGCTAGGCGGGGACTTAATGTTGATGGTGGATTTTCTAAAACCGGAAAAAAATCCTGTGACATCTTGTAAAAGATAAAGCCATTTATAAGATACTCCCTCACTTAATTCACCAAGAATGGAGCATTAGCAACAATGTGATACATGAAAGTCCTCCCGAGTTGGAGCATGTGGCAACAATCCCTTCTGTGAATTTCATCAGCCTTGTATTTCTACTCATTATTTTCATTAGTGTTACTCTTTTAACACGAACCTCAAGCACTATAATGAAACCCAACATCCGCAGTCATCCAACTCCATAAGCATGATTGGATGACCCCGAGATCAATTCCATCTGGCCGGGTATGGAATACACGTCGACCCCGCATGGTCGGTCATTGGCCTAGCTTGCCAAGAAACCGTTCATACCAAGCATTATGGATGGGAAAACCTAAATTAGGGTTTGCGGCATATTACATGTGTCGCAAAAGCAGTCTCAACCATCCATCTTCGCGGCATAGATGGAGGGTGTATGAAACTCAAAAGGGGACCAATCTCAAGACCAGCAATGTTTGGCCAGTGACAAAATCATCACCCAAACCACGGTTTGAAACCCAAAATTAGGGTTTTGAGCATCACGCGCGTCCATCTTCTCGGCACGAATGGAGGGCCACGAGAATAGGGCCCCATCTACCTCCTCATGTGTTCGTCCAAGGTATATCATGCCTGGTTAATCCAAAACGTGCGTTCAAACTAGCATTCGTCTTTGAACGTAGGAAAAAGCATGATGCGCGGCCTTTTGAAGCATCAATTTCCTATTGCAAAATTGATCAACCACTCCTCTTCTTGGGTCCAAATTGGTGGCCTAGATCGCACACCTTTGAGACATGGACGTGTACACCGGCATGCTATCTACATGCACGCCGTCGGTTCTCTCCAAATCCCTTTCCATGCTCGGTTTGTCAAGAGTGATGCTTGCGCACCTCTTAAAAAAAAACCTAATATTCATTAATCGGTGCCGAGATGAGTGTCTCAAAAGATCATCTCATCCGTCCCAACTTCACGACTTGGTTATACAACCTCGGTCGGGAGTTATTTGATCGGTGAGGCGTTATTACCCATCACTTTACCACACCCATAATGTGCACATAAAATACACACGATACTTCAAAGTATCGACTTTTCAAATAACACGATTATTCAAACATACATGCTATGGATCCACGATCCACACATTCGACATCAATCATGTCACAAGGCGGGGATACATAACATGGGGTATTGGTACAGCGGTTTATCCCTGCAGGTAACGCGCCATCACAAGAACGTGTAAGTCATGGACGGTTAGAGATGAACGGGAGAAGTGGGCTACTGGGTCGTGTGGCACCCGCACAACTCCACTACTCCATCACTCCACTTCCTCCATTAATTGAATAAGGCTCATGACTTGTATAAATAGCCTATTTCAAAACGACAAGACAAGTCCGGGCAGACGAAGAAAACCAAGTGTTAATACAAAAAACGTATTCCAACACCCAGAGCTTGCTTGCATCAATCACAAGCCGTTACAAGTCATAAGCAAGCCAACACCTTCACAATCTCAACACCTTGGGACTTGCCGCAGTTGATCTCTCGAATCTACAAGCACTCACCGCTACAGTGCATTTGTTTAAGGACAGGAGTAGTTTTCACCCATAAACAGTGACTAAGTTTCCTAACATAACTATATTTTCTTAATTTAACTCAATATCCTAATAAGAACGCCTTACAACTGTCAAATATTAATTTTCAAGAGATTTTAGTAGGTTCTTGCTAATTTGACCAGGCCAACAAAATGCAAGGACGACAACCCCAACTAACTTACACCCTCAATCCCCTAGATTTATAATAACGGTTAATTTTATGTGGAGACTACGTTTGATCCTAGACTTTCTAATCCACGGCAGGGCCCTGCTAATTTAACCCAACCAACAAAATATAGGGCCCTAGGCTTTCTAATCCACGGTCAGGGCCGTATGGCCCCGGCTAATTTGACTCGATCAACAAAATATATAGCCCGTGGACACTACATTGGACCCTAGACATTCTAATCCATGGCCGGGGCCTCAAGGCTCCAGCTAATTTGACTCGATTAGCAAAATAATAGAACCACATGCCTAAGGTAAGCACTTGGTCGTTCCTAATGTTCGGATGTAGGTCCCGACTACTACGAGTCGGCAAACTAAACACGATATTATTACTAATATGTTGACTAAAATATTTTGGGAGGATACCAACTCGCCAACCAAACAACAAAACTAATTCGGTAAAGGTTGAGCCCCGGCCTTAGGCCGGGGTGATACATATATATATATATATATATAAATTCCTGACCCGGCATCAGAATTATATATTCGTACTTCTACATTATATTCCGCAATAGAATTGAGAATGCGTATCCTGTTAATGGCCATATTGGCCTTCAATATGTCTGCAAGATTTTAGAGCTTCACCCAGCTGAACTTTCATTATTTTATGCACGGCCATATGAATTGTCATGCATTGATCAGTCTACACTGATGTTGCAATTATAAATATTCAGAATAAGCTACTACGCTATTCTGAATTACCAGAAGCATAATATTTGGAATATTACTTCGAGTCGCAGAACTACCAGGGCTGAAATCCTCGAATATGTTCTGTATGCTACAAACAAAGTGCCAACGCCAACATAGCCGCACTCCATATCCATACTAATATGGTTGGGTTTCATAACCTAGCCAAGGCCACCAATTTCCTATCTAGCCATCTAGATAGCCAGGACGTAGCCACAAATTCCCTAGCTAGCCAACTAGCTATCCAGGCCATGGCCTCCTTGTCATCAGGCCTAGCATGTCCGTGTCTATGGCCATATTTCCTTCCGGCCTAGCCATGTCTCGGCATGGACTAGCCATATGGCCACGACCACCTTGTCTTCGGTCCTAGCCTATCCGTGGCCACTAGCTAGCCAAATAGCTAGCCATGCCACGACCTCCTTGTCTTCAGGCCTAGCCTGTCCGTGGCTATGGCCATCTTTCCTTCCGGCCTAGCCATGTCTCCGCATGGACTAGCCATCAGGCAACGACCTCCTTTTCTTCAGGCCTGGCCTATCCGTGGCCATTAGCTAGCCAGGCCACGACCTCCTTGTCTACAGACCATAGCCGGCCTAGCCTGTCTGTAGCTATGACCATCTTTCATTCTGGCCCAGCCATGTCTCGGCATGGACTATCTATCAGGACACGACCTCCTTGTCTTCATGCCTAACCTATCCGTGGCCACAAGCTAGCCAACTAGCTAGCCAGGCCACGACCTCCTTGTCTTCAGGCCTAGACTGTTCGTAGCCACGACCACCTTTCCTTCCGGCCTAGCCATGTCTCGGCCTAGACTAGCCATCGGGGCACATCCTCCTAGTGGCCACAACCTCCCTATCTCTTGGATTAGCCTGTCCAGTGGACACAACCATCTTGTCCCTAGCCTAACTAGTTACGACCTCCTAGTCTTTTGGCCTAGCCAATCTAGTAGTCACGGCTTCCCTATCTCTCGGCCTGGCCTAGCCAGTGAACATGGCCTCCTTGTCTCGGCCTAGCCATGGGCAAGACACGGCCACCTTATCTCCTAACCACGACTGTGCCACACCCACCTAGTCTGGCCTGGACTAGCTAGTAGTCACGACCTCCTTGCCTCTCGGCATAGCCTAGCCATATGGCCAAAGCTACGTTGCTCCAATCCTAGCTCCCATGTCAATGCCGACTTGGCTGGCTAATGATCGCTGTCGTAAGCGTCAAAAATAATTTCACTTTCTTACTCACTAAATATAAATGAAGTAGAGTTCGTTTCCACAGAGAGGCAATTGTTGTTATACGATTTTCAGTTTCTAAGGTAACCAAGGGGGGATGTTTGTTGTTTTAACAAAGTAGTAAAATAAAATAAAGCAAAGCAAATAATTGGAGTAATCAATAAGGAGAAGATATTGGTCATGGGATAGTATCATTCACAAACATGTATTTTCATCAACGATTAGAATTGGTATTTTAATCTCTCATTCACTAAAAGTCCTAGGATACCTTGATCGCAAGTATATCCCGCTAATTCCCTGATTTCATCACAACCACATTAAAAGATGCATATGCGAATTCTTCCTAGAAAGCAACCTAAAGTGTAAAAGCACAATTAGATTTAACTCCCTAAAAACAATAAGTTCTATGGAATAAGACTAATCAAGGCAATCAAACGTGTAAAAGCACTAATTCAATTTAACCAAGGTTATGATTCATATGCAATTATAAAGATGTATCACTACAAGTAATAACCACACTATGCTATTTAGAATCGGGGATAAACAACTATTTCGTATTGAAAACCCTAATCTAGCAATAGAGATGAAAGTAAATCGGATTGATTCCGGACTCAACCAAACAAACAATCAAATCATATGACAATATTAATAATGAATCATAAACAATAAAATATTGAGACAAAACTAATTCATTGAATCATATAACATGTTGTGAAATCCACTTTATCCCATAACCAATAATAATTGTTTAGCTACTCATAGCTATGGAGTTCATCATAAAAATATTAATTGAAAAGAAGAAGATGAACAAAAGCAAACCCTAGAAGCGTAAACAAAACCGGCTCTCCAAAGTTCCAAGAATAAACGTGATATCAAAGTTGTAGAAACTTTCTCCTTTTGTAGCTTTTCTCCAACTTCCAAAATTAGGTCTTCATAGCCCAAAGCCCATGTGGTCCACCAAGCCCATGTGTGTGCAAATACCCATATAGAAAATATACCCCAAAAGAGGTCGCCGGAAAACTGGCATTGTGGTCGGAATTTGGCCGGAAGAGTGACCGGAAATCAACTTCATATGACCGGCAAAGTCCACCCGGTCACCGGTCAATGAGTCAACTCAGTCGAGTCAAACCGAGTCAGGTCTAGTTACCCGAGTCAACTCAATGATGCAATGAGTCAGAAACGAGTCAGAGCCTAACTAGCCTGACTGAGCTGAATTGCTTAAGCCTAGGCCATTTGCAGTTTGCACAGGCCATGCCTCAGTCATGCTCCATGGTTGCGCACCATTCCTTCTAAACCTTCAGTTTTAGGTACATTTCTTTACAGCTGCAACTCCCAATTCCATTCTCTGGCCACAAAGAACAACTCCATCAGCACCAGCATTTGCACTACACAACTGCAACTACATCACTTCCTTAGCCATGCCATCTTCCATACCAACAACAGCTCCAACTGAACAGCTCCAGATCTCAGCATTAGTGCCACCACCCTGTAACCTAACATTCATCTAAGCCTCACTTCATCAGCCCAGCTTCCCTGCTCTAGCTTCATCTCTAGCATACTACACAGCAGCCCCTCAGTCCCATTTCAATTCAGCTGCACCTGGCATTCATCTATAAGCATCTTCACATCCAACCCTTCCTT
Source organism: Papaver armeniacum (assembly GCA_023531295.1). NCBI lineage: Eukaryota > Viridiplantae > Streptophyta > Magnoliopsida > Ranunculales > Papaveraceae > Papaver > Papaver armeniacum. Next base: position 109,497 of record JAJJWW010007635.1, read on the forward strand.
CATCTTATACTCTGACTTCCACAGAGACCACCACCAGCTCCATTGCATCCAGCTCAACTCACTCCAGCTTAGGCCACAACCAGCATCACTTCAATTCCATATGACCAAATTCAATCAAAACCCAAGTTCAAAATCATTGTAACCAGCTGCATCTCATGTTTACACAACATCCACTTCTTTGCCTTCTTCCACTGGTTTCTCTCGGCTTCAATCTCTGCAAATCTCAAACCCCATAAACTTCAATTGCTTTCAGAAATCATAACCCTGGTAAATCTCCAACTTTGTCTTGTTGTGGTTCAATTTCGAGTTTCAATTCCACACACACAGCAGCTATTAACACATGTAATCCTTGTTAACCTCATATTGTAGCTTCTCCCTTCTTGTAATCCAGGCATCATCATCTTCACTGTGTTCAAAACCCTTTCTTCTCTGGTTCAAAGACAACCAACACATTACATACAACTGACACCATTCTGCATCACCAGTTCAGTTCACTTACTGACCCAACTTCATAAACCACCAAAGCCATTGAACCACCAGATTCATCTTCATACCTGATACATTTCAATCTCAATCACCACTAACTTCCAAACACCCATCAGCTTAATCTTCCTCTCCATCTGTGAATTGAGTTCTCCTATGCAAACTACAACTCCAAAACAAACCCTAATCTCATCTCAATCTTCACAGCAGAAAACCCTTCTTATGTTAGGTAAACTCAAACTCATTCTCGATTGTAATCACAAATCCCATCTCCTTTATGGCCTCAGATCCTAGCAGCAGCATCTTCTTGATTAACATCAACTCCACCATTAATTTCTACACCAGAAGCTCAATTCCCATTCAACTCTGTTCATCCTTGATATCACAGCTTCAAACCCTAATTCATCTTCTCAATTATAACAGCCTCAGATCCCCTTTCTAGATTCGAACTGCACCACCTCCATCTTCACCACCAAACCACTCGAACTCAAGAACCCATATGAGATTCGAGCCACAGAAACCATTCCTCTCGTTCTTCAATTCTTTTCCCCTGAATTTCTCTAACTCTCGGACAACAGCAGCCGCCATGATTTCTCTATTTCAGGCAGAGAGTAAACTAAATGAAGGTTTCTCAGAATTTTAGGTGTTTGTGTAGGAATCATAGATGGTTATAGCCACCCAGATAAAGCGGATAAGGGGTAACCAAGGTGATTCTAGGCACCACTCATCAGATAAGGGCCATCATGGTTGTCTAGCTCCCTTTGCTTCTCTAGACTAAGTTGTAGTGGCGGTCTTCTATCGTCAGCTTGGCTCAGCGTCGCTCTCAATGACAGTTGCACATGAAATGGCGCTTTTGCCTTTTATGCTTCAAATGAATGGTTTTTCCTTCTTTTGCTCCCAACGACTCTATTGCACCTAATAAACTCAAAATCAAACATAAGAGACACAATTCATAACGACAATAGCAAAGAAAGCATAAATACTAGATATAAAATTAGGTGTTTTACAACACCTATCAGCTAACGACTAGGTCGGGCCCCGTGTCACGACTTAGCTAGCTATTAACTTGATGCACTATGTTGTCTACGTGTATTATTATGGCTATCTGATTACAATGCCATCTTATGGCAAACTTATTTTTAGTCACACATAACCTTGGAGCCGAGTTGTCTCTTCAAGCTATTCCACTTCGAGAAAGTCTCGCTAGCTTAAGTTATTACTTAGTCAAGTATATCATGGCAAACTGGATAAGATTAGAGACAGTCAACGACTCTACTAATTCCTACGAGAAATCAAAACATGTTACATGGGGGAATTATTCGTGGGTATTGGTCTGGTGGTTTACAACAACAAGCAGCATGGTAACATCCCATGATAAGGAAGTTACAAGTAGTGGCGATGGTTGAGAGCAGTTAAAATAAGTGGTTAACTAACAGAATGATGGTTTACGGGTTTCCAGAAACTTCCCTAACATCATGGGTGTAACCACACCATTATACCACTATCTCCATCTCTCCACAACCTCCACTACTTACGAGGAAACAATGAGTGTTCCCTATAAATAGACTACCTTGTCTATACAGAAGACATAACAAGATTATCATTCCCAAGCTCTTCTTCTTATTCTTCTTCTTCCATAGTTAAGTAACCTCACACCCAATTCAATCACCACTGATTGCCTCAACTTTCTTTACTTTCCCTCCCCTAAGATCAACCCATTTTCTCTCTTTGTAACCGAAGCAAAACGTGAACGGCCAACTTCTTGGTTTAGGCTCGTTTTGTATAATTTTTATTTTTGAACCTAAAGAAAGTACTTTGACAGTACATTGTTTTACCTAGGAGCGATTTTTGGGTATTAACAATCGGATACCACCGTGGGAGGACAATCTCTCGGCTACAAATTTAATTCTTTAATTGTCTGAAGGAAAAAACGAAATGGTGGATCTTAGGTCTGGTTCGGTAACCGATCCCAATGCAAGCTCAATTGCCACCCCTAATCCAAGCAATACTGGTGGAACGACTCCAGAGATCACTCCTCCAAACATGTCCAATGAAAACAACAACACTCCTCCCCCTGCCGCCGAGGATTCCAAGAACGAGGAGAAGGCACCGCCAACCATAGATGATTTGATGAAAAAGAAAGATACCTTGGATGAAATGCAAGTAACCATGGACACCACTCAGAAAGAAGTTCTCACCTATCTGAAGACTTTAACGGAGCGGCTTACACCCGAGCATCGTCATCACCAAATGGAACAAGTTAGGAACGCATCTGTCGGCGGTGCGAGCACCTCCAAAGTCAACACTCAAGGAAATGAAGAAGTACGGGCTATTACTAACCACACGACAGAAAGGAGTCAGAGTCAGACGCAACAAAATTTTTATCACGCGGGAAGATCTCGAAAGGATCCTACAGAACCGTGGAAAGGAAGGATCGGCCTCATTTCATCATCACCAGCCTCCCTACCTAATGGAGATCAAGAGGATTTCGCTGCCAAGAGGATGTAGATGTCAAACATAATGGGAAGCCTGGCTGGGGACTTCTCATTACTGCTTTCCTCAAGGATGCTGAATTTTTGAGCGAGTATTAATCGGTGCGGTGACCGACGTCAACATCATCACTATCAAGACTTTGAGGACGGTAGAAATCCCCAGACATGAAGCTACCTGTTCACCATCCATAATCAAAGGTTCCGAAGGAAGTTCAAAAAATGCATACGGTCACATCACTCTTGAGCACCTCCAAGAGTTTTCAACAAGCCGGAAAATCCCGTGGATGACTTGTTAGACGAATTTTGCCACATAGTGCATTTGGATGTGAAGCAGTTGCCATGAGAGGACGTGGATTGATATGTCCGCAGATTCCGTGAATAACTAAGTCACGCTTATCCGATTTCCTTACAACAAGCTGCCCCACGCCCGATCAAGACTTGGGGACTTGACCCGGATATCAACCCCAAGATGACTCGGCGATGTGAATGAGAAGCTGATCCTTGTCAATATTTTGTTAAGTGGGTAGGAATCGTCTCTGCCGAAAAAAAAAAAACTATTAACCCAACTATCCTTGGCATATGCGACAAGCCTGAGGTACTAAAGCCCAACTCCTTCCAAGTCAGAGACACGGTCAAGAAGGTTACTGCTTCACCTGAAGAAGAGCCATATATGGTCATTGAAGCCATATTAGGTGGTTATTACAAACTTATCAACATAGATAAACCAGAAGGGGTGGTCATACATGGAAACTGGCTCGAAGCATTCGGCGCTTAAATATTCTACCATCGCTTTACAATATTTCCCTTTTTTCTGCAACCTTTGAAATTCCTCCAAAATGTTTGCGATATTTTGCATTCATAATTAGGATTTTCATTTATTAGCCAAGCAAAGTATTATTCCCTTTTCAAAATACATTTGAAAATCATTCAATAATCTCTTTACATACCGAAAAATCCCACATAAAACAAACCATATGTTTCAGAAGCATAAGCAACTTTCAATTCCTGCAAAAGCTCGTGGCCATGGCCACCTTTACTCGCGTACATGGCCAGCCAATGTCTTCGCTCGAACAAACGGTCATGCCTTCTCCAACTTGGTCGCGGCTATTATCAAAGAGGCTTTCCTAACCAGTCTATGAAGACATATCCTTTATGACATCGAAAGAAAAGATAAGTATTCACTCTTTGTCTTATGAATTTTCAATTTCTTTGATATCTTCTCAGATCTTGTCGATGTCACCATCTAGTGCATACCACGAAACATTACTGCTCCGCGCTAAGCAGGGGACTTAATGTAGATGGTGGTTTTTTGACAAGGGCAAAAATCGCCTCTGAACCTACACCAGAGACATATCTATAATTATATATGTACTAGAGCTCCACCCAGTTGAACTATCGGTATTCTATATATATATATTCCTGACCCGACATGATACAGGAGTATCGTAGTTGCGGATGAGCCGTGTTTAGGCTAGAGAACGTCTGGAAGATTCTAGAAGTTGGTCGACAGTTGTTTGAACAACAAGTTTGAGGTTTCCTTACTTAGATTAGGATTCCTAGTTTGATGAGTTGTAAAACTCATAGTTTTTATTTTCTTAGAGTGCAAGTTTTACTCATATATATATATATATATATAGGGTGGGACTTGTACCGTAGAGGGAGGAGAAGAGAGCTCTGAGGGAAGAACCATGTTAGGTTTGTAAAGGAGTTATACTTAGTCCTAAGTAAAATTCAATAGAAGAAGAAGTTATAAGTAACCTGTTCTTTTATTAACTATTGTCTGATCAGTTTTTGTGATTCTAAACAAATCTAAATTAGTTTTATTCAGTACTGACTCTAGGTACCACTGATCGTTTCGTATCAAGTGGTATCAGAGCCACGTTCTGACTTCTAGGGTTAGTGTGGTGAATGGTCTTAACACGTCAACAATATACGCGATCAGGAGAAGCAACTGTCATTCTACCAGATACAAGAAAACCTAGAGGAAGTACTAGAACTAAGATGGGAAGTGAAGACGATAAGGGTTCTAAGTTAACAGATGTAGACAAGTTTACTAAACTTGAACTTCAGATACAAGAGTTAACCAATATCTTAGCTGCGTTTATGAATACAAGTACTGCCAAATCAAAACCTAAAAAAAAAAAGGAAGCAGAAAACACAATGGGAGAAACGGAAGATATTGAAGAAATCTTAACCGAAGAAGAAGACGATGAGCTAATCAATAAAAATCCTTATGGAGGACTGAAGGTCGAATTCAAGTTGGAGATATCTGACTATGATGGGGTCATGGAGGCAGAGAAACTTGATGGATGGTTAGATAAGCCGAAAACCTATTTCACAGTACACCAACTCAATGAGTCCCAAAAAATTTGTTTTGCTAGTCTGAAACTATCTAACCATGCTTCGACATGGTGGAAAGCTTACAAGAAAAAGTATGATGTAGAAAACATGTCATGGTCAGAGTTTAAGCAACTTATGAAGAAACACTTTTACCCGGTGGGATATTTAGATGACAGATGGTTTAAGTGGCAACATCTCCGGCAGAAGTATCAACAAAGTGTCCAAGATTATACTGCGGAATTCTACAATCAAGCTTTAACACTGAATGTGGATATTACTAGTGATGAGACGTTTCGTAAATATAATGGAGGACTTGATGACTATATACGGAGAGAGTTAAAGCTATTCAGTGTATGAAATATAGAAGAGGCCATTACTAAAGATGTGGCCATAGAACAAAATACTAGAGTTACAACCGGGTCCGACAAACGAACAACTACAAAAGGAGAAGACAGAATGCCGAGAAAGGGAGAGATAAGCAAAAACAAGTCTCAGGCGAATGAACGAGAAGAAAGGGTTTGCGAACATTGCAAAGAGAAGGGACATGTGAAGGACACTTGCTGGGTGCTTCATCCACACCTTAAACCAAAGAGGTTACGGGATTTTGAAAATCAATGAAGTAACAGGAAGAGCACATTGATGACAGAAGCTAGTGAAGCAGAAACAATCTTTGAAATAGATCAGCCTGATCCAAAATTAATGTTGATGACAAGGATGAATGACTCCGATCAAGAACTCCATGAAGAATTATTCCATGTCAAGATTCAAGTTAAACAGAGTATTGTGGAGGCTATCATCGATTCAGGGAGTCAGAAGAACTTAATCTCAGCAAGTTTGGTGGAACAGCTGGGATTAGCAACTACTCTCCATCCGAAGACCTATCCATTGGGGTGGATACAAAAGTATACAGAACTACATGTAACTATGCAGTGTCGATTTAAGTTTGCTATCACCGAGAAATTTATCGATGAAGTGGTCTGCGATGTCGTACCATTAGATGTAGCTCGAGTTATTTTTGGCAACCCTTATTTGTGGGAACGAGATGCTATGCTACATTACAGGGAGCATGCTTATTTGTTTAAGAAGGATGGAAAAGAATTCAGGATATTAGCTAGTAAGAAACATTTGCCCATGAAGCTAGCTACTACAAGTCAAGTTAAGAGGATGATCAACAATGGTGAAACATTCGTTTTACTGTTGGTCAGGCATGTTGTCTCGAATGAGAAGAAAGTAATACTATATACAGCGTTAACTCCCACTCAAGAGAATGACGTAAGTTTGTTACAGGAAAAGTTTAAAGATTTGTTTCAAGATGAAGTTACAGTGCCACCTAAAAGGAATATAGAGCATGAAATCTCATTAGTTGGGGATGCCTCTTTACCAAACTTAGGTTTGTACAGAACATCAATAATTGAGTCGGAGGAAATCAAGAGACAGATTCAAGAATTGCTTGAGCAGAAAGTAATCATACCCAGCTGTTCTCCATGTGGATCTCCAGTAGTACTTATACCAAAGAAGGATGGGGGATGGAGGATGTGTGTAGATTATCGGGCATTGAATAAGATTACTATAAAGAATCGATATCCGTTACCAAGGATTGAAGATCTGCTAGACCAGTTAGGGGGAGCATTATACTTCACAAAACTCGACTTGAAGTCTGGTTATTATCAGGTACGGATCAAAGAAGAAGATACGTGGAAAATTGCCTTCAAGACTCGGCAAGGGTTATTTGAATGTCTTGTTATGCCGTTTGGATTGTGCAATGCACCTGCTACATTTATGCGGCTCATGAATGAGGTGCTACGCGCTTTCATTGATGATTTTGTCATAGTATATCTAGATGATATTTTAATCTTCAGCAAATCATGGGAGGATCATGTTATACATGTTTCCAAGGTTCTAACGGTGTTGAGAGAAAATTCCTTGACATTGAATAAGAAGAAGTGTGAATTCGCTAGGCAAGAATTGATTTTTCTCGGTTTTGTGATTGGAATAGGAGAGATCAAGGTCGATCCAGGTAAGGTTACAATTATTTCCGCCTGGCCAGCTCCTACAAACATCACTGAGGTACGAAGTTTTCTAGGGGCTTGTCAGTATCTAAGGAAGTTCATACGGCATTTCTCTCAGATAGCGGCTACATAGTCTTACCAAGATCAATACAGTGTTCAAATGGGAGCCTAAACATGAAACTACTTTTCGGTTGTTAAAAAAAAAAGATTACGGAAGCTCCGGTATTAGTATTGCCAAACCTACATGTAGGATCAGAATATCGCAGCATCAATATCTCGCGAGATTAATAAACGACAGTATTGCGAAGGTGTCGCAAGGAAGTATAATTAATGACGCAATGGATGACGACAGCCAGAACATGAGAAAAGTGTGAAGATTTGGGGAGATTTTGGAGTGTCGTGAAGACGAACATTCATACACTTGCGATAATTCGCAAGTCATTCCCGAAAATAAAGGACTGACTTAGTTTGTCATCCACTATGTAATACCCTATATAAAGGGTTGAGTAAGTCTGTTGTAAGAGAGTTCTTTTTGAATTGTTAAGCAAGTCATTAGGAGAGAGAAAACTTAGAGTGATTGTAATTTCTTTAGCTCTGTTCTATCATCTTTTGTAAACATTTCAAGAAAATAATCAATAAAATCTATAGTTATTCATCTTCAAATGGATTAGCTGAGTAAATTCTAGTGAGGGGTGTAGTGTAGGATTTCCTGCAACTACATATGCGCTAGAAACATGGATCAACCCTGTAAATTGAAAGAATCAGGAGTAACAAGAAAGAAATTTCGTATAATTTTCAATAATTTACTAAAATTGAGAAATGGCTAGAAGAAGGAATGCATCAGAACAACCAACAATTGTAAGGAGAAGCGGGAGATTAGCTGGAGAAAGGAGAAATGAAGTAGGTGAACCATCAAGAATAAACACAAGAGATAGAAGAAGGTCAAATTCAAATTCAACCACCAATTCAACCAGCACCGAATAGAGTAATGGATTATGATAGGGTGAGTGTGCATACATGGAGATCAGATTCTATGGAAGAAAGAGAAGAAGTGCAACAATTGATAAATGATGGACAAGAGGGGAGAAATCAAGAAGAGATGGGAGAAACAACTAATAGAAATGAAGAAATCGCAGCATTAGAAACGTTGAGGCAAACAATACACGAAGAAAGGCGATTAGAAGCGGAAGAACGCGCAAATTTAACAAGGCAAAACCATGAGCTAAGAATGGAAAATATGAGGTTGCAGAATAGGAGGTCGAGAAGTAATACCAGATCAAGATCAGGATCGGTTAGAGATGATATGAGGAGAATAATACCTGTAGAAAATGTTAATGAAGAAAATCTAGAAAGAGAGCCAAATCTCGATGAAGGATGCTGCGAAAGAAGGGAAATAGTGTGTATTCCACGTCCTGAGATTTACAGAATGTCCAAAATAACAGAATTCAAGGAAATAGGCAGCAGAATGGTCCAATTAATGAAGAAAATCAGGAAGAAGGAAGAAGAATATTGCATGGGAGAGAAACACAGAGGAAACAAAAGGAGATTGAAGATGACATCGAAAAGCATTATATTGAGCAAGCGCGTCTAGCTTGCGAAAGGGAAAGATTAAGAGTAGAAATGGAAGAACGGGAATTGGAGGAAGCAATTCGACAGAACAATCATGACAATCGAGAAAGAAGGCGCGAGCAAAATCGCAACAATGGAAATATCAATGAAGAATATGAAAGAATACAAAGGAGAGCTGATAGACAACCAAGAAGAGAAAACGATAGATACAATGGTGTGCGAATTCATGAACGAGATGAAGGAGAAAGTCGCAGAGAAAGAAGAGAAGAAAATGCTGACCAAGAAAATCAAGGTAGACATGAACGCGAAGAAGAGAGGCGAGCTAAAAAGACCAATAAATTCGAACCACGATGTAAATGAACAAATCTTAAGAGAGTTGGCAGAGATGAGAGGAATGTTGAACAATAGAAGAGGAGGAGGAAGAAGACAATTGGATGAGGCCATCGAAGAAGCTGCGAATACCCCCTTTACACTAGAGGTGCAGTTAGGAGGAATACCCCCAAAGTGCAATTTACCCGTATTAACCAGCATTTTTGATGGAACAACTTGTGCAATACAACACATCAAAGCGTATGTGAGATGTATCTTTGCAATGGGAAAATCATGATGCCATATTATGCAAATATTTTGCATCAAGTTTAACAGGAGAAGTGTTGAAATGGTTTGAGGGTTTACCAAGAAACACAATCACGTCATTCAATCATTTACAAGCTATATTCTTAGGGGCATATATAAGTAATAACTCCTCGCGACCAGGTATTGAAGATGTATTCGGGCTGAAACAAAGAGTTGGCGAAAGTTTGAAACATTTAACTGTGAGATGGAAGACGATGTGCAGCGAAATTGCTGGAAGGGTGGATGAAAGATATCTCATTCTATCGTTCATAAATGCTATGTTCGCAACCAATTTGCTATATATTCAAATTTTTAGAGTCAAGAATACAATCACGATGACGGAGCTGCGAGAACTTCAAGAGGAGTATATTGCTTTAGAGGAAAGGCAAAATGAGATGGAATCATATCCAATTGCGAATACAAGTTCAAATGTTGCGAATGCAAGTTTATTACCCAAACTGATAAACACGGTGGCGAGCACTTCGCAAGGTCAACAAGAAAGGATAATAGATGATGGACAACCAAAGATAGTAGCCATGGGAAGCCGTGATCAAGAATAATTTGAGAGAGAAAGGAACTACTACAACCGTGGCGGCAATAACAAAATTCAAAGACTTGATCATCCGCAAGAAACTTATGGAAGTCAAAGGCAGAATTATCATGGAGGGCAGCGACGTCACAGAGTAGTATGGGAAGAAATCAAAATGCCACCATTAAATACTAGCGTGGAAAAAATATGGGAAGCTATACTCTTGATGGAAAACATACCTGCACCATGGAATATGGGGAATGAGCCACCACCAAGTGATAGAAGTCACGAGTTCTGTTCTTACCACCGCTTTCATGGACATTTAACAAATGATTGCAGGAATATAAAAAGAATTATCCTCAGAATGATTGACCAAGGAAAGCTGAGTCATTTTCTAAAAAGTGAAGAGAAGGTTCAGCCATTACCACCACCGCTGAGAAATGCACTGAGAACAAATTCAAAGAAAGGGGAAAGAAACATTCGTAATAGAAGTTGGATCGAAAGCTAAAAATTTGTTTTGCAACTCCATTGTACACTCATACCGAACAATTGAAGATTTTCATGATAATGTTCTCGGTAGGGTTTTCGCGAGGATGCGATAATAAAAAAGTGATGAACATTACGAAGACATCGCAGATTAAAAGAATGGCAAATGCAGATTATTTCTTTCACCGTGAAGAGATTCACGAAGGCGAGAGAGACGCATGATAGCCCATTGGTTGTAAAATTGGAAATTAATCCAAAACCTGTAGATGGCGAAGACGATGAAGCAGAGAATTGTTGGGCGATCAATAGAATCTTAATTGATACGGGGAGCTCAGTAAACATTCTTTTCTACCATACTTATAAGACTATGGGTGGGAAGGATGAAGAATTGATACCTTCGACGTATAAGATATATGGTTTCAATGGCACAACGAATAAGTCTAAAGGAGAAGTTCATATGAGAATACCCTTGCAAGGATTATCAACGGAAATTTTGTTCTGTGTAGTCGATGTGGAGTCCCCTTATAATGCATTGATCGGAAGGCCATGGTTGCACGAAATTCTGGGCGTAGCGTCGACTTATCATCAATGCATAAAGTTTCCTCATCCTAGCGGTGTCGGAATTATAAAGGGAGATTGGACGGAAGGACAAAAATGCTATGAGATTGACGTGGAGAGTTGCGAGGAGAGAGCTGCAAAAAGAAAGGGCTGGAAGCAACATACAAAAGATGAACAAAGAAGAGAAAGGTTGATGGTGGATACCATAGATGTAAGAGGAGAAGATACATTGCGAAACAAGTGCATGAAAACAGTTGAAAATTATGATGGAAAGGAATCATTAAGAGATTTGAATGGTGCAGAGGCAGAGAGCAGCAGGAGCAAAAAGTGTAAGAAATGAATAATCACCAACAAGCAATGACAAAAGCATATTAAGGGTAAGAGGAAGAAAAAATAATTGAAGAAGAAATATGCGAGAATCTCGCCATCAAGAATGTATGACAATTCGATTGAAGAATTGAAAAACAAAAATGAATAAACAATGTAAGATTGTGCGATAGCTTCGCAAACAAAATGAATGATTGAATGAATTAACAAAAATGAAAGAGTGAGTGAATGGGACGAACCTTTATGGCGTACACCCTAGTTCGCGAATGATATTTCGCAAGAGGCAAATGTAAGACCTAAAGTGCGTCATATAAGGGGGTATCTCTTGACATGGCTCGGTGAAAGGTTACACCGCTCCCGGAACCCGAGTCATGGAGATTTGAGGCCCATGAAAGCCTATCCAGGAGAGATACCTTGGATTTCCAACTATATATATAAGGTTATACCCTGGTTGGACGCCCGAGGGTCTCTTCCAAAGAGTCGATGTATGCTCAAGGCGCCAGGGGTACACGGTTGAGCCAAGAGTGCCTGGGGCATTTGAAGTGTCTCGGCCATTCTTGGCAAGTCTTGGTATATCCGCACTCGGCCCGAAGAAAACTCCACTTAGGGTGCAGTCTCGTAACCATAAACCATATAGGTATAAGGGATAAGAGGCTGCGAAAACAATCAGTTGTTGTTAAGACCGGATGGGAGGAGCTAGTCTTGTATGGCCGATGTACGCCTCCTTGAAGGGGCAACCAGGGAGAAGATAAGGGCGGCACCCTCCATTAGGGAGCTGATAAGTGTCAAAAGACGCAAATGTCATGAGGCTTTATTTTCGCAAGGAAATTTAGGCTTGTCATATTTGTGCGATGATCCTGTAGAGGCAATAATACTACCGCAAGGATAAGACGAGATCAATGGGTTTTTGAATGAAAATGTAAAGACGTCCTGCGATTTCGTCGCGAAGACGGCAATGTCATAGGATTTTACATTCGCAAGAGTATTTAAGCTTTGTCATATTGTCGCAAATAAAATATCCCTGCAGAGGCAAAAATACTTAAGAAATGATAAGACAAGGTCAATGGGTCATTACATGAAAATGTAAAGGCGTCCTGCGATTTTGTCGCAACGAGGGGTGGCGAAATAAGACCTTTAATTAGGAAGGCGAAATAAGACCACACAAGAATGATAAGGCAAGATCAATAGATTTCTTCATTTGTGAAGACGTCCTGCGATCTTGTCGCAATGATGAACTTCAACATAAATAAAGATATAGCCATACAAAAAATTGAGGAAGCAAATAAGCTTGCGAAAACGATTATATTTCTTCATAAAGTTACCAACAATAAGGGCCAAATTCAGAGATTTCATTACTCAGAGATAATTGATCAAATCTCTCATTTGAAAATAAATAACGAGAGGCAAGTATGGGAATGAATAGGATAAAATCTTGTTATTCATTTCCACATGATAGATTTATGTATTCATAATCTTTGGTCGGTTGTATTACAAAGAAGAATTACTTGATCAAAATGCGCAAGTAAAGAAAACAAAGATTGAATTCATATTTAGTAATCCAAGAAATTTACAATGAGGGGTTATAGAGATGGAAGATTAAAAGGGTATATATACAGATATTACAAGAAGCGAAAGAAGAAAAAGAAGTTATTTCTTTGAGGATTCTTCTTCTTTGTCGATTCTTCAATTCCATCATTCTCTTCTTGATTATTCTTCTTCGCTAGCTTCACTATCAGAGACATTCGAGAAAGGCATATCTTCATGAATATCATCAAGAAGACAAGGATATGAACTAAGAGGAATGCGGTGATCATTGCAAACTGTTTTAATAGTTTGATTGCGAAAACGAACATCATCGTTATTGAAATTCGCCACTGTAGCTTGCAATTGTTTCTTGACTTGGAATACTTGTTATTGCGAAGAGAAAGGCCCTCTCGCGATTTGTTCTTTTTCGATTCAAGTTCTCCAATCCTACTTTGAAATCTCTTCTCGAATTCTCGCAAAACATATGACAATGAATTAACAACTCAATAACAATACTACGTAAATAAGGAGCAAGAAAGTCTAATAAACAACCTTCTTTGTCAGATATCATATCTTTAACCAAGGCAGTATGCTCAGCATGAAGGCTAACATCAACACCTAAGTTATTCCTGGCATTATCTAGAACCTTCGCAGCCCAAGCGAATTCATCATCATTATTTATAACAAGAAGCGAACGAATTTGATCTTCTCGCTCATTAAGTATAGCATTCTGACGAAGAGATTCATCTCGTTCAATTTGTACTTCGAGAAGAGATTTTTGAAATTTTGCTAATGCCTGTACACCTTTATTAGCAATGCGGTCCTTGTCATCTATAAGGCCACTAATTTTCTTCCTTAAAGTTTTGGTTTTCTTATGGGAATCAAGATACATTTGTTTAAAACGGTTAGCTAAACCTAAACTAGATCTATGCTCAATCTCTAAGAGACGATATTTGGCTTGAAGTTCGTTTAATGGAAGGGAATCAACTTTGTTTGACGAACTACTTAAAGATTCGTTGAGATGAGTGAGAAGAACGTCATTATCCATAGGCTCGGGAAATGAATGAAGAAGAATGGCTTCTTCGGAGAGATTATATATGTCTGCGAAAATAATAAATCAAGCAAAGAAAAGCAGATGACAAAATAAAGACGACTTGAAGAGTAAAAATTTTGTACCATAAAGTTGTTGATTTGCACTTTGAAGAGTAGATATTTTATTCTTCTGAGAAGTAGACTCAACTTCCAACTGTTGAATTTTTTCATCTTTCTTGCAAGACGACGCAACTTCAGTTTCTAGTTCTTGGATCTTCTCTTTGAGTTGGAGATTTTTCTTTTCAAGATTGTTGCGTCTTTTCTCGAGATCTGAGGCAACAACAAAGGAAGCTCTCCCAGACTATAAAGGAAAGTAAAGAAATTGTTAAGATAAAACTTATAATCGAAGTCACAGAGAAGCAAAGAAATATGAACATACCAAAGCACTGAGTGCATTTAAGAGACTGGGAGTCATTGTTCGGGAGACTCCGCGAAAAGATTCATTATCCTCTAACAGGGGGGCGTCGCAAATTTTCGCGAGAGCTTCGCAAGTAGCAGATAAATGATCATCTCCCAATCCTTGCATAGAATCGGAGAAGACACTAGACAATTGCGCCATAGCAGAAGTAATCGAGTGATTCTCCTTCGCAGAGGAAGTGCCAACCTCATTTTCATCCTCACCAGAGCTCTCGCTGGTTTGAGAACTAGAACGAGAGGAGGGATGGGTTTTCCGTTTTTTAGAAGATGGAGCAGAAGACTTATCCTTGCGAAGAGTGATTTTATTCTTGCCCTTAACCTTCGCAGCTTCGGGAATGCCTATTTCTTCAATAACCTTCGCACACGAATGAAGATAAGAAACAGAGGCAACAATATTGTTTAAAATAACAAAAGAAAATTATTTCTTACTTCATCCGTGATCGATTGGAGTATTGCCAGAGTACTCGCCTTTGGACGCCTTTCATAACTCCTTTTCAATTTGTCAATCTGAAAATTTTACAAGTCTAGTAAATATAAGAAGAAGGAAATATCATACAACAAGCCTGAAATAGGAAATATACCTCTTTTGCCTTCTCGGGACACTTAAATTCCCAAGGATGATAGTCTGCGAGATGCGCAGGGAGTGTATGAGAACCTGCAATATAAGGTCCACTCAAAAACAGAGGAACAACCCACCACTTTTCATCCTTGGAGTACCGAGGAACATTATTTTTGCCCGAGTGCCAGTCAATATCTTGCATAAGCATCTTATCATTGGAAATATTATCTTTTCTCTTTAATCGAGCACCCCAGCGAGATTTATCATTTCTCATATTTATTACTTCATAATTTTAAAAAAAAATTTCCACGGTATATTTCTCAGCGTCTATTTCTAAATCCGTGAATCTAGGATCTTTGACATCATCAGGATATAAAGATCCCTTACCAAACACCACGGTTGGCTAATTCAAGCATTAGACGAATACAATCGCCACTTAATTGATAAATAGCTCGCGAGAATTTCTCATGAGCAAGAATTTCATAGAATAAGGGTATCTCGGGATTGTAGAGAGGAATGGGAAGGCCTGCGAGGATTTGACCTAGCGAGACTATGATCTTCTGATCATTACATTGATGATCGAGAAAACAATTTTGCGAAAGTATAGATGAAGACTCTTGATCAGGAATGGTCGATAAGATGAAACCTTTCTCTTGAAAATTCTTTTGAGTTTCCTCAAAAAGGGGTTTATATGTACGACCAAGTGAAGCCATTATTAGAGTATGGGAATGAATAGAGAAGTGAAGATTGAGAGAAAGAAAAAAGGGAAGGTTTACAGTAGCAGAAGCGCAAATTGCGGAGGAAGAAAGTTGAAGGAAAGTTGCAGAGGGAAAATAAAAAGAGAAGAAGAGAAGGGTAAGAAAACTATATATAGAGAGGAGAATCCTCGAGAAAACAAATGCATTTAATGCGAGATGGGACGTGAATGGTCAAGAATAAACGGTTGAAAGAGACGTGTCAAGAAAAGAGTGGAAGAAGAAACACCTATAATAAATTCCGTACATGAATAAAACAGATAAAAATGAACAATTGCAAGATAAAGATGAGCAATTGCGGCATTTCAAAATATTGGTTCTCATGACATTCTCTCCTTCGCAGAGAAGACATGAGAAGAGGCAAGATGTAGGATCAGAATATCGCAGCATCAATATCTCGCGAGATTAATAAACGACAGTATTGCGAAGGTGTCGCAAGGAAGTATAATTAATGACGCAATGGATGACGACAGCCAGAACATGAGAAAAGTGTGAAGATTTGGCGAGATTTTGGAGTGTCGCGAAGACGAACATTCATACACTTGCGATAATTCGCGAGTCATTCCCGAAAATAAAGGACAACTTAGCTGTCATCCACTATGTAATACCCTATATAAAGGGTTGAGTAAGTCTGTTGTAAGAGAGTTCTTTTTGAATTGTTAAGCAAGTCATTAGGAGAGAGAAAACTTAGAGTGATTGTAATTTCTTTAGCTCTGTTCTATCATCTTTTGTAAACATTTCAAGAAAATAATCAATAAAATATATAGTTATTCATCTTCAAATGGATTAGCTGAGTAAATTCTAGTGAGGGGTGTAGTGTGGGATTTCCTGCAACTACACTACAAAAACCTTTTGAGGTAGAAACTGATGCTTCAAATTATGCATTGGGAGCAGTATTATTACAGGAAGGAAAACCTTCTAGCGTAATAACACGTAGCTTATCATTATGAGTTGTTTAACAATCTCGGTGTGTTATACTATTTAATTATCCTACTTATGATAAGGAGTTATATGCCATGCATCTTTTAAAAGGCTATGAAGCATTGGAGATCCTATCTATTAGGGAAACAAGTTATTGTACATACGGATCATAAGCCTCTACAATACCGGTTAGAGATGAAGGAGGAGAAGTGGGCAAGACGGGTCGACGACAACTCCACTACCCATCACTCCACTTCCCACGAGAGACGTGAATGACTCAATCCAAGTATTCAAACACCCGGGCTGCTTGTAGCCCGCTCATGTACAAGTCATAAGCAAGCCAACACCTTCACAATCTCAACACCTTCTTCGCTTCCCTCCCCAAGATCAAACTCATCTCCACTTTTGACCGAAACAAATGCGGGAACGGCCCGTTTCTTGGTTTAGGCCGGAAATTGATCTCGAATCTACAAGCACTCACCGCGCAAAGTGCATTTGTTTAAAGGTTTAAATTCATTCCTCATCCACACCCCAAATTGTCAGGAGTAGTTTTCACCCATAAACAATTGGCGACCACGGTGGGAGGTTGATCTATCGGTTGCAAAAATTGAATTCTCAATTCTTCGGTTTACTCACGATGCATCCTCATCGAAACCACGGGCGGTTCGGATACCATGGGAAGTGTAGATAGAATCTTTGGGAGGATGTCTTGGCAAATCAAGATGGTATCACCATAAAATCTTTTGAATGACATTATTACAAGAAGGATCACAAGAAATGAATCCTTAGTCGGAGTCACACCTTTACCGGTGGAGAGGCAAAAGAGCGCGTAACCGCGGGGTGACTGGAAAGATGAACAACATGGTCCAGTCAACAATGAAGAACCGAGGCAACTCCCAGAGAGGAGAGGACTTGTCGAGTACTACAACGTCACACCGAATAAAGAATGGAGCATGCGGCTTACGGATCCCCGCCGGAAGATTTATATCTCAAGACCCTTGTCGGCCGTGAAGAAATGCTTGAGGAAGGAGAGCACGAGCAACAACTTCCACTCCTTCATCGGGACGAGGAACCGGAGGGGGCGAGAGGAGGACCATCTCCCATTACCATTGCGGACTTGATGGAAACGGAAGTTCTTGTCAAGACCAACGGATATGGCCGTAACTCGGAAAGAAGGTACTCACTTTTCTTAAGACATATGAAATGGGCCTCTTACTTGGGACACTTGGTACTCATTTGCATGAGCGAGGTGTTATTTTATACTAGCCCGAGCCCTCTCGGTGTGTTATACTAGCCCGATTGAGGAGTCATCCAACTCCATAAAGATGATTGGATGACCCCCGAGATCATCCCATCATCCCCAAGCGGTATGGAATACCCGGCCGACCCGCATGGTCGGCCATTGTCTCTTTGCTTGCCCAAAAGACGTTCATACCAAGCATTATGGATGGAAACCCTAAATAAGGGTTTGCGACATATTACATGTGTCGCAAAGCAGTCTCAACCATCCATCTTCGCGGGTATAGATGGAGGTGCAGATGTAGAACTTAAAGGGCCCCGAGCATGTCAACACGATCACCGTGGGACCGCCTACACACTTGACCAATCGGTCAAGACCAACAATGTTTGGCCGTGACAAAATCATCACCCAAACAGGAGTGGCTGCATCGCTTTTAAAAGCCAAAATTAGGGTTTCAAATCATCACGTGCGTCCATCTTCTCGGCATGAATGGAGGGTCACACAGATTAGATTAAGCAGGGCGGTCATACCCGAACATGACCACCGTGGGCTCATCTACCTCCTCGTGCGATCGTACCAAGGCATACCATGCCCGGCTAATCCAAAACGCCCACAAACATGCATGGTTACACTTCCCAAATTGCAACCGATCTCGACCACTCAACTTCACCGGATGATTTGAATGGCTTAGATCACGTTTTCATGGGATAGTCGAGGTATAGGCATGATCACCGGCTTTGCCATCTTCCGTCAAACCCATCGACCAAGACCGATCAAGATGTGTCGTCTTGAAACGCGTGCCGAACTAGGGATCTCGCGGTTTCCAACTCCCTTTGAACAGAGTTGGCCGATCTCAACCACTCAACTTTACCGGTTAAATTGGTGGCCTAGATCGCACCTTCATGGGACGGTAAGACATGGACGTGTACACCAAAGCATGCCATCTACATACACGTCCGGTCGGTCCTCTCCAAAATTCTTCCATTACTTGGTTTCGCCAAGGCGAAGAGTCATGCTTGCGCTCCTCTTCAAAACCTAATATTCATTAACGATTCGCGTGATGAGTGTCTCAAAGATCATCTCATCCGTCCAACTTTAGACTTGGTTATACAACCCTAGTCGAGAAGTTATTTGGTTAGTGAGGCGTCATTACCCATCACTTACCACACCATAATCACATCTTCGCATAAAATACACATGATACTTCACAAGTATCGACTTTCCGAATAACACAAGTTATTCAACGCATTACATGCTATCTTTCGTGGATCCACGATCCACACATTCAGGACATCAATCATGTCACAAACTGGGGGATACATAATGGGTATTGGTCGGCGGTTTACGGCGTGCGGGTAACGCGCGCCATCAAGAACGTGACATGGACGGTTAGAGATGAACAGAGAAGTGGGCAGGCCGGTCGACGGTGCACACACTTGCATCAACCGGCAAACTGCTCACTTTTCTTACAAGTCATAAGCAAGCCAACACCTTCACAATCTCAACACCTTCTTCGCTTCCCTCCCTAAGATCAACCCCATCTCCTTCACTTTGTGACCGAAACAAGTCTGGAACGGCCATTTCTTGGTTTAGCCGGACTTGCAGAATTGATCTCTCGAATTTACAAGCACTCACCGCGCAGTGCATTTATTTAAAGGTTTAAATTCATTCCTCATCCACACCCCAAATTACCAAATTCTGCAGGAGTAGTTTTCACCCATAAACACCTATCTATTGGGGAAACAAGTTATTGTACATACAGACCATAAGCCCTGCAAATACTGCAGACTCAATCCAAGCTACGACAGGACACGACACATGAAACGGGCCTCTTACTTGGGACAGGTTGGTATTTGCGTCAAGTATAAAACAGAGTAACAAATAAGTTGGGCAGATATGCCATCAAGGCCACCCCCAATAAGGCATTACTTGTAGCATTACAGACTCAACCATTAATCCCAAGTGACTATGTCCACAAATATGCACATGATGAAGATTTTAGAGAAGCTTTTCAGAAGTTAAGCCGCGGAGATTCGGGTGAGTTCCGTTTAGTGGATGGTTTGTTGTACAAGGGAACGGCTTTGTGTGTACCTCATGGAGAAGAGAGGATACATTGGATAAGAGAAGCGCATACTTCTCGTATTGCTGGACATTTTGGAATGGAGAAGACATTGTTAAATTTGAAACGATATATGTATTGGCCAAGAATGCATTTGGATGTTTCTAAATATATTCGAGGTTGTGTTCTTTGCAACACCTCAAAACCTGCGAATAGGAAGAGAGGATTATATCTCGCCATTACCGGTCCTACACGTCCCTGGGAGAGTATATCCATGGACTTTTTAGGAGGGTTACCAGAGACCAAAACAGGGTATGACTATATTTTTGTTGTTGTTGATAGATTCAGTAAGATGATAAACTTGATTCCTTGCAAGAAGACAGTAACAGGTGAAGGTGCAGCTAAGCTTTTCTTTCATCATGTTTGGAAACACTTCGGACTCCCTACTTCTATAATCTCTGACAGAGATAGCCGGTTCTTGGGTCAAGTGGACTAAGCCGTGGGATCGATGGATACTCGGCTTAACCATAGATCGCTTTTCATCCTCAGACGGACGGACAAACTGAAGTAGTAAATAGAACTCTGGTTCATCTGTTACGAGGGTATCACTCTAAACATCCCAAGACTTGGGATGACAGTTTGCCTTATATTCAGTTCTCTTTTAATAGAGCTTTTCATGGCTCTACTTTGAGATCTCCTTTTGAAGTATGTCTAGGATATTTACCTCAGAGTCCTTTTGATATGGGATTCTCTACTTCACAAGAAATAGCAATTTAGGAGAGGAAGATAGCCGAGCTCAGAAATTTGTTGAGAAGATAAAAAAGATACACAGTTTAGTGGAAGCGCAGTTACAAAAATCCCAAGCTAAGTATAAAGCTAAACATGATAAGCATCGTGTTCCCTGTAACTTTTCTACATGAGATTTGGTCTGGTTACGTATAGGAAAGGAACGACTTAAGGGTGAAGGGAAGAAGCTAAAACCTATACGATACGGACCCTTCAAGATTTTGAAGAAATTTGGGGATAATGCATTTTAATTTGGATTTACCATCGTATATGCGAGATGTATTCCGTTATTAATGCAGAATACTTGAAACTTTTTGAACCTCCACTTCTTGATGAAGAAGAAGAAGATCAAGAGTTAAAGTTACCCTCAGTTGATGATTTGTGGGTGGATCGGGAAGAAATACTCAAACATGATTGCATTGTTGAGACAAAGATAACACCTACCAGGAGGGGAAATCGTGTTATGTTTCGTGTAGGACGTAAGGGACAAGTTCCAAGTAAAGCTAAGTGGTTCAGTAAGGAATTAGGAGAAGTCGAGTTTCCTCTTCTTTAATTTAAAGCTTCCACGGGAGTTCCAGCTTCCTAAAAAGGGGAGCCATGATACATGAGTATCGTAGCTGCGGATGAGCCGTGTTTAGGCTAGAGAACGTCTGGAAGATTCTAGAAGTTGGTCGACAGTTGTTTGAACAACAAGTTTGAGGTTTCCTTACTTAGATTAGGATTCCTAGTTTGATAAGTTGTAAAACTCATAGTTTTTATTTTCTTAGAGTGCAAGTTTTACTCATATATATATATAGGGTGGGACTTGTACCGTAGAGGGAGGAGAAGAGAGCTCTGAGGGAAGAACCATGTTAGGTTTGTAAAGGAGTTATACTTAGTCCTAAGTAAAATTCAATAGAAGAAGAAGTTATAAGTAACTTGTTCTTTTATTAACTATTGTCTGATCAGTTTTTGTGATTCTAAACAAATCTAAATTAGTTCCATTCAGTACTGACTCTAGGTACCACTGATCGTTTCGTATCACGACATCAGAATTATAGATTCGTACTTCTATATCATATTCCGCAAGAGAATTGAGAATGAGTATCCTGCTAATGGCCATATTGGCCTTCAAAATGCCTGCAAGATTTTATAGCTTCACCCAGCTGAACTCTCATTATTTTATGCACGATCATATGAATTGTCATGCATTGATCAGTCTATACTGATGCTTCAATTATAAATATTCAGAATAAGCTACTACGCTATTCTGAATTAGCAGAAGCATAATATTTGGAATATTACTTCGAGTCGCAGAACTACCACAGCTGAATTCCTCGAATATGTTATGTATGCTACAAACAAAGTGCCAATGCCTACATGGCCGCACTCCATAGAAAGACTAATCTGGTTGGGTTTCATAACCTAGTTACGGCCACCAATTTCCTATCTAGCCATCTAGATATCCAGGAAGTGGCCACCAATTCCCTGGCTAGCCAACTAGATATCCATGCCATGGCCTCATTGTCTTCAGGCCTAACCTGTCCGTGGCTATGGCAATATTTCCTTCCGGCCTAGCCTTGTCTCGGCATGGACTAGCCATCAGGCCACGAACTCCTTGTCTTCAGTCCTAGCCTATCCGTGGCCACTAGCTAGCTAACTATCTAGCTAGGCCACGACCTCCTTGTCTTCATGCATAGCATATCCGTGGCTATGGCCATCTTTCCTTCCGGCCTAGCCATGTCTCCGCATGGACTAGCCATCAGGCAACGACCTCCTTTTCCTCACACCTAGCCTATATGTGGTCACTAGCTAGCCAGACCACAACCTCCTTGTTTTCAGTCATAGCTTGTCCTTGGCTATGGCCATCTTTCCTTCCGGCCTAGCCATGTCACGGCATGGACTATCCATCAGGCCACGACCTCCTTGTATTCTGGCCTAGCCTATCCGTGGCCACTATCTAGCTAACTAGATACCCAGGCCACGACCTCCTTGTCTTCATGCCTAGCATGTCCGTACCTATGGCCATCTTTCCTTCCGGTCTAGCCATGTATTGGCATAGACTAGATATCAGGCCACGGCATCCTTGTCTCCAGGCCTAGCGTATCCGTGGCCACTAGCTAGCCAGGCCACGACCTCCTTGTCTTCAGGCCTAGTCTGTCCGTGGCCACGTCCTAGCCATGTCTCGGCCTAAACTAGCCTTCAGGCCACGACGTTCCTATCTCTTGGATTGGCCTGTCCAGTGGCCACATCCATCTTGTCCATAGTCTAACTAGCTACGGCCTTCTAGTATCTTGGCCTAACCAAGCTAGTAGTCACGACCTCCCTATCTCTTGGCCTGGCCTAGCCAGTGGCTGTGGCCTCCTTGTCTTGGCCTAGCCATGGCCAAGACACAACCAGCCACGACCATGCCACACCGACCTAGTCTGGCCTGGCCTAGCTAGTAGTCACGACCTCCTTGCCTCTCGGCCTAGCCTAGTATGACCGGTCCTGAAAGTGAGCCTAATGATTGCGCATTACAGTGTTGTAGGCCAAGTCAGTACTCAGCCGTAATGACACAATGCAAAGCCATAATAGCGTAATGCAAAGTCATAATAACGGTATATTGTATAGACTGTCGAGCACTAAGATAGTGGCACCCTGAAGGGCCAATGAAGCGCAAAGGTGACGCTATACTGTAAAGACATTTTGCTAAGGAATGAAGCTTATTGGCCAACACAATGAGGCTTCATTGAGGGAAAGGCAAGACGAGGCCAAAGTAACAGATACAATATGCGATGTTGGCATTGCTGCATATCCATGGAATTGAGTTGGACCAAACTCAAGGATAATGCAAGAGTGAAGAATAGGCCAGGAGTTGGTCTATGGCATTAGTTCAAGGCTGGCCAAAGCTTGAACAATGCAAACAAGCTAGTAATGCAAGAGTGGCATTGCTATTATCAAGCTAATTGGCGAAGTGAAGCACATATGACGCATGAGTAAATAGAGTGAGCTTAAGGAGTTAGCCTCGATAATTGAAGCATAAGGATTGTTCGTGCATTAGCTTAGAGTGATAAGCATGCAGGGCCAAGTTAGCTGAGCATTGGTGCGAGGCAGAATTCAGTATAGCACAACAATAGTGCAATACGACTCAAGTGACGGTTACAAGTTGGTTACGAGCTTCACAAGCATGCAAATGACGCGTGATGAAGTAGAACGGTTATAAAGGAGTTTATAAGCGTGGGAGATGGTTCCTAACTGCAAGAAAACATGTTTTGGGTGATTGGCGCGAGTTGGAAGAGAACTGGCCAGTTAGCACAATTATTGGCGGTTACATAACTGCTCCATGGGACAGATGGCTGCCCCATGCGTGTGCAAGTGTTGTGCACGGTTTTGGCTAGTGAGTTTGTTGTATAAATAGTCCTAAGGAGTGGGAAAATCAGTAGGCTTACATAGGAGAGTTTTTGTAGATATGTAGTCTCATGTTTGAGAGAGTTAGGCATTCACCAAGAGGGTGAATGACCTGTTTTTGGTCCATGTGATGGACGCGTTTTGTAATCTTCCTTAATGCAATGAAATGGGTTTATTGTATTAGTTCTTTGTGTTCATTGTTTTGCTGATTTGTGTGAGAATTGGTTAAGTACATGGCAGAACCTCTTATGCTTATGGGGGCATAAAGAGTTAGAGAGAAAGAAGAAAAGACTTCAGTTGTGCAAAGCCTTTGAAGTGAAGGAAGATGCGTACTTTGATGTAAGTATGCAAGGCTGAATGATTTTGGGTGAATTTAATTCACTGAACCACAATCATTCCGGTCATGTCCCATGAAAATTTTAGGCGATTAAATGGGCATGTGACAGCAGGTATCAGAGCTGTGTTAGGGGACACAGTTGCTTATTTTTCTCTCTTTTTACTCAAGTTGGTATCATTTGTTTGTCAAATTCAGAGGTGAATTGTTTGGGTTTCGTTAGTATGGAGACTAGAAAAAATTGGTTTTGTGTGGAAAGATCAATTGGAATGATCTTTGAAGCTTGAAGTTGCAACAGTCCATGAAAGTTTATGACAAAGGTGTCAAAATTCCAGCCCAAAGTCTTAGGCGAACGCGCAAGAATCATTGAAAACCGGGTTTTCAAGTGATTGCATGACAAAACTAAGGAGTATGCTGACTTCTATGGTGCAAGTCAGGTGTTAAAGTCCATGTTTCTCACGAGTATGCGAAGATTATGCATTTGGAATGCATTCTTTCGTAGTTATCAGTAACGAGTACATTACATGTGTGGTAATGGGAATTTTGCGAAAATTCTGGAACTCAAAGTTGTTAATGGCCTTTGCAGTGGCAAAGTAGATGAAGAACATGTCTATGCGATAGATTGAAGGTGTTTTCATCGTAGCCAGTTGATGGAAGATTATAGTTATCTCTCTTGAATGCATGTTCCTTGGTGGTAGTGCAAAGTCTAGTTGCGAACCATCATTTTTGTGGCAATGTGATGCCATAAAATAAGAATTGGATGGCCAATTCTTATCTAGCATAAAGCTTATGGAAAGGCCGAAGAAATAAGCGCAAGTTAGGGAAAAACCGATACACCACGGCCTTGCGTTTGCAAAGAGTTCTTCATTGATGCTAGATGTGCACAAGGAGTGTGCTTGCACCTAGTTTTTGAGTGGGATCAATATGCTTGGAAAAGGGTGTCCAAAGACTTGCATTTGATCATAACCACAAGCGGATGTTCTTGTCAACTGCAAATCAACAATTGTTGCTACTGAAGTTGATTTTGGAGAAGGGGAAAGACAAGACTAACCAAATGTGCATGGGCAGTAAAATGAGTTCCAAGTTTGAAGAAGAATGCGAAATTCTTGCTTCATGGAACGTAGGCAGTGGCGCCTCATTTGCAAGGATTGTGCCTTGTTAATATTGTCCAAGACAATTGTCCGCGAAAGTCATTGAGTAATATGACTTTGCTGAGCTCTATGGTGATGCTCAGAATACCAAGTTAAGTCCGTCCCAGTTCTGCAAAGGTGCACAAGTTTGCATTAAAATTTGGGTGTTGACTGGCATAGCAAATATGCAACAGTAGCATGCGCCAAATAGGATTTTGGCATGGCCAAAATGCATAATGCGGTTGGAGATACAAGTTAAGCGAATTGTATATGCATGGAGAAAGAAGGACAAAGTAGTGGTGACGCATAAAGAATAACATGAGGCCATTATTAAAGAAATCTTCATGAAAGCTAAAGCAACATGATGGCATCAGTTTGAAGGAGTATTCAACTAATTGTCAATTATATTGTGCTTAGTTATGGGAGTGGCATAAGAACGTTGACAGTTGGAAGAGTGCATGTGGCAAAGTGAATTGTTACATTGGAGACAGTAGGTGTTGTCTCGCTTCTTTTGTTGCTTAAAAGAGAAGACGAAGTCAGTATTGCAAGGCTTGTTAGGTCTTAAAAGTTGCAATCAGTTGGCGTAAGTATTTGTTGAAGTTTGAGTATACTTTCAGTTTGGGTCGTGTGGACCTTGGTGTTGGAATGAAGTCTCTCTATGTAAGGCAGTAGTGAATGAGGGTATTTAAAGTGAAAGATCTTGCCTCTTTTGTTCAAAATAAAGCTAGTTAGCGTGGAAGATGCTACACAACATATTAATCCAAAATATGCAATAGAAGACGCTGAAAGTGAAAGAAGCAAATAGGAGTTGGTGGCGTAGTCGAGTTTTCTGTTGAGAGTTATGTGGAAGTGTGTATGCATTTGGTAGCAATAGCATGGAGTAACACAGCAAGAATGAAGATATAAGTCCATCAAGTAAATGAGTTAAGAGTAACTCATAGTTAGGAAAAACATGATGTTGTTTTTCCGCCATGTTAAAGCGTAGCAGTTTGAAAGAGCAAGTGATGCTTAAAGTGCTGGTTTCAAAGGCGCGTAAAGAGGAACCCTGTCCGGTGAGATGGTGTGAAACCAGGGTATCCTAAGTCATGACTATACCAAAGTCGTGCATTTGAATCAAGGTGTTGCTACAATGCAAGTGAAGAACAGCGAGGTGCTGGTTCTTTGGCATATAAATGGTGCAAAGCTAAGAGGCGTAATTTACAATATGATTTGGAGGCCAAATCTAATATAAGTTATGTTGCATTGATGAAGGCAGCAAAGGCTATGGATTGTGGCGCATACCAGAGTGGTATGGAATCATAGCATGCACACCTTAAGGCATGGCATGATTTTGCGTAGGCGCATATTATTGAAGAATGAGGCCAAGTTTTGTATAAGTCCTGTTATGTTGCGTGGTGCAACTAAAGTCGGAGAATAAAGGCATAAGACTATGGGAATGATCATTGTGATCAGTTGGGAAGAATCATTACTTGTGTACACTTAGGCACAAATGATTCATGCGAAGTTCAAGCCTAATTAAGGGAATTGGAAAGAAGAATTTCAAGTTTGCATTTGGGTGTTGATATTTGATTTGCAATGGAGTTGAAAGCGGTCGCGATGCAATAACAAAGTTCAAGATCAGTGGGATAAATGGCAAGGCAGTGAAGCTAAGTGATGTGGATGCAATCGGAGAAGGACCATTGGCTTAGGGTTTAGCCAAAAAAGAGTATTTCATGGATTTCGCCTTCAATCACAAACATAAAAGGTTAGAAAGTGCATGAAGCGAAGTTAAGACAAGTATGGTGTTCATACTGGGTCGCGTTCAACGAGGGCGTTGAATGGATTAGGTGGGGGAGGTCTATGACCGGTCCTACAAGTGAGCGTAATGATTGCGCGTTACAGTGTTGTAGGCCAATTCAAGGTTCTAAACCCTAGAAAACAAAGTAGAGGCAAAAAGAATAGATAATAATGGCGCAATGCAAAGCCATAATAGTGGAATGCAAAGCCATAATAACGGTATACTGTATAAAATGTCAAGCACTAAGATAGTGGCACCTACGGGGTCTAAGTGATATGGATGCAGTAAAGCGCAAAGGTGGCGCGAATTTGTAAAGACATTTGGCTAAGGAATGAAGCAATGTAATGATTGGCCGGTGTTGTAACCAACACAATGAGGCTGGCGCAATGCAAAGCCATAATAGTGGAATGCAAAGGGTATAAAAAGGCAAGACGAGGCCAAAGGTGGTAACTAGATATGAAATTAGGTGTTTTAGACACCGTAAAGACATTTGCAAACATGTGATGTTGGCATTGATGCATATCCATGGAATTGAGTTGGCCCAAACTCAAGGATGATGCAAGAGTGAAAAATAGTCTAGGATTTGGTCTATGGCATTAGTTCAAGGCTGTCCAAAGCTTGAACAATGCAAACAAGCTAGTAATGCAAGAGTGGCATTGCTATTGTCAAGCTAATTGGCGAAGTGAAGCACATATGACACATGAGTAACTAGAGTGAGCTTAAGGAGTTGGCCTCGACGATTGAAGCATAAGGATTGTCCGTGCATTAGCTTAGAGTGATAAGAATGCAGGGCCAAGTCAGCTGAGCATTGGTGCGAGGCAGAATTCAATAAAGCACAATAGTAGTGCAATACGGCTCAAGTGACGGTTACAAGTTGGTTACGAGCTTCACAAGAATGCCAATGACGCGTGATGAAGTATAACGGTTATAAAGGAGTTTATAAGCGTGGGAGACGGTTCCTAACTGCAAGCGAACAGGTGTTGGGTGATTAGCGTGAGTTGGAAGAGAACTAGCTGAAAATGCGGGGGTCTAACAACCACACCCAACAATTCATTTGCCAATCTGAGAGGACTTACTCCAATACACTTTCTAGAGAATCAACTAGACAGTCATACTAAATCTAGAGTAAATTATATCAAAGATTTTAGTATCTCTGTTTCACAATGTAATCAGCAAATCTAACAGATAGAAATCCGCGAGCCTGATTATTATGTGAAACAACTTGAACGGTACCAAAGACCAATGTTCAAGTGTCAATCAATGTAAATCAACAACCAAATGTTGGATATTCTAATTGATTGATCTTAACGCACAATCTGTGATATTTTAATTATATAACAAAATATAATGCAAAAAAAATAACACAGACACCAAAATTTTGTTAACGAGGAAACCGTAAATGCAGAAAAGTAACCGGATTTGAGTTTGTTTTAGTTTTCAAACTCAGTAGAAATTCATGGACGTGAAATTTCCGCCAGTACGCGTACGGGTATGCGCACTTTAGGTAACCGGATGAGTTCGGTTTTGGTTTTCAAACTCATCAGAAATTCACGGACGTGAACTTCCGCCAGTATGCGTACGCATACTTACCCAGTCTCCTACAACCTTTTTGTATACACACAAGTATGCATACTTTAGGTTCCCAGTTTTGGACTTATATACTAATGTGCGAACACACTATGCTTATATCCAAGGATGGTTACAAGATTCTAAACTCTTTATTTCAATCATTGAAACATTATTCTATAATGATAATAGCCGTTTTCACACACTATTGGCATCAAAAAAATTTCAAGATATTGAAATAATCATTATCGAAACATTCCAAGCCTACATCAAATGATTGTATCACACAAACCATGTAAGATGTTACTCGGCAATTTTCTCATGATATAAGATGAACTTGGTCGAAGCGAAAGCTTACCAACACATATTTCGAGAAATATGTAAGTTGGTATATACTCAACTCGAAATCTCAAATGTGTATAGATAAAACTATATCTTAACACGACTTATGTCTCAATATAGGAGATAGTAGAAATAGAATTTCCAAGTGATAGATGAGTTCAAGTCTCCACATACCTTTTGTCGAAGAAGTTCCACAAGATCCCCTTAGTAGATCTTCGTCTTCAAATGAAGAACTCTGTGAAATCTAAGCTCAACTACACTATCTATGTCCTAGTCCGAGACATCTATAAATAGGCTAGAAATCAAGACTTATAGTTTTGATCACTAACATTGACAAACATGCTTGAGATAACAACGCATGCGAGTTTGACCGAGCAGTGCTCTAACAATCTCCCCCTTTGTCAAATTTAGTGACAAAACTATCAATACACTAGTAAAACCGCACTCGCGATGCAACTGCTGCTGCACATTGTTGCATGTTGCTCCGTTTAAAAACTTGTCAAACATAACAGCAAAAACATGCAATGCATAACAGCTATAAAAAAAACCACAATTTCATTGCATTCACATGTTCCGACAGATAAATATCAAAATTCAAGACCAATCAAACTTTTCATTCAATAATTTAAAGTAGTCATTTTCATAAATTATTTCTATGGCCTCAATGGAGATCAGGTTGGTGACTGCATCCGTAGTGGTATCAATCAACTGTTGGAGTCGAGTAAGGATCATTCATTGTCATCCGTGGTGGTATAATTCCACTGCCGAAGTCGAGCTTGGTTGATGATTCTAAGGATTCTCCATTGCCGACAATGAAATGTAAGATTCTCCATTGCTTGAATTTGCGAGAGATCATGACAATGAAATGTAGAAAAAGATGACAATCTCAGATGACAAATAGACAAATCATTCTCTCCCTCGATCTAAATCTTATTAATCAAGTTTTATATGCAACTACAAGGATTTTTTACATGATCATGATCTACATCCACGATTCTTGCAATGATTGTTGAGGTTACATAAAACATTTACAATCTCCATTAATGGATATTTTATTCGGTTCAATAGAAAAAGATGCATTCAAGTTACATAGAATAATATCTAAAAGGCAGGACGACAAATTGACAAAAAAGTTTATATAATGATTAATAAGATTGAAGAAGAGAAAAATCTAATATGCTTCAGGTGTCAGCAGCCTTCAACTGAGGTTTCCCTTTTGTAGTTCATCCAATACATTATGTGCAAGACATAAATGACGATTTCTAAATTCGTTCTCAATAAGCTGGTGTAACCCCTATCTTCTTCTCAGCCATCTCTCCATTTTCTGTTCCGCTGGGGATTACAGAGTTTCTAAATATCCCAATGCATTAAAAAAATTGACTTTACACAAAGTGGTTTAGTAACAGGACTAGCATTTCTACTCAAAGCATTAGGAGGTTTCTTAATTCTTATTCGTGTAGGCTCATTGACAATATAATTTTTTTACATTTTCTTTCAGGCATTTCTTCGAACAACACATTGGCAAAGAAAATCAAATGAAATATGTAGGCAAAAATTGTATTTTCTTTTTTTTTTTTTGGAGCAGCAAAAATTGGTTATTTGCCACAAATATGGGTTTAAGCTAGCTAAAATGTAACCAAATACAGTTGTATCATGATTAACCTTAAAAAATTTGCGTAAGAGAAAGTTCAGTTCATTACCTTAGTTAATTGGTAGATCCCTAAGTTGTGTTGATAGGATTGGAAGGGGATGGAGGAAAATTGGTTGGGAAAATTGAGACTTCAAAGCAGTAAACTCAATCTTCTACCCATCAGTTCTATCAATTTGTCTTTCAGATCTTTATTCCCTTCTGGTTAACAAAAATTGCCAATTTCCAAAAAGGAAAAAAATGGACAAATTGAAAACCTAATCACAAAATAAACATTTCCTAGGTTTGACAGTTATTTTCACACCACCAATGACTTGTCAATTGATTCAAATATACATGGATTTTGTGAGAATCAAAGATCTGTAAATTTTGCAGGACTTAGAAGTAGAGTAGATGATAAAATTTCGATCAAGTGTCTTGGGACTTTTCGAGTCTGCCCTCCTTATTTATCCTAACTACTGCCGTACCTTTCTTTAAGGGAAAAAACATAGAAGGGTAATTTGGTCTTTTAACTGGAAGCGGTAGAAAGTCTTGGACGGGAGAAACGACCCCTTTTCTTTATTATTGTAAGATATGGATTACAAAATAGATATAAATTGTAGCTTCTCATCCAAATGCTTGATCTCCTTGGCATCTTCAACGCGACTCGAAATCTTCGTCACTTCCAAGTACTCCATGATCCTAAATGTTGTAAGTTCAGCATCATAGTTGTTGAAGATCCGTAGCGATAACAATGAGAAAACAAAATGCTCTCAATCATTGTTATTACACAGCATCAAAGTTCAATTGTATCACAACTTTGACAACAATACTATGGTGATATGTATCACTCCCCTTAGTCAATACTTCATCTCAACATGAAAACCACTCCCCCTTACATAATGATCCGTAAACCATATGTATTTGTAGTATCACACTACACATTAATTCTTTCCCTTTTTGTCAATATAAATTGGCAAAGGTACGAAAATTAGTGGGATCCTCATGAAATTTTGATAGAGATACTTCATGACTAAAAGAGAATACCATACCAACTTATTTAGATGCCATCATAAATCCGAAGCTAAATGCATTCATCAAGGAGTTTATAAAGATACAAGATAACCCCTATAATATTCCACAGCCGCACTCCCCACAAAGATTTGGCAATTAAGCACAAGTTCAAAAAGAACTCTCCCCCATAAAATGTCATTCCCGAAAGAACAACAAATGCGACCTTGCTTTTAACAAGAAAATAAGGATTTCTTTTGGATAAAAACAAATCACATGAAAACATGAATTTGTATCCAACATATTCAATTGAATTAACCACAAGAGAACCCGTGATTAACACAATCGAAGAATACAACCAAATTAATCACAAGAAAACCAATGATTAATTTAAGGGTTATTTAACGTTTGGTACCCAACAAATGTCCAGTACCTAGCTTTGGTACCCAACATTTGAAATATTAAGGGTTGGTACCTTGACCAACCGTTGACCGTCAAAGTCTATGTTAGACCAGATATTAATTCAGAACTTATAATAAAATTTAGGATTTTACAATTATGTCCTTAAATTTGGTATTATTTACACACTTAACCGTCAAAACCTCCTAAATAAAAATTCCTAATTCCTAAATCAATTCTCACCCGGATTATCCCCTTGTTCTTTGTCAATTATTTCTTAATGGCTACCAACAATTTACCGTAAGAGAATTAGCTATTGGTCAAGCCTACACCGTCTTTAGAGCTTTAGTTGGACCAACAATTTACCGTAAGAGAATCATCTATTGATCTAAAATCCCTTGATTCCATTTAACATCACTCCTATTTGATCTCTGTATCTCTCCATAAGATCTCCATCCCGTCCATCTTATTAAAGCTCACCCCCACCCTAATGTGGTTCTTTCTGCATATTCGCTCCATCTTATAAAAACCTAAATTTCGATTGTGATGATTTCTACAAAAAAGATAAAAACCAAGTTTTGAATTGATTTTCTTTCATTTATTTTGCTGAATTGAACCTTTACTCTTTTTCTTCTTATTTTCTTATTTATGTTTGCTTTCTCTCAATATCACCTACACCAACAGAGCTACCACTAACCACTACCAACGCCACCAAACTACACCATCTTCGTGGACGACACCACCAGGAAAAGCAAAAAAAAGTAACAAAAAAGAACCCAAATGAAAAATTTACCAGTACTAATCAAACGTGTCGCCGTCGTCACTGTCTTGGTTAATTCAGAAACTATACATGATTTGCGGGGGAGAAAGAATCTAGCGACCCTTATTACCGGCACAACAATATGGAAAAGAAAAAGTTTGGAATCGCTAACTTATACCCTAAAAACAGAATCGGTACTCCAGTTAGGGGCAAATATGGAAAATTCAATAAAAAATAATAAAAATGAAATTGAAAAATGAACAATTAGAAAAATGTTAAGTCAAACCTGGTCTTTGACACTCATTTGTTGGTCAAGGTACCAACCCTTAATATTTCAAATATTGGGTACCAAAGCTAGGTGTTGGACATTTACTGGGTACCAAACGTTAAATAACCCTTAATTTAATTGGAATACACAACCAAATTAACCACAACGTGATTAATTCAATTGGTCATGCTCGACATAAGCGAACTTACAGAGCAACAACTAAAATAACCACAAGAGAATGATCAATTTAGTTGGTCATGCTCAAACATAAGAAATCTTATGGAGCAACATATTATATGCACAAAAATGTGGATTAGAGATCGACCAATACTGCGGAATAAACAAGGATTCATTCTATTTTCCATCACTATTTGCATAATGACATATAATAGACTTAATCCCTGTAAACAAAAGCTTTAACTTTTGTAATGTCAAAAGTTCATTCTATCTTCTATCAATACTATCATACTGACATAAATGAGATAACTTTTGAACAAGTATGGGATAGTCACAGGTTCACGGACGTAAACAACGTATCCCATAACAATTTGCAATATATAAAATCATAAAGATTAAAATTGCAAAAATCATCTTCCAAATAACTTAGAATTTAAATAAATAAATCTAAAAACATGAAGATGAAAATCGTTGTTGATTCTTTTTCTCTTGCAAGCATTCTCCTTCATGCGATTGAAGGTACAAGGAGGCGGTTTGATCAAGCACATGGTGGCGGCTGACAAGCCCACGTTCGATTGGATCGATTAGGACGATTCAAATAGCCCCTGTCATAGCAAGGTCGTCAAAGCGGGGCAGACATCATGCTAGGGAACACTTTTACCGGGCGTCTCTTGAACGTGACATCACAGTAACATCTAACATTGTCTCATAAGTTTTATCTTTAAGCTGTCACCATCTCATACTGCCACACAATAGTGTAACCATTGTGTGCTAGGCGAGGACTTAATGTTTATGGTGGAATTTTGTTCAAGGTTGAGTTTGTAAAAAACCAGAAAAATCATGGACATCTTGTAAAAGATAAAGCCATTTATAAGTGTTGGATACTCCCCTCAATTCGGCCTTGTATTTCACTCATTATTTGTGGCATGAGGAGTGTTACTCTTATAGAGTAACACGAATCTCCAAGCACTATAATGGTGATTCTCGGTGTGTTATACTAGCCCTCTCGGTGTGTTATACTAGCCCGATTGAGCCCCTCTCGGTGTGTTAGCGAGCCCCTCTCGGTGTGTTATACTAGCGATTGAGCATCTTGCAAGCGATCATCCAACTCCCCACAAGCATGATTGGATGACCACGGATCAATTCCATCACCCTAAGCATGGTATGGAATACCCACGGCCTTAAGATATGATCTGACGACATAGCTATGTGTACTCACAATAATGGATATTCCAAACCCTAGTTATTCTTCTAAAAACAAGAAATAAATTCTCTAAAGGAAGATTTGCTAGACAAAATCAAAAACAACTCTAAAACCAACGAGCCATCACCAGTGACAAGACATGGAAAGATTAGTCAATATCTTCGTCATCAGAAACCATAATAAGTGGCTTGAATCATGTCCATGTCATCCTTGATATCCGGAAACTTGGTAGCAATTACAAGTAGTTGCTTTTGAACACACCTTACTTTGGCATTGATCTTACAAACATCTTTGTGAATTTGATGAAGAAGATTCATGGAAGAGGAATCACATGAGCGATCAAGTATGTTGATTCTTTTTCTCTTGCAAGCATTCTCCTTCATGCGATTGAAGGTACAAGGACGGACGAGCTTGGGAGAACCAATGGAGTTCCCAATTGGATCTATATCGAAAGTGCGACAAATTTGCTCAATCAAGCAAGGAAATCCTAGCTTCTTGTTGGAGGATGTCATCGACACCATTTGAAAAATGATAAAGCCACAAATGTCGAGACCTTGAAATTCCAACAAGAAGATTAGGTATTCCAAGTTTAGCAAAGGACGTCAAGGAAATACTAAGATCGTTAGTAGGAAACTTCCCTTCATTCCAAACTACACTCTTACCACATAGACCAATGGAGATGGTTTCATAAGAGGGATGTTCATGACAAGGTCTTGGAAGGCGATAATTCCCAAGGGGAATATTAGTAATCTTTGAAATAAACTCTCTAGTTACATGATTCCTTTGTCTATTTACCATGGTCATGAATTCCAGGTCATTAAGATTAACATCATGGATGTTAGCATAGAAGATTCTTGTAAGAGTGTCAAAACCTTCACCAAGACCATCAAAGATGTTTCCAAGCTTGAATTTTTCAAAACAAACCAAATCCTCTTTATGTCCACTAGATAAATCCAATTTCTTTTCTAAAATAAAACCATTTGATGAAATCCGTTCAAAAACCTCAGCACATGAGTTACTAACAAATCTAATCCTAAGAGAATTTTGATCTATAGGTAAATTCATGCTAGAAGATGAAGAACTCAATTTTTTTGAAATTTCTTTTGAAACCTTGAGATTGATCATGAGATCTAGAAATTGGAAAGAAAAAAAAAAAAGAGGAAATCACTTACTTGGAATGAACCTTGAACACCCCTTTGTCTTATTTTCCTCCAAGGAATTTAATGGAGGAATTTCATGAACCCTAGAAAGTTCACGTACGCGGACTGATAGGATGAAGAAGAACGTACGCGTACTTCTTCTTTATATGCCCACTAATGGGCTTGGACTCGTTTATGAACCGCGACCCACAAAAGGAATGTGGGATTTTCTTTGATGTTCGCACATCAAGGTTGTGCATCCCGTGAAAACACAATTTTTGAAAGGAGACGGATGTAGTAGAAAGCTTATTCGAAAATCCTAGAAGGACAAAATAATATTTTTTAACCCAACAGTACACAAATCAAACCATTTCTTGCCCCATCTAAAGATATATACACAAATGGGGTAGAGCCAGATTTGTTACCAAGGGGCACTATGTGTAGAGATACTTTCATGCACTATTCCTGGTTGATATTTGTGAGCAGCGCCAGTGATATAATCATAGTAATTGAAAAAACGGGGGTACAACAACCACACCCAATATTTCGATTAGCAATCTGTATGGACTAACTCCAATATACTTTCAAGAGAATCAACTAGACTCAATCTTAATAAAGTATATCAAAGAGTTATATCTCTCTTTCTTGATTCAAAACTTACTCAAGCAAATAGAAATCTGCGAGTCTAATTGAATACAATAGAAATAACTTGGATGGTACCAAAGACCAATATCCAAGTGTTAATCAATGTAAATCAACAACCAAAGGTTGGATATTCTAATTGATTGAACTTAACGCACAACCTGTGATATTTCAATTATATAACAAAATATAATGCGGAATAGAAATAACACAGACACCAGAAGTTTTGTTAACGAGGAAACCGCAAATACAGAAAAACCCGGGACCTAGTCCAGATTGAACACACACTTGTATTAAGCAGTCATGGACACTAGCCTACTACAAACTAACCGGTCCTGGACTGTAGTTGAACCCCAATCAATCTCACACTGATCCAAGGTACAGTTGCGCTCCTTACGTCTCTGATCCCAGCAGGATACTACGCACTTGATTCCCTTAGCTGATCTCACCCACAACTAATTGCTACGACCCAAAGTCGAAGACTTTAATAAACAAATATGTATCACACAGAAAAGTCTACGGTAATAGATAAATCTGTCTCCCAAAGAAATACCTACGAGTTTTGTTCCGTCTTTTGATAAATCAAGGTGAACAGGAACCAATTAATAACCCGGACTTATATTCCCGAAGAACATCCTAGTATTATCAATCACCTCACAATAATCTTAATCGACGCGGCGAAAGAAGATATTGTGGAATCACAAACGATGAGACGAAGATGTTTGTGACTACTTTTATATCTTTCCTATCGGAGATATCAATCTCAAGCCAATCATTACGATTGTACTCAATACGATAGAAACAGCAAGATCATATCACACAACTACAAGAAAGTAGTATCGGTCTGGCTTCACACTCCCAATGAAGTCTTTAAGTCGTTAACCTACAGGGTCTCGGTAGAAACCTAAGGTTAAGGAGAATTGACTCTATCTTATACAACTAGTATCACACAGGAGGTGTGGGGATTAGGTTTCCCAGTTGCTAGAGTTCTCCCTTATATAGTCTTTCAAATCAGGGTTTGCAATCAATGTTAGCTTAGTAACAAAGCATTCAATATTCACCATTAGATGAAAACCTGATTAGATTCAAGCTAATATCTTTCAACTGTTATATCAAAAACTTAGCTTGTTACACACAAATGAAATGCACGTTTCTAGGCTTGTGTAATCGTACCCAAACATGTACATTTGTTGGTTCAACAATAGTTAACCAAATGGTTAACCATATGAGCACTTTCATATTAACCATATTCTTCTTCACCATAACTAGTTCAAATGACTCAAATGAACTAGTTAGAGAGTTGTTCAATTACTTAGATCTTATAGAAGTATACAAGACACAATCGAAGCAAAAACGATTTGATTCACTCGAATCGATTCATGAACTTTATAGCCACGGTTTGCAAATTGCATTCCTTAGTTTATATAAGTATAAGTTCACAAATAACCATCTTTAGATATAACCAACTCAAGTACGTGGACTAGTTTCGCCGACTTAAGTTCCCGGAAGAAGTTTACAAACTCCAGCAGAATTTCTCGGGATGAGAACCTACGGCAGTTCGCGGACTGTTGTTCCGATTTTCCGGATCACAAAGTAAGCATACTTCGGTTCAAGGAATAAGGACTTATACATGTATGCGTTTCCAAACAATGCTTATATCCAAGATTGGTTATATAATCTAAACTCTCATTTCAATCATTAAAACATTCTTAGAGGACGTTATATAGTTGTTATTCACAAACTATTTTTCGTCAAAGCCATTTTCAAAGTGATTGAAACGTAACATGACTTTCGTCACTAGGTAAAGATGAACTTGACCAAAGCAAAAGCTTACCAACACATATTTCGAGAAATAGATAGGCGAGATAAACTTGGCTCGAAATAACAAATGTGTATAATCAAAGTCTATATAGCAAAACGACTTTTGTCTCAAGATAGGAGATAGAGTAGATAGACTTTTGAGTGATAGATAAGTTCAAGTCTCCACATACCTTTTAGTCGACAAAGTTCCACAAGTTACTTGAGTAGTTCTTCGTCTTGTATGATGATCGCCATGGAGTTCTTGAGCTCAACTACACTTTCTATCCTAGTCTGAAACTTAGCTATAGTAGACTAGAAGTCAAGACTTATAGTTTTGATCACTAACATTAACAAACATGCTTTAGATAGCAACGCATGCGTGTTCGACCGAGCAGTGCTCTAACAGTAATGATGATAATCAGGGTTACTAGAGCTTTCTAACTTCCTTTTGTTTGACCAGAAAGAAGGTTTTTCAGATAACTTGAAACCGTGTCAACAACATGAGAACCTGTTTTATTGGATTTTCTTGTGTTGGCAGCAAGTTTAGTTCGTACCTTGATTGCATGGTATTACATGTGCCGAACCTTTATCGGATCGATTCTTAGACTTAACGGATTTAAGTTTTTCTAAGAATCTAAAAACGCTTTCAAAAGCTCTAAATAGATCTTTGTCAATTGATCCATCACGATAGTAATCCTCAAAAAGATTAAGAGTTAATCTAGTG
Organism: Papaver armeniacum; assembly: GCA_023531295.1. Classification (NCBI taxonomy): domain Eukaryota; kingdom Viridiplantae; phylum Streptophyta; class Magnoliopsida; order Ranunculales; family Papaveraceae; genus Papaver; species Papaver armeniacum. Next base: position 148,527 of record JAJJWW010007635.1, read on the forward strand.
AGATTCCATATCCTTGAGCCTAAAGAACGTTTTCTCAATCTTCCTTTCTTTTTAATTTTTCCTTTAGATTGTTTCTCACCATCTAAGTTTTCCAAAGTCTTAGATGAATAGAGATTATCATGAGACACCAGAGGTTCTGTCCGTAATAATCTTCGAACAATCTTTAAGGAGTCTAGGCGTGCGTTACAGATGCCAAGAGCAAGTTTTCCAAAGAAATTTCCCATATAGCAAATTTTTAAGGATCAATCAAACACAAATTTATTAGGTTTATAGTGTTTTCCTGCTCTGATACCAATTGAAAATGCGGGGGTATAACAACCACACCCAACAATTCGTTTGGCAATCTGAGATGACTTACTCCAATACACTTTCTAGAGAATCAACTAGACAGTCAAACTCAATCTAGAGTAAAGTATATCAAAGAGTTTAATATCTATGTTTCACAATGTAATCAGCAAATCAAACAGATAGAAATCCGCATGAGCACGATTTTTATGTGAAACAACTTGAATGGTACCAAAGACCAATGTTCAAGTGTCAATCAATGTAAATCAACAACCAAAGGTTGGATATTCTAATTAATTGATCTTAACGCACAACCAGTGATATTTCAATTATATAAAAAATATAATGCGGAAAAGAAATAACACAGATACCATAATTTTGTTAACGAGGAAACCGCAAATGCAGAAAAACCCCGGGACCTAGTCCAGATTGAACACCACAATGTATTAAGACGCTACAGACACTAGCCTACTACCAATTAACTTCAGGCATGACTTTAGTTGAACCCTAATCAATCTCACACTGATTCAAGGTACAGTTGCGCTCCTTACGTCTCTGATCCCAGCAGGATACTACGCACTTGATTCCCTTAGTTGATCTCACCCACAACCAAGAGTTGGTACGACCCAAAGTCGAAGAATTGATAGACAAATCTGTCTCACACAGAAAAGTCTATAGGATTGAATAAATATGTCTCCCATAGAAATACCCAAGAGTTTTTGTTCCGTCTTTTGATAAATCAAGGTGAATAGGAACCAATCGATAACCCGGACTTATATTCCCGAAGAACATCCTAGAATTATCAATCACCTCGCAATAATCTTAATCGACTAGCCAAAGAAGATATTGTGGAATCACAAACGATGAGACGAAGTTGTTTGTGATTACTTTTCTATCTTGCCTATCGGAGATATAAAATCTCGAGTCAATTATTCCAATTGTACCCAACACGATAGAAACATCAAGATCAGATCACGCAACTACAAATATAATAGTTTGGTCTGGCTTCACAATCCTAATGAAGTATTTAAGTCGCTAACCTAGAAGAAACCTAAGGTTAAAGGAGAATCGACTCTAGTTATGCAACTAGTAACACACAGGAGGTGTGGGGATTAGGTTTCCCAGTTGCTAGAGTTCTCCTTTATATAGTTTTCAAATCAGGGTTTGCAATCTAAGTTACCTTGGTAACAAAGCATTCAATATTCACCGTTAGATGAAAAACCTGATTCTCCCAAGCTAATATCTTTCAACCGTTAGATCGAACTTAGCTTTTTATACACAAATGAAATGTACCCTCATTTAGGTTTATGTAACCGTACCCAAACGTGTACACCATGTTAATTCTCAAATAGTTAACCGAGGTTAGCCATATGATTACTCTCATATCAACCTTATTCATCTTAACCATAACTAGTTCAAATGACTCAAATGAAACTAGTTAAAGAGTTGTTCAATTGTTATATTCTCATGGATTATACAAGAACACAATTGAAGCAAAATCGGTTTGATTCACTTGAATCAATACATGAACATTATAGCCACGGTTTGCAAAGATTGCATTCCTTATTGATAAATGTTTAGGTTCACGTATAACCGATTTTAGAAAAGTAACACACTTAAGTATGCGTACAGGTATGCGTACTTAAGTAACCGGATTTGAGTTTTGTTTTAGTTTTCAAACTCAGCAGAAATTCACGGACGTGAACTTTTCACCAGTACGCGTACGGGTACGTGCACTTTAGGTAACCGGATGAGTTTGGTTTTGGTTTTCAAACTCGGCAGAAATTCACGGACGTGAACTTCCGCTAGTATGCGTACATGTACACATACTTACCCAGTCTCCTATAACCTTTTTGTACACACACAAGTATGCATACTTTAGGTTCCCGGTTTTGGACTTATACACTAATGTGCGAACACACTATGCTTATATCCAAGGATGGTTACAAGATTATAAACTCTTTATTTCAATCATTGAAACATTCTTCTATAATGATAATAGCCGTTTTAACACACTATTAGAATGAAAACAATTTTCAAGATATTGAAATAATCATTATCGAAACATTCCAAGCCTAAATCAAATGATTGTATCACACAAACCATGTAAGATTATACTCGGAAATTTTCTCATGATATAAGATGAACTTGGTCGAAGCGAAAGCTTACCAACACATATTTCGAGAAATATGTAAGCGAGATATACTCAGATCGAAATCTCAAATGTGTATAGAGAAAACTATATCTTAACATGACTTATGTCTCAATATAGGAGATAGTATAAATAGACTTTCCAAGTGATAGATGAGTTCAAGTCTCCACATACCTTTTGTCGAAGAAGTTCCACAAGCTCCCCTTAGTAGTTCTTCGTCTTCAAATGATGAACTCTGTGAAATCTAAGCTCAACTACACTATCTATGTACTAGTCCGATACATCTATAAATAGGCTAGAAATCAAGACTTATAGTTTTGATCACTAACATTGACAAACATGCTTGAGATATCAACGCATGCGAGTTTGTCCGAGCAGTGCTCTAACACTGGCCAGTTAGCACAGTTATTGGCGGTTACAGAACTGCTCCATGTGCAAGTGTTGTGCACGGTTTTGGATAGTGAGTTTGCTGTATAAATAGTCCTAAGGAGTGGGAAAATCAGTAGGCTTACATATGATAGTTTTTGTATACATGTAGTCTCATGTTTGAGAGAGTTAGGCATTCACCAAGAGGGTGAATGGCTTGTTTTTGGTCCATGTGATGGACGAGTTTTGTAATCTTCCTTAATGCAATGAAATGGGTTTATTGTATTAGTTCTTTGTGTTCATTGTTTTGCTAATTTGTGTGAGAATTGGTTAAGTACATGGAAGAACCTCTTATGCTTATGGGGGCATGAGGAGTTAGAGAGAAAGAAGAAAAAACTTATGTTATGCAAAGCCTTTGAAGTGAAGGCAAATGCGTACTTTGATGCAAGTATGCAAGGCTGAATGATTTTGGGTGAAGTTGATTCACTAAACCACAAACATTGTCGGTCATGTCCCATAAAAATTTTAGGCGATTAAATGGGCATGTGACACCTAGCCATATGGCCACGACTACGTTGCTCCAAGCCTTTCACCCATGTCCATGCCGACTTGGCTGGCTATCGACTAGGTCACTTCCCGTGTCATGAATTATCTAGCTATTAACTTGGTGCACTATGTTGTCTACGTGAATTATTATGGCTAGCTGATTACAATGTCATCTTATGGCAAACTCATTATTAGTCACACATAACCTTGGAGCCGAGTTGTCTCTTCAAGCTATTCCACTTCGACAAAATCTGGCTAGCTTAGGCTATTACTCAGTCAAGTATGTCGTGGCAACATGGATAAGACTAGAGATAGTCCATGACTCTACTAATTCCTACGAGAAATCAAAACATGTTACATGGGGGAATTATTCATGGGTATTGGTCTGGTGGTTTACTGTTACAGCATTGCTCGGTGGAGGTCGCATGCGTTGCTATCTCAAGCATGTTTGTCAATGTTAGTGATCAAAACTATAAGTCTTGATTTCTAGCCTATTATAGCTAAAGGTCTCGGACTAGGATAGAAAGTGTAGTTGAGCTCAAGACTCCATGGCAATCATCATACAAGACGAAGGACTACTCAAAAACTGGTGGAACTTCATCGACTAAAGGTATGTGGAGACTTGAACTTATCTGTCACTCAAAAGTCTATTTACTCTATCTCCTATTCTTGAGACAAAAGTTGTTTTGATATATAGACTTTCATTATACAGATTTGCTATTTCAATCCGAGTTTAACTCGCCTATCTATTTCTCGAAATATGTGTTGTCAAGCTTTCGCTTTAGCCAAATTCATCTTTACCTAGTGACGAATGTCATGTTATGTTTCAATCACTTTGAAAATTGCTCTGAAGAAAAATGGTCTGTGAATAACGGCTATATAACGTCCTCTGAGAATGTTTCAATGATTGAAATGAGAGTTTAGATTACATAACCATTGGTAGGATATAAGCATTGTTGTGGAAACACATATATGTATAAGTACTTATTCCTTGAACCAAAGTTTGCGAACTTTGTTGATCAAGAGAAACGGAATGTGGCGTGAGCCAAGTCCGCGAATCGCGGAAGTTCTCGACCCGAGAATTTCTGCTGGAGTTTGTGAACTCCTTAGTGAGCTTAAGTCCGCGAACCCAGTCCGCGAACTTGAGTAGGTTATATCTAAAATTGGTTGTTCTTGAACTCATGTTTATATAAACTAAGGAATGGTTTTGCAAACCGTGGCTATAAAGTTCATGAACCGATTCGAGTGAATCAAACCGTTTTTGCTTCAATTGTGTCTTGTGTAGTTACATAAGATCTAAGCAATTGAACAACTCTCTAACTAGTTCATTTGAGTCATTTGAACTAGTTATGGTGAAGTGATAGGATATCTTGGAAACCCTATTTATAATAACCGCAATCGCACGGTGTCTAACTAGTAGACAGAGGCAAGTACGGGTCGAACCCACAGGGAGCGGTGGAAATACCGTAACCAATATCTAATTAATTAACCAGGAATGATGTTTTTGGGATTTTTAGAATCAAGGAATTTAATAAAATGAAAACAAAGAGAATTACTTAAATAAAATGAGAATGACAGTAACCAGGGTCTACGGATTCCACTACTATTTATAATTTTGCACCAAAAAGAAATCGAATTCCAATTATGTATATATCTCAGTTCTATTGCAACACCTCTTATTGGTATGATTTTCGATCATAAACTCGCAAGTATAGTCCATCGAATTCTCTAAGCATGACCTATCAAATTATAATGACGAGAGAATTATCGAAAACATGAATTATAGGTTCACAATAATTATTTGCTTCATCTAAGCATAACCCATCAAAAGAATCAACCTAAGCATGGATTATCAAATACTAACACATAAAATTGTAACCTACATGAATTAATGAACTTAGGCTATTGTGTCGTACAAAGTGAGGCAACAACATGTATTCTTTGTAAAATCAATAAACCATAATTATTGGATTTCGAAATTCAATTCATATAGCCTAATACCAAATTATTCAAAATCGATTCAAATGGTCTTAATGCTAGAAGTAGTTTTCTCCATAGAACCCTAGCTACAAAAGGTTTAGAACATATCAAAGGGTTTCTTAAAACCCATCAAAAACAATAACAAGAGAAGAAAGATTAAACCAATATCGATTCCTCTTCTCCTGGTCTTGTGCTCTCAAACACGGCGGCGGCATCTTCCAGTCCTCTTCTCCCCTGTCTGTCACAAACAGAGATTAACCAAAACCCAAAAAACGATCCTCCAAACCGGCCTCCTCTAAGTTTCTGTTCCCCGTTCAATATATAACTGATATGAGGAATCGATCAATAAAACCTAACTACTAATATCTTCTAAGCCCAGTCCACCAAAGTCCAACCCACTTCTCTTCTTGCACTCAGCAGCAACAGAATCCGTTTCCATCTGACGACTAATCCAGCCAACATACTTCTCAGCCGACACGTCTTGTTCTGATGCCGTCTAACACCTTCGCCACTAGTTCATACAAACCTCAACCAATTTATTCGCAGCATCATCACCATGAACTATCGTATCTCCTTGGACTGATCATCGGCCAACAACATCCTCCTTATCCGAGTAACCATTCCCACTGCCATAACAGTCGAGCCAAAATCACACCAAATCAACACAAACATCAAACACACAAGAATACCCATTGTTGTTGTTAAGAGAACTTCTTCCTTTCTTTCCTCGGTCCAACTACAACACCACTTCCATTCTGTCCGTCTAGCTTTAACTCAATCGAATCACAACAGCAAAACTATTTCTTTCTCAATACCAAATCGCTGCCTTGTGAACTTCTCAATCGGCTACGGAACAAGTTCCTCATTGCTGACTGATCCGTTCTTCCCTGTGCATGCAAACCAATTGCAGAATCCCATCTATCGGTCCATGCATTTACTCTTTCGTGAAGTCCAGGTCACCCATAAGCAACTCACGTCAATCTTTCCTCTCTGCACTTCGCAACACCCATATGTTCTCAAGCCTTCTTCTCCTTTTTCCCTGGCCGTCGGCCTCCAGCAAAAGAACTCCATCCGGCCTCAGCAGCTCTGAACATCGCCATAATTCACTGCCAACGATGGCTGTAGAATCATCAAGGAAATTCTATCGATATATATTGCTCTTCTACGACACAATAGAAAGACCACCACTGTCTTCAGTTGTTTCATGAGTTCTCGACTGAACCCTCAATTCAGACCAAATACGAACCCCACAGAATCCATGTTGTTCTTAGCTCAACTTATACCAAACCCATGACTTCCATTATCTTCTCAATCATAATTCCCATTTAGTCGCTTCCACAGCAACCATGGAAGCAACACCAGCTCCATGCCATTGACGAATCATGAGTCCCAGTGAAGGATAATCACAAACCTGAGCTGACTAAGTCACCATTCATGCATGCTTTTGGTCCCAAGAACTCCTCCCTTGCTGCTGCTTCAATTCAAGAGCAATCACTACACCATTTTGGTCGATTAGAAACAGATCCTACATGTTACAAAACAGGGTTGTAACAGGCAGGTTCTGTTTCAAAAGGTAGCGTGACAAATATTTGTAACGGCCTGTAGGCTAATTACAATTTTGGTTTGTAACATGCGTTATGAGACCTCATTTATTACTACGTGTCATTTTGAAACAGCTTAGCCCTGTTACGATTTTTTTGTAACATGGAGGTCGTAACAGAGCTCAGCTGTTACTACGTGTCATTTTGAAACAACTTACAACTGTTACTACAGGACAGGTTGAAACAGCTTGGAGAAGTTACGAATTTTTTAGTAACATCAAAAAAAAAAATACTTTGACCTGGTCAATATTGACCATAGTCAGTACACATTCTGCCGAAAATACGCCAGAATTCAAAATAACCTGCAAATGTTTCATTACATCCATCCCATAGATTCAATCACACATTCAACAATAACTTCCTTTATTAACAATAATTTTTGTTCTTTCTACATTCAAATCGGTTCGGAACTTAAAAGATAATCCTTAACTTTTATTCTATTGCATAATTCCTAGGTTTTATTCCTAGGGTATATGAGATAAGAATCAACCAACAGAAACAAGACTCACATAATCAGTATTTTCCTTCACATTTGAAGCAGAATTGGTGAAGCTGATAGAATCCAATGCTCATTTCTCTTACGCGAGACATCTCTTCCAAGAACAAAGCATTATCAATCCATCGCAGATCCTTCATCAAACCTTCAAGTCACGACGAGAAGTACAAATAATCAATGAAACATGTTCACAAACAACATGCCATGTCAAATAGTTGATTATTTTGAGTAAGTAATTCAAAATAATATAAAAAATTCTACAGTCGTCTAGCAAAAACTCTAATCCTAAGACCAGAGTCTAAATGTTGTTCCCTGATGTTAGTATCATGAAATTGTAAAGTTCAAACTTGCAGGAAACATATATTGAATACGCCATATAATAAAATGTATTGATTACCTTAAAAAAATTGTAACTAACATTCTCTTGTCCACGGCCATACAATCTGATATTAGTTTGCTAAGGATAGCACATCGATAACATGAGCTAATTGTATTCGGATAACCACAGGAGTTTCAAACATTTCTAATTAACAAGAATTAGAAATAAGGATAAGCTATTTGTACGTCTTGCATGTCTGAAATAAAGATGTATTCAGTACTGACCCAATACTATCTAATAACTAAAGAAATCCATCATAGTTTCACAACTTCACCTTGTTAACCATTTTTAGAAGTCACTCTACTGTCCACTTCAATCCATGGGTTCGCCCCTGCATATGCACATCTAAGAAATGTCATAAACCAATAATTGACTTTCAACTTATAAACAAAAAAAGGACATAACAAAAGGGAAGAGTTTTTACCTCTTAATACATTCACAACACCCAATTCTCTCAAGTCAGAGTTCTTTTGGGCAAGTGTTGGCACTTTCACAGAATTTGTCCTTAGGAAAATGGGTCATGGCTTTTTATATGCTTTCATAAGCTTTAGAATTCCAACTACTGGGAACATCTGCAGACAGATAAACAAACATCATGATGTAAAAAAATAGTGCTAACTGTCAAAAGCTGAAAAACCATAGAGCAATGAAAAACAAAATGAGAGGTATTTACAAACAAAAATGACTGTGTTAAACTGCTAGAGTATCTCCATACTTGTCTGCAAAAAATCAAACAATGACCATGTTAGTGAAAACAAAATATAAAATGAACTGCAAAACAATCAATAGAGTATTATATTGAAAATGTATAAGACTGCACTCAACAGGGAAATGGCACAATACATGTATGATGTCGCATAAGAATGTCATAGTTTTCTGGGATAACAGTTGCACGACAAGGTGAATCTTGTTTCTAAGAAAAAATCAAGTTACCTCTGAGGCAAGAGGCGCTCTTGAACTTAAGGTCAATTACACTGCAGTTCCCACTAGCGTTATACCTCGCAAGTACAAGCTCAAGGTCAAAATCCATAACTTAAACTTAATAATAATAAAAGTATAACTAGGTGATTTGCTTACCAGGGATTGACATTTTTCCGGCTGGCTACTACTGTTGCAACTGACTTTTTGTGAAGTCACCTGCATTCACATATAACATAACAAAAAACACCAATGTATATACACAATCTGAACTGAAAATGAAAATCTATTCAAAAGCCTCTTCGTGTTTACATTACACCAAAAAAAAGATACACTAAACCAAAAAAGGTTGATTCGCGTAATGCATAACTTCACAAAAGTGTGTGAACTGCACAAAAAGAACAAAAAAGACCATATAATTAAGTTAGGACAGTTGTTACGCGAAGCAAGATGGATGAGATATCCATACTAAAGAAGTGACAGACACCACAAAAAGATGTATACACTATATGCACATATGAGGACAAAAACTTTGGCACTCCAACCTCTCCACTAGCAGATACTCACTCAAGCCAAATGTAGTACTCGCCTTCCTTCTCCTTTAGTTCGTTCTCGCCTTCCTTTTCCTTTATTTCGTTCACCTGGCATTAAGAGGAAAGGTAATGAGCAAAGTCCACTGGAAGCTCATAGTAAAAATCGTAATTGCAAATGGAAATTTGAACAAAAGGGGAAGAACATAATACAGCTCAAACGAAAAATATCATTCCTACATTGATCCACCAAACAACTATCCTCATGAAGATCCCACCCAACCCAAGCCATGAGATCAAGTGGAGTATGGTCATCTTCCACACAAAAGCTGAGGTACTAATACGTACTGACTATGGTGATCCCCACACAAAAAAAATTTAACAGCTATACGCAAAAAAATATTACAAGATTATCCAATTTTGTTTGGTATGGTGATCCCCTGTAGCAGCCTTGGAAATTTATAAACTTAGAAAGCAGTTCAGATGAGCATTATGATGAAAAAAACAAATGCAAACAGGCATACTCTTGAGTTATACTGCATCTTTACTAGTATAAACTTAGAGAGTAGTTCAATGGGCAATCTGTACTGCTTGTACAGGGGCAGAATTTTGTGGGAATTGGGAGATTCAAGCTTCGTAACTCAAACATCACTTATGAACTTATTGGCTGTATTAGCATATTGCACGGCAATTTATAATAACACAAGGTATCACGAACCACAACACAATATCTCATCATCTATATTTCTGTCAAACACGAACACTGTCTGTTTTTCAACATTCTATTACTCCTAGAAGCCAAGATTTAGCAAAAGCATAAGCTAATCTCATCATTCTCATTATGGCGTTTTCTTTTGAACAGTGATATTGCTATAAAGTGATATTCTTTCACCGGAAATTAAAGATGAATCTTGATTTAAGTATTCGCTAGTTTTCAACTATTATCATCATTGTCCACTAAGCTAGGCATGGGGAATAAATAAATTGAAATTCATTTCTTTCAAACTGGAGAAAGAAATGATCTAACATTAGATGCGAGCAATTGTATGTGTAGAATGATTGACACTTCTGACTACAGGGGAATCTAATAATAAAATGCTATGAGGCATAACAAAACATACTAATTAGATATTGATGCACTACAGTAGTATAGTATAAGAGTATGTGCAACTAAAGAGTCCATCAATCTAAGATTGAGGCACTGAATATATACAAATTTATAAAGTACCACCCTTTAACGATACTTTCCTTAAACTATATCCCAAGATGAGTATTCCCTTTCTTACTGACCCTTAGGCCTTAGCCTTAGAAATGAATCTCTATTTATCCGATCCCACTATCCCCGATCTCTGTGTGAGAACCTAGTTGATTTGGTCCTGAAATAGCTGGGTCCACACATCTTCGAGTCAAGAGAATGTGATTATGTGATAATGGAGACAAGAGATCAAATGTCAAAGAAATGAAACATGTGCTAGACATTTTGAAGAGTTTCAAATGGAAAAAAAAAAGTTAAAAGGAATCTGTTCAGTTTGACAGAAATATAGCTGATAGTGCAGAATTGAATGATGAGATTAGCTTATTTTAGAAATAGAACTATCAATGCCAAGATTTAGTAAACTAGAGTTGATAGTTCAAAATTGAAAATCAAAAAACGAAGGCATCCACATGATAATATTTCAAGCTTAAAAAAGTTGAGCAACATCAGTAGAATGATAAACGATTAGACCTACCGAATTACCTACATATAATCAAACAGAAATCCTACAGCTAATTCTATTTCTAAAATAACACACCTTTATTTAGTAGAAGTTGGAACCCAGCATCAGCTTATTCTTCCAAGAATCTCTCCACCTCCAGTTGTTCCTACTGAAATCAAAATCATGTCAAACTTCATAAACTTAGTAAAAAATCGAGACCCTATAAAAAATACCAAAAATCATCAGGTGGAATCGAAACCCTAATTGAAAATAATATCTAAAAGAACAGATCGAAGCTTTAAACGAGCAGATCGAAACCCAAATCGAGATTACTTACATCTTCTGCTTCAAATCGAAACCAAATCCAAATCCAAATCCTCAAACCCTAACAGAGAACCATTTTTTTTCAGAGATGAAGAAAGAGAAGAAGCAGATAAGTCGAGAGAAAAATGGAGGGGAATAACCGAGTCATGTGACCAAGAGGACTAATGGCTAACCTCGTGTGTGACTAAGGGAGGAAATATCCTTAGCTAGAACTGGCTTGGGTGGAAAAATGATGAAGGTGTGACCAGCCACGCACACGGATGGCACGCTTGGACCATATCCAGTTACGAATTCGTAACAGCTATATGACAGTTACGAAATATGACAAGATTTGTAACAGCTTCAGCCTGTTACAACCGGTTTGTAACATCATCTTCATGTTACGAATTCGTAACTGCCAGTAGGCTGTTGCGAATTTCAGTTACTAATCCAAGAAAATGGTGTAGTGAATACTTGCGCTCCAAACTAATGTTGAACCACAAATAGAACCCAAAATCTGTCTTGTACGCAAAAATAAGAAACATATGCTTAACACGTTGTTCACGACACCATCAGTGTAGGACGTGCTTGATTTCTATGTGAGATACCTAGGTGCTCCGACCAGCATAAGCACATAATAAGACGTAAAAATGTTGATTAATCCTGTCTCTTTAAAGCCTGGATGTAGCACTTTGGTTGTTTTCATCGCAAACGTCATTTTGGCTTCACATTTCGCCAATTATCTTCGGACAACCGAATTTGCCTGTATTTTCTACAAAAGCACTAAAATAATGTTATTAGCCAAAATATCGAGTCCTAGCTAGTATAAATACGGGTATAAAATGTAGCATTTCCGTGCTTATCATGAAGAAGAATATGGTTGATATGAAATTGCTCATATGGCTAACCATTTGGTTAACTATTGTTGAACCAACAAATGTCAATGTTTGGGAACGGTTACATAAACCCAAAATTGGACATTTCATTTGTGTGTAACAAGCTAAGATCTCGATCCAATGGTTGAGAAATATTAGCTTGAATCTAATCAAGTTTTCATCTAACGGTGAATATTGAATGCTTTGTTACCAAGCTAACATTGATTGCAAACCCTTATTTGAAAGACTATATAAGGGAGAACTCTAGCAACTAGGAAACCTAATCCCCACACCTTACGTGTGATACTAGCTGCATAAGCTAGAGTCGATTCTCCTTTAACCTTGGGTTTTCTTCTCTAAACCAGGTTAATGACTTAAAGACTTCATTGGGATTGTGAAGCAAGACCGATACTACTTTTCTTGTAGTTGTGTGATATGATATTGATGTTTCTATCGTACGAGTACAATTGGAATAATTGTCTTGAGATTTATATCTCCGATAGGCAAGATAGAAAAGAAATCACAAACACTTCGTCTCATCGTTTGTGATTCCGCAATATCTTTTTTCGTTGCGTCGATTAAGATTATTGTGAGGTGATTGATAATACTAGGCGGTTCTTCGGGAATATAAGTCGGGTTATCAATTGGTTCTGTTCACCTTGATTTATCAAAAGACGGAACAAAAACTCGTAGGTATATTTGTGGGAGACAGATTTATCTATTACCGCAGTAGACTTTTACATGTGTGATCTGATTTTTTTATTAAAGTCTTCGACTTTGGGTCGTAGAAACTCTTAGTTGTGGGTGAGATCGATTAAGGGAATCAAGTACGTAGCATCTCTGCTGGGATCGAGAGACGTAGGAGCATAAGCTGTACCTTGGATCAGTGTGAGATTGGTTGGGGTTCAACTACAGTCCGGACCGAAGTTAATTTGGAGTAGCCTAGTGTCTCGTAGCGGCTTAATACGGTGTGTGTTCAATCTGGACTAGGTCCCGGTTTTTTCGCATTTGCGGTTTCCTCGTTAACAAAATTCTAGTGTCTGTGTTATTTCTATTCTGCATTATATTTGTTTATATAATTGAAATATCACAGGTTGTGCGTTGTTCAATCAATTAGAATATCCGACCTTTTGGTTGTTGATTTAAATTGATTGACACTTGGATATTGGTCTTTGGTACCATCTAAGTTATCTCTGTAGTATTTGATAAAGACTCGCATATTTCTATTTGCTTGAGTATATATCAAATCGAGAGATTGAGATATAAACTCTTTGATATACTTTTATCTAGATTGAGTTTGACTGTCTAGTTGATTCTCTAGAAAGTATATTGGAGTTTTTCCATACAAATTGCTAAGAGAAATATTGGGTGTGGTTGTTGTACCCCCGTTTTTTCAATTGGTATCAGAGCAGGCAAACACGTTCAAGACCTTATAAGTCTGTGTTTGTAGCGATCTGACTCTATGGACAGAGGTGCTATCTTTATTAACGTACCACTAGTCTTCGATGGCTCTAATTACTTATGGTGGAAAATTGTTATGCGAGCTTTTCTTCAAGCGCGTGATTTTCAATCATGGGTATATGTTATTAATGGCTATGATCCTCCCGTTATGGAAGTTGGAAATGTAAACGTCCCCGAATATTGGTGAATACAGCCCTGCTGAGATACTTGCTGCAAAGCAAAATTCCGACGGTTTGAATGCCATCATACATGCCATTACCCCAAATCTTCAGCACCATGTGTCAAATTTCACTAAGTCGCAAGAAGCTTGGGATATCTTAGAAATCGTTTTTGAAGGTAATACCAGTGAAAAGGAAGCTAGGCTTCAAAACCTTAATTCCGACTGGGAAAACCTTCGTATGGTAGATGAAGAAATATTTGATGAGTTTAATCACAAAGTGTCTGAAATTGTTAATGCACCTTTTGCATTGGGTAAGACTATTCCTGAAAAGGACATTATGATGAAAATTCTCGGATATTTGCCATCCGGATACGATTCTAAGAAGCATGCCATCATTGAGGGAAATAACCTTGATAATCTCTCCAGAAATACGCTAGTTGGGAAGCTTAAGATCTTTGATCATGAACATTCATCCAAAACTAAGGATGTTGCGTTCAAAACACTAAAGGACACTAAATTACTTGATAAAAGTAAAAAAGTGTATATCTCTGAAGATGATCACTCTGAGACATATTCATCAGATGAATATCTTGACAAATCAGTCTCGATGATCACAAGACAGTTTAGGGATCTTCTTTCAAGAGAAGTAAACGGTTCTCCGAGAGATAAGCCTAAGGCATCGAGTCAAACCTCATAATCGTGTTCCTCCTAAAAATAGGGATATTGATGAAACCGATGACGAGGATATGCCTCAGTGCTTTAAGTTTAAAGGATTTGGTCATTTTGCAAACGAGTGCCCAAATCGTAGAAAATACACTGGGAACAAAGGTCTTGCTATAACTCTTGATGAAATGTCTGACAACTATGATTCTAATGAAGACGAGAAATCAAGTGTTGCACTTCTTGGTGAAAATATTGATTTTGATAATTGTAGCAATACATACATCAATCTTGATATTTTTTCAGAAGATAATCCAACTATTCTGGAAGATAAAGTTGATCCATTCTTTGGAAACTCTGTTTATAATGTTTCAGGTTCCACTATGTGCCTAGTTGCGTGCACATCTCAAAAGCCTGACATTTATCCTATACTGACGTGTTCGTATTGTTCTCTAAAGGGTCATGAACTTTCAAGGTGTTACAAGTACAAACACCAACTGAGGTACGTCAACAAACTTCAACGAAGAACAAATCATTTAACAAGGAAGCTTAAACTTGCTCAGAAGACCGCTGAGGTATGTAGGATCTTATCTTCATCTAAGAAGTTAGTTTCCAAGGACAAACCAAGACCATTAGAGAAGAGAGTATGGTCGAGTCGGTTTGATAGACAGAAGTCTGAGGATTCCTCTCATGAGGAAAATGGTGGAAAAATTGTTGTTCACTGAAACGCTATTTAATTGTGTTGATTGATGAAAATCTTGTCTCATGTGCCTGATCAAAAGAGACAATGATTTTGTACCTCTCAGGCTTTAGGAAAAGTTTTTTTCTTTTCTTAGTTTTTGCTCTTTCCTGTCTTTCTACAAAAAGAGAGGGTTATGATCGTCAATTCTACTCTTTATAGGGTTGAGAGTTGGACGTGTACGAACCTGTTAAAGGTTTCGAAACCCTATATTCCTTTTCCTTCATTGAAACTCCTTTTTATCTCAAGACTACTTGTTGAGATTGTGATTTCCTCTCACAAACCCATACGCCTATGGATGCTCCAAGTGCCATGTCTTCTGATGGAAAGGATGTTATTATGATTGTCAAGCCATCAATCATGAAGGAAAAGAGAAATCTCCGTTAGCTCCGACATTGAAAAGAAAACGAAGGAATATGAGGAAGCCAAGAGCCGTTCCTTCAAACTCTCAGAAGTTTTTTGATGTTCTTGAAGTGTTGAAAGAGATGCGAAAGGAGATTCAACAAATAAAGGTTTTTGTGTATAAGACTCATGAGATTCAGAAGGCCCTGGTTCGACATCATCATCCAAGAAGGTTTATTGATATAAACTCTTACCTTAATGAACCTTACGTCCCAATGGCTGTTGACGACAAGGAGTTCGGGGACGATAAAAAATTCTTCAAAGGTCTTAACATCTAGTAAATCTTCTATTTTTCTGTTTTTTTTTGGAAGAATAACTAAAGTTTGGAATAGCCATTATTGTGATTACACATAGCTATGTCCAACGTTTTCATCTTCATGTTTTTAGATTTATTGGTTAAAACTCTAAATTTGTTTGGAAGATGATTTTTGCAGTATTAATCTTTATGGTTTTATATATTGCAATTGTTATGGGATATGTGTGTTTGCGTCTGTGAACTATGATTGTCCCATATCTTGTAAAAAGTAAAGTCTTTCATAAGTCGATATTCATATGTTGATAAAGGAATGAATGGACTTTTGACAAATACAAAGGTTAAGCCTATATTGTCAATTATTGACGCAAGATAGGTTAAAATCTTTTGTTTTCAAGGATTATGTCTATTGTTTGTCATTGTGCAAATGGTGATGGAAAATAGAATGAATCCTTGTGTATTTCATGATAATTGATCTTCCCTGATCCATATTTTATGTATTACTGTGAGGCTCCATAATGTGTCTTATGTTGAGCACTAAACGACCAAGTTGATTATTTTATGATTAGCTTTGTTGTTGTTCCGTAAGGTACTTTATGTCGAGCATTTTTGAACTAAATTAATCATCTTGTTTGGGCGTTTTTGACTGGGTTGATTATTTTCATGATTAACTTAGTCATTGCTCCATAGATTCTCTTATGTCGAGTATGACCAATTAAATTGATTAATTTTGTGATTAGTTTGGTTGTGTATTTCGATTAGATTAATTATAAGTTCTCTTGTGATTAATCTAATTGAGTTTTTTTAAGTCTCCATAAGTTCACTTGTGTTGAGCATTATCGATTAAATTAATCATGAACTTCTTGTGGTTAATTTAATTGAGTATTTTGGATTCAAATTCATACTTGTATGTGATTTGTTATGTCCAAAGAAATCCTTATTTTCTTTCGAAATTAAGGTCGCTCTTGTTGTTTTTTCGGGAATGACATATTATGGGGGAGAGTTCTTTGTGAACTTGTGCTTAATTGCCAAATCTTTGTGGGGAGTGCGGCTGTGGAATATTATAGGGGTTGTCTTGTATCTTTAAACTCCTTGATGAATGCATTTAGTTTCGGCTTTATGATTGCATCTAATCTAAATAAGATGATATGTGTTTCTTTCTTTTGGTCATGAAATGTCTCTTTCGGAAATTTCATTAGGATCCCGTTCTTGTACCTTTGCCAACTTATTGACAAAAAGGGGGAGAATTAATATGTAGTTCACACTACAAATACATATGGTTTTCGGATCATTATGTAAGGGGGAGTGGTTTCCATGTGAGATGGAGTATTGACAAAGGGGGAGTGATACATATCCCCATAGTATTGTTGTTGAAGTTGTGATACAATTGGACTTTGACGCTGTGTAATGATACTATGACACTGTATAACAATGATTGAGAACTCTTGTTTTCTTGTTGTCATAGCTACGGATTTTCAACAACGATGATGCTAAACTTACAACCTTTGGGATCATTGGAGTACTTGGAAGTGACGAAGATTTCGAGTAATGTTGAAGATTAGGAATGTGGAATAGGAGCTACAAAAGTTAATTTATTTATTCTTTGTATTCCATATGTATTAATAGTTTTGTCACTAAAATTGAAAAAGGGGGAGATTGTTAGAGCATTGCTCGGTCGAGCTCGCATGCGTTGTTATCTCAAGCATGTTTGTCAATGTTAGTGATCAAAACTATAAGTCTTGATTTCTAGCTTGTTATAGCTAAAGGTCTCGGACTAGGATAGAAAGTGTAGTTGAGCTCAAGACTCCATGGCAATCATCATACAAGACGAAGGACTACTCAAGAAACTGGTGGAACTTCATCGACTAAAAGGTATGTGGAGACTTGAACTTATCTGTCACTCAAAAGTCTATTTACTCTATCTCCTATTCTTGAGACAAAAGTCGTTTTGATATATAGACTTTCATTATACACATTTGTTATTTCGAGCCGAGTTTAACTCGCCTATCTATTTCTCGAAATATGTGTTGGTAAGCTTTCGCTTTAGCCAAATTCATCTTTACCTAGTGATGAATGTCATGTTATGTTTCAATCACTTTGAAAATTGCTCTAACGAAAAATGGTCTGTGAATAACGGTTATATAACGTCCTCTGAGAATGTTTCAATGATTGAAATGAAAGTTTAGATTACATAACCATTGGTAGGATATAAGCATTGTTGTGGAAACACATATATGTATAAGTCCTTATTCCTTGAACCAAAGTTTGCAAACTTTGTTGATCAAGAGAAACGGAATGTGGCGTGAGCCAAGTCCATGAATCGCGGAAGTTCTCGACCCGAGAATTTCGCTAGAGTTTGTGAACCCCTTCCGTGAGCTTAAGTCCGCGAACCCAGTCCGCGAACTTGAGTAGGTTATATCTAAAATCGTTTGTTCTTGAACTCATGTTTATATAAACTAAGGAATGCGTTTGCAAACCGTGGCTATAAAGTTCATGAACTGATTCGAGTGAATCAAACCGTTTTTGCTTCGATTGTGTCTTGTGTAGTTACATAAGATCTAAGCAATTGAACAACTCTCTAACTAGTTCATTTGAGTCATTTGAACTAGTTATGGTGAAGAAGAATATGGTTGATATGAAATTGCTCATGTGGCTAACCATTTGGTTAACTATTATTGAACCAATAAATGTCAATGTTTGGGAACGGTTACATAAACCCAAAATTGGAAATTTAATTTGTGTGTAACAAGCTAAGGTTTCGATCCAACGGTTGAGAAATATTAGCTTGAATCTAATCGAGTTTTCATCTAACGGTGAATATTGAATGCTTTGTTACCAAGCTAACATTGATTGCAAACCCTGATTTGAAAGACTATATAAGGGAGAACTCTAGCAACTGAGAAACCTAATCCCCACACCTTACGTGTGATACTAGCTGCATAATCTAGAGTCGATTCTCCTTTAAACTTGGGTTTTCTTCTCTAAACCAGGTTAACGACTTAAAGACTTCATTGGGATTGTGAAGCAAGACCGATACTACTTTTCTTGTAGTTGTGTGATCTGATATTGATGTTTCTATCGTACGAGTACAATTGGAATGATTGTCTTGAGATTTATATCTCCGATAGGCAAGATAGAAAAGAAATCACAAACACTTCGTCTCATCGTTTGTGATTCCGCAATATCTTTTTTCGTTGCGTCGATTAAGATTATTGTGAGGTGATTGATAATACTAGGCTGTTCTTTGGGAATTTAAGTCCGGGTTATCAATTGGTTCCTGTTCACCTTGATTTATCAAAATACGGATCAAAAAATCGTAGGTATATTCGTGGGAGACGGATTTATCTATTACCGTAGACTTTTATGTGTAATACATATTTGTTTATTAAAGTCTTCGACTTTGGGTCGTAGCAACTCTTAGTTGTGGGTGAGATCAGCTAAGGGAATCAAGTACGTAGCATCCTGCTGGGATCAGAGACGTAGGAGAATAATTGTACCTTGGATCAGTGTGAGATTGGTTGGGGTTCAACTACAGTCCATACCGAAGTTAATTTGGAGTAGGCTAGTGTCTGTAGCGGATTAATACAGTGTGTGTTCAATCTGGACTAGGTCCCGGGGTTTTTCTGCATTTGCGGTTTCCTTGTTAACAAAATTCTGGTGTCTGTGTTATTTCTATTCCGCATTATATTTGTTATATAATTGATATATCACAGGTTGTGCGTTGTTCAATCAATTAGAATATCCGACCTTTTGGTTGTTGATTTAAATTGATTGACACTTGGATATTGGTCTTTGGTACCATCCAAGTTATCTCTCTAGTACTTGATAAAGACTCGCATATTTCTATTTGCTTGAGTATATATCAAATCGAGAGATTGAGATATAAACTCTTTGATATACTTTTATCTAGATTGAGTCTGACTGTCTAGTTGATTCTCTTGAAAGTATATTGGAGTTTGTCCATACAGATTGCTAAGCGAAATGTTGGGTGTGGTTGTTGTACCCCTGTTTTTTCATTTACAGCAACGTGTGGCATGGCAAGATCCCATGATATGGAAGTTACAAGTAGTGACGACGGTTGAGAGCGGTTAAAAGAAGTGGTTAAGTAACAGAATAATGGTTTACGGGTTTCCAGAAACTTCCCAAACATCATGGGCGTAACCACACCATTATCCCACTATCTCCATCTCTCCACTACTTACGAGGAAATAGTGAGTGTTCCCTGCAACTATAAATAGACTACCTTGTCTATTCAGAAGACAGAAAAAGCTTATCATTCCCAAGCTCTTCTTCTTCTTCCATAGTTCAGTAACCTCACACCCAATTCAATCACCACTGACTTCCTCAAATTTCTTTGCTTTCCCTCCCCTAAGATCAACCCACTTTCTCTCTTTGTAACCGAAGCAAAACGTGAAAGGACAACTTCTTGGTTTAGGCTCGTTTTGTACGATTTTGATTTAGAACCTAAAGAAAGTACTTTGACAGTACCTTGTTTTACCTATGAGAGCGATTTTCGGGTATTAACAACTTGTAAAATCGGATTTTTTGCTTTCGAAAAAATATTTTGTAAGTATATATGTATTTAAAAACCTCAATAGGGTGGCAGATGCCTTAGCAAAATAATCTAGGAATCTAAAGTGGCTCGAAAATATGTTGTGCAGCCTCCTGATAATATTTTAAGGAAATTCTTTCATTTTTTTCAGTTCTAGTTTGTTAATATAATCGGTTTTCTTAATAAGAAAAGAAAAAGACAGACTTAGAGAGGCTGGTTCTAGGGTTCCTGAAGATTTTTATAAGATGCATGTTTCTCTACTATTTCCACCCCACACTTGTAGCACACATGTAAATTTATAATATTTTGGTGTTGCAACCCGTATGGGGTTTTCCCACATGTGGTATTCTGTGTAGTTGCAATCCATAACAGCTTACAATCGTTATTACATTTGCAATAACCACTAGTTTTTTTTTTTTTTTTTTTTTTTTTTTGCAACAACCATCTTTTTTTGCAACTTCCAATGGAAGTTTAGACGATGCAAATTTTTGTTGCTAAAATCCAATATTTGGTGTAGTTGCACTATGGAGAACTATTTATTTTGGCTTTGGCCACATTATAGCCAAGGCCTAAGGAAAACTATTATGGTCTCTTATTTCTCCTCAAATGTAATAGATAACATTCAAAAATAGCTTTTCTACTTCTAGAAGTCAAAAAGCAAGAAGTTAATTATTTTGGGTATAAAATTTTAAAGCGACTTCTAAAAGCAAAAACGTCAACTTTTTGTGAAGAAAAATACTTGTACTTCTGACTGTTACTTTTGGTATCCAAACGCTCTATTAGCTAGTGAAAATTGAGTGTTTATATTGGTCGGATACTCAGTATCTAAAAAGTAAATTTTTAGGCACTATCAGCCTTTATATTTTTGCTTTGTTGCACATACAAAGTTTTTAAGACTATATAGCCAAATACTATAGTGCTTGCCTTTTCTGTTATTATGCATTGACTTAGCTGAATACCCTAATCATAGCCAAACAAAGGGTCACAATAGTGTGAGCTCTAGAACAAGATTCTGTTTGTTTTGTAATAGTAAAATAATGTTGAATGTAAACCTATTAGATGGGTAAAGTGTTTCCGAGTAATTACTTTCGTTATTGATTCTAAGTCCCAGTACTTTTTGTAAAAACTTGCAATTACCTAGCCTAGTAATTGAAATCACTGTGGATCATGATGATGTCATATTTAGTGTAATATTTCTTGGCTTAGTAGCAACACCCTAATTTACATGGCTGCTAATCGGGGTACCAATTTGTTTAAAGGTGTACCAAATTATATATAAGGCCAAATATTCATTAAGAGGGTATTGATACACTCCCAAGCAAACTTGTACCCCACGTTAGCATCATTGTTAATACAATAACATATAAAGAAAAATCTAGCACATATCGGAAACCAACAAAAAAAAATTTGAATTATACCGGGTGTATTTTAGGCCTTCAACCACAATAATACTCTTGTGTTTCAAAACTGGTTGCGCGGTTTTTGTTAAAATAAAATGAAAAAAGACAGGGTATGATAGGATAAAAACCTGTAACACTTACTTTGAATTTTATGGTGGATTAAACTCCCGATTTCAGGATATTGACAAGTTAGGTATGATCAAATTAATGAGCTGAGAGAGAATTGAGAGTTAGTGACTAGCCTAACCGATGTCCACTTTTGTTTAAGAAAATTAATTATCAACTAAAAATAGGTACAACATGATTGGCTCACCCTTCACAATGGTAATACCAAAAATAATATTGCAAGATTTGTGTCAAAATGAAAAGCCATGAAAGAAATTCCAAGTTCCCATAAACTCTTCTTTACTTCGGAGGTTTTCAAAAAAAATAATATAGCCAATGATTTGTTTCCTTGACAGTAAAGATAATTTATTGAGAAACATGAGCTTACTAAGGAGGGGTTGAGCCGTTAGCAATAACTTTTGTAAAATTATATTGCTTAGACGAATATGCTGAAAATTTATTGGGATATATGAAATATGAGTCTTCCATATCAGGGTAATATATGTAATTTTTTTCTTTTTGAAGGAGAAAATGGCTCAATAAGGCCCATTTATTAAACTACCTCATTTAGGTTGAGGTTTGAACAGATACAAAGGGGTGGAGAATTAGCAATCCGCCGACTACTTACATTTGCATGCATTGCATATCGGCACAAAGAATGTGCCAAATTGTTTGCACTCTTGGACACAAACTGAAATTTTATATCAACAAAAGAGCTAGCAACGTCTCTTATTTATAGAAATACACATTTGATACTCCAAGGGATAACTATTAAATCTCCTAAAACAGTCACATTAACATTAGTTGCATCATCTTCAATGATGGTTTTATTGATAAGAAACTTCTTGCCCAATTATATACCTAATTTACAAGCAATAGATTCTGCCAGTAATGAAGAAGTAATATTGAATGTGATTGAGCCGTATCCCAGAAATCTTACATTATGATCTTGTGTAACTGCTCCTGCTGCTCCAATGTTAGGGATAAATGCACCTGATGTAATATGGTTCCGGAGGAGTCCAAATGTGATTTTGAAAAGCTTGAGCGTTCATGCTTCTTTCTTTCGAAACATCGGCCATACACAGGTTATAATATTGATATGAATACTTAGTTAAGGACTAACCTTTTTGAAAAATATCATATCATTTCTCATTTTCCAGAGATTCCAAATAATGCATACCCTCATTATAAACTTGTGATCTAGATTATTTTTCATCCAGTCTATTAAGAACTGATTTAAATTTTCCAGAGGAGAGTGATGAATTAAGTTCATGTAAGCTCTATTAAAAATAATCCAATCTTGTTCCAGGATAATCAAATAGTAAATGGGAAATAGTTTCTTCCTCCTGACAACAAAAATTGCATGCAGTTCCAATATTGTGAACGAAATATTGGATATTTCATTTCACTGCAATCCGGTCGTGAATAACTTTCCATATTAAAAGTTGAATCTTCGGTAGGATATTAGAAATATACCTGAATTTCTTCCACGAAAATGCACTTAATTATGAAGAAGACTTCATCAAAAGTTAATAACAAAACTTAGTTGAGAATTTACCTAAAGAGGTTCATGACCAAATCAAGGTGTGTTTTTAGTCTTCTTATAAACTTCAATAGATGGAAGTTATGCATTGAACTGTCTCTGGAAGGAACAACTGATTTAGTAGAGGTAGATTCCAAGATCTTGAATTGGGTATCATCAAGTCAGATACCTTTTGTATACTCATGGGAAGAGACGATGGTTTTCTAATGAGATGTTCCATACTTTGATATAACCACGAATCATCCCAGATATGAATATTATCGCTATTAGAGACTTGCCAGAAAACTTTATTTTCTAGAATATGTCTAACCTCTAATAGGATACTCCATACAGCCGTCCATCTTAGAGGGTTTTCCACAATCTAGAATGAGTTATCCTGAATATATTTAGCACTTAGCAGTCTAACCCACATTGCATCCTTGTTTTCCAGAATTTGCAGACAAGAGCAATCTTCGTCATCTCCATATTTCTTATACTAAGACCTCCACAATCCTTTCTAACCTCTACTTTTTTCCAGTCGATGAAGTGAAGTTTCCTTTCATCTGTAGTGTGAGTCCACCAGAAACATCTTTGAATGTTTTCAATTTCTTGTGTAACCCCTTTAGGTAACAAACAAAAACCCATGAAGTATATAGGATTTGCATATAATCTCCATCCAGGTAACTTGCAAATGAACTTGTCTATGAGAAAATCGAAGTTAGAGATTCTGTAATCCGATTTTAACGGATAAATACCTAGATATTTTATACTCAATCTCTGACATCGTCCTTACAAAGGTATTTAAAGGTTAAGAAACCCTAGACCATGTGTATGATATCATTTCCAAGGTGACCCAAACAACTTTAACAAAATACGACGGAAAACCATCTGGCATGGCAAATCCAATGGCTTCATTCCAGAAAGAAAAGATGAAATTATTTAAAAACTACCTATTTTAGTATTTTACGAATGATGGATATAAGGTCTTTAAGTGGAATATAATTATGAGTTAGTTGAAAAAAAAAGTGTTCATGTTTTGGAAATGATTTTTTAAGAGTATAATATTATTTTATTACCCAGCCGAGAGCCAAAAATTCAAAAAAATTCGAAGAGAATGGATTGGACTCATTTTATGCATATTTACATCTGCAACATGGAAATATTTGGTGTTCCCATCATATTTGCCAATTAATTTTTTCCGCTAATGGATGGTAATAAACATTTTAGTGGAATAATTTATCCAGCTAGAATTGACAGTAATAAACATTGCGGATGTTACACCGGTTTCCGAATTCCGCCGGAATCGTCTCGAGAGAACCGCGTATTTTATCAAGACACGGCAAACCCGAAACAAAAGTCAAACGCGGTGTTGACCATGGTCTCCGACCTGCTAAGAGCTTGCCTGTGTTTAGAAACAAGTTCATCGGACAAATCACAGCGGCCAGAAAACGCATTACAACTGGATCAATTTTTAGAAGCTGTAAAAACTTGCCAATCAAGTTTGTATGCCTATAAATAGTCATCTCAGGTGTTCTCTGTTACTACTTGCTAAGTCCCAGTTAAAGCCGACGCCCTTGCTTGTTCTTTCCTGTTCTTCAACACTCTGTGAAAGTTTTTTTTTTCTTTTTTCAGAAGTAGAAATTGAAGATTCATGAAAGAAAATATGGGTTTTTTGAATCAGGGAAAGGTAGAATCATCTGATCCAAAAACAGGGAAAAGAAAGAGGGATACTGATGAAGAAGTTGTTGTTTCTGATCAATGTGTGAATGATAACAAGACGAGGAGATTGTGCAATGTTGATGTTAAAGAAGAGAATCAAAAAGATCAGTTGATGGAGGAGAATAAATGTATGGCAAAGGGTTGTAATGAAGATGATATGGTTATGATGAATGAATTCCCCCCTCTTCCACTTTTATCATCTATGGATTTGTTCAATTATAACAAGTTTGATCAAGAGGACTGGCTTAATCTTCCTGCCCTAACTACTACTACTACTGATGATGCTACAGCAATGGCGCCTTTTCCTGCCGTGATCAAGCCGTTGCATTATTATTATTACGCAGGTTTAATTTACTGATATGATGAAGTGCTGAAGAAGACTAGTGCTGACTGCTAAGTTCTATTCTTTTGATTTTTGTTAACTCTATGCTATGTAATGATGAAGTGCTGAAGAATACAAGTGCTGACTGCTATGTAAGAATGTTGAATTTGTAATGCAGTCTTTTGCTTTCATAATTTCAGATATCCGCAGTGTATTTTTCTTGATGCATATGAATATAAATGTATTAGCCTGATCACTCCTTCGATATCTATTTCAGAGATATCTTTTTTAGCAAGTCCTTCAAGTTTATCTATTACAGAAATTTCAAGATATCCGGAGATTAAACTGTTCCCACATTACTCATGATCTGCCTTGGTCAGTGTGAGAAAAGTTGTTCAGAGATTTTTATTAAAAATAAAATTGGATAACAAAATATAGGACTAGATTTAGTTTTTATAAGAGACAGGACAAGAGAACAAATGACCATTACAAAAACTTGTCTACATCACCTGGTTGACTCAGACTCTAACAAACTGAGCAAAGACACAATAGAATGGACATTTAAAACAACACAAAAGAAGAGAATTCTTCAGTTAATAATACCCCCCCTCAAGCTAAGCGGAAGTAGGATGCATAAGCTTGGACTGAAGACCACAGAAAACTGGTGAAGTAAGTCCTTTAGTAAAGATATATGCCACCTGCAAAAGAGAAGGAACGATGTTGGTGTCAACATAACCAGCAGTCGCTAAATCCCCGACATAGTGATAATCCAACTGAATATCTTTGGAACTTGCATGATAAACTGGATTCTCAGCCAGACATTTTGCACTGATGTTAATCACCGAGCAGCTAAAAAGGAATTAAATCTGACATTCAACTCATCTAAAAAGTAGGACATCCATAGAACTTCTGAAGCAAGCAAAGCTAAGGCCTTATACTCCGCTTCTGCAGAAGATTTAGCAACAGTAGGCAACCTTTTAGAGCTCCAAGCTACTAAGGAATGACTCAAAAATACACAATACTCAGCAGTGGATTTTCTGGTGTTAGGGGCATCCAGCGCAGTCTGAATTAGAATATCTAGATAAAGCAAAATCATCAGCAGCCAGTTTGATTCCACAACCAAGTGAACCTTAAAAAAATCTCAGAATTTTCTAAACTAAAACCATATGACTAGTCCTAGCCTAGGTAGGGGTGCACATACCCAATCCTACCCGCCATTTCTACCCTACCCGCCATTGTTTTACCCGTATCCTACCCTACCCGCCGTTTGATGGGTAGGGTGACGGTTGAAGATTTCTTACCCGCCATCAAATGGGTAGGGTGACGGGTGAAACTCGAAATTAACCTATCCTACCCGCCTACCCGCTTCATATTGAAAAGACAAAGTAACCCTTCCAATGTTGACTTAATCTTATTTCGGTTATTTTTAGTAGGGGGTGATCATATCACTGACGTTCTTCCAATTTCGGCTAAGAGTGTGTTTTTTAGTAGGGGGTGATCATATCACTGAAAAGACAAAGTAACCCTTACATGCTTGTGATACCCGATGCCACTCTCACCAGGAACACAAACAATTAATTAGTTCAACGGGTAAAGACTAGCTTCATAGAGTAAATATACACGACTTTAATGTAACAGAGATTTATATATTAAACTGTCCAATGCTATGCGAAGATTAATTTAACATCAGCAAGACGTATAGTTAACAAAATTAATTTCTGCATTGTCGTATAGTTGAACAGTAAAAACTGCAACTAGGTTTGTTAGAGGAAAAACAAAAACTGATACATAATTTTTTTTTTCTTCCCTTCTTTGTATCTTAGTATTTTAACCTTTACTTTTTACTTTCTTTGGTTTTCCAGTAAGAAGTGAATAACCTTTCTCTCCAAAATGAAGCATCAACGAAGTGTATCAGTTAAATCACAGTATGACTTTCTTGCTTTTCCCATCAATATCGGTGTGGTATTTGTTCAGTGAGTATGCAGAATGAATTCATTTTATTTCTATGACAGGGATATAATGCTTCGCTGGCATCAAGATTTGAATATGGTAAGAGGTCAAGCTACGTGTCTTTACTAATAGCAGTGTATTCAGTAAATAGGGATGGGGGAGGAGGAGCGGAAGGCATTACCTGCAATAGGGCCCATCCTGTTGGCATGAAAGCGAGAATGCACGTTCGAAAATGGAAGAACGTCAGTGATATGATCACCCCCTACTAAAAATAACCGAAATAAGATTAAGCTAGTCTTTACCCGTTAAAATTAGATAGGCTGACTTTTGTTGTGCAGTGGCAATTTTTTTTTTTTTTTTTTTTTTTTTTTTTGTATATAGATGGAAAACAGAAAAAAAAAAAAACGGTTATACCCGCCACCCACCCTACCCGACCCGCCATTTGGTGGGTTGGGTAGGATCTTACCCGTTTAATGGCAGGTAGGGTGGCGGGTAATCTTTTCTTACCCACCTTTAAGCGGGTAGGGTGGCGAAATAGGTCATATCCTACCCACCCTACCCGTTTAGAAAATTTAGTTAAACAAAATTTAGTTAAACAAAATTTTGAATAACCTTTTGGGAGACATCAACTGACTTGATGAAATCCTTTAGCCAATCATTACATAGGAGCATGCATAAACTCAACTGACTTGCTTAACTCGCAGCAAAAGACAGTTTTAACAGCAGGAGAAAGTTCCGCTAAAATCTACACCTTCCTCCCGATGAAATCCTTTAGCCACTAACCTAGCCTTAAACCTATCAACTGACCCATCAGCTTTAAGTATTTCCTTATACACCCACTTACATCCAAGTACATTTATAGAAGAAGAATATGGAACGAACATCCATTTCTGATTCGTCTGTAGATCCTGAAATTCTTGTGACATAGCCTCTACCTTTCTAGGATCCTTAGAAACAGTTTTACCTGTTTTTAGCTCAACAGAAATGCAAAATATAAGTAAAGGCAGTGGAATAGGAATCTAGAAGCAAAAATGAGGAAAAAAACTGTACGTAAGCCTTAGCTTTTCTAGTACCATTTCTAGACCTAGTAACAATGGTAGTGGCACTACCAGTAAGTAGATGGAGCTATTGGTACATTGAGTGGCTGAACAATGTCTGAAGCTGAAGGTAAAATGGCTACTTGAGGAATAGGAATAGGAATTTCTGGCATATTAGATAGGGATTGTAAAGGAGGAGGTAAAAAGAATTCTGGAACAGAAATGATAGCTGAATCAATTGGTACAGTAGATAAAGGAATTGAGACTGTAGTTGCAAAAGGAAAAAGATTCTCATCAATGTCCACATGTCTAGAGACCTAGACCTTCTTGGTAGCCAAATCAAGACACCTGTATCCTTAATGCCACAGACTATATCCTAACAACACACACAAATTGGTTAGGGACTCGACTTATCTTTTCTGCAAGGAACTAAGTTTGGGTGACAAGCACATATGCACGCTTTAAAAAGGAAAAATCTGGACTCAAAAGGTGATTCATAACCAAGTAATCTAGAAGGAGTTCTATTAGTGAGATATGCTGTGGTGAGGAATGATTATATCCAGAAGGATTTAGGTAAAGATGCTTGAAAAGAAAAAAATTGTATTACCTACCTCTTCAGTCACATGCCTATGAATCTTCTCAGCTAGCCAGCTAGGCCATTTTGTCGCCGAGTATTTGGCAAGAGCATGAATGACTATACAACATTCATCTATGAATCTCTAAATTTCACTTAAACTAGTTCAAAAGCAGTAAAGCACCATCTGACTGAAACATCTTAATTGTGCCGCTAAACAAATTCTTAGTTGTTGCTTTAAAATGTTTGCAACAATCTAAAGCATCTGCTTTAAGCTCCATAAGATATAACCAATTATACCTACTAACATCATCAGTAAAAAGAACGTAGTACCTATAGCCAGATGAAGACAAAGTAGAAGTAGGTCCTCATTCATCACAGAGAGCCAATTGCACAGGTGCAGAAGTAGTTCTATTTGAAGTTGAGAAAGGTAAACTTCTGTGCTTAACTAATTGAAATGATTGGCACTGTCCATCGCGAGAAGAAGAAGATGATAATTGAAATTATCCTTCAGGCCGAAGCTTGGGAAGAATAGTATGAGAAGGATGCCCTAATCTTTTCTTTTCTGTCACTAAGAGCAACTGCAGTGGGCGACTATACCCATTTTTTTGGTCTCAGAACCAGGCGTAGCGGGACGGACCATCGACCAAATACCAGACTAAATGAACAGTGGCGATTATATTTGGTCGGGGACCAAAGACTAAACCCAAATATAGTCGAGCGTGCATATAATGTTCGCCCCAAAACCAGGCGAACTTAAAGTTTACGCCCCACACCCGGCGGGGATATAGTTTACGCCCCACACCAAGCGGGGGTAAAATGTTCGCCCCACCATTTTTTTTTTTTTTTTTTTTTTGTTGAGCGAACATTATATGTGATCCCCACACCAGGCGGACATTATATGTTCGCCCCCCTTTTTTTTTTTTTTTTTTTTTTTTTTTAGTCGGGCGGGGATAAAATGTTCGCCCCACACCAGGCGAACTTATATGTTCCGCCCCACCAAATTTAGTCGGCACCCACTGCGTCACACTGCGGACCAAACTAAAATTTGGTCTTTTTTTTTGGTCTTTGATCTTTGGTAATAGTCGCGCCACTGGAGTTGCTCTAAGAAGAGGAAGCAACAACTGATGAAAAAGAAGTATGACAAGTATTGTGCATCACAGAGCTAGGCAAATGAATTGGATACAAATTTTTCTGCATCTTACCTCTAGCAAGAAGCCTGTCTTGGGATCCATGATTTCATAACCCTAAGGAGATAACACAACGTAAGACAGATTATATGTAGTGAACTTACCAATTGATATTAAATGGTGTGATATCTTATGAACAAAAAACACATCCTTAAGTTGGAAATCAGAAAAAGTAGTTTGCAAAGTACACCGGTGAGTTTGACAGATAGAAACTGAATCAGCTATCCAATTACTAGGAGTATGGCCTGCGTCAGAACTGTGTAGGCCAGAAAAAGCTTGCTACAGAGGCTTGTCGCTCAATTTCTGAATAGTGTATTTAAAGAAACAGTTGACTGCAGAATGACGAACACGTTTACATGTAAATGGCTATCTGAATAGCTGGCTTCATTTAATAGGTTCACCTTAAGGTTGTTTGACAGTGTGCAACCTCATTTCATAGAGCTATAACCTATAACGTTAACAACACATAATAATTCAAATTCTATCCTTTCTAACAAAATCAATCTTTACATTAACCCAACACAACAATATAACTGATAAGAACCCTCTAAAGATGGGATTGCATATATAAATGAAAGCTTACCTTTTGAAGCTGTCAGCAGCAGCCTTCAGAGTGACGTTGGCTTCCGTGCTAATAATAAGCTCTTTAATCTCTGTCAGGCATTTAATCAAACATTTAGGGTTCTAACTAAATCTGTTATAAATTTGATCAAAATGAAAACAAAGTGACTTGGAGATAACCTGGCTCAAATAATCTATCAAACAGTCTTGTTATCACAATCTTCAGTAATATAAAACCCCATCGTGCCCAGTCAGTGATGGATATATTATATATGTCGCAGGCATAAAAGAGAACAAAATATGGATGAGCAGCCACAGCAAACGAATGCTTCCCGGAAAATGAGATACAGAAACAAATTTATGATAATACCGTAAGTGAATAATCAAACTCATTTAATTCCTCCATCTCTAATCCTAATTTGGGTTTCTGAGGAAGATCAGATGAGAGTATTGTTGGTATCGAGCAAGGAGTTTCGAATCGAGTCTGGGGTTTGAACATTCCATCAAGTTTCAGCTAATAGGGAAAATGACTTATTTCGACATTCTTGTCCTTATTTTCATCTTGACTTTCTTTGACTTTAACTGCCGTGTCATATTTTCTCAGTAAGATTGTAAGACCACCAAGCATTAGCTGCAGTATCGGCTGCTAGCTTTAGCTGAACCTTTGGACCCTTGGGTTGTGTTGGCACTTTGCATCTGGTTAACCATTGCAACCACTTGTAGCGGAGTAGTATTGATCATTTTTAAGATTTTTAAAACCTGACATTTTTAGGGGCGACCCCAAACGAATTAGGGGTGATTTTTTTATTCCCAACCCATATACACCGTTAAGGGATGACCAAAAACGCGGAGAATACGTTAATGCCCTTACATAATCGGAAGCTATTTTGTGCCCGATTATTATAAAGCAATCGGAAGCTTAGTAACGATATTATACTACCGATTAATATCTATTTTGTGCCAAACGCGTATCTTGCTTCTATAATAATCGGTAGGAAAAACAACCTCACGAGACTACCGATTGTTAAAGCTCCTAAATTCCCAAAATTGGTGATTTCGTCAAGGAAGAAATTTGGGGCAACTTTATAATCGGAAGTCATATTAACTACCGATTATTCTAGTTCCCAAATTCGAAAAAATGACAATTCCGCAAAAACAAAATTTGGGGCAGGTTGATAATCGGAAGTCTTATTAACTACCGATTAATATAGTTCTCAAATTCGAAAAAAATTGAGATTTACGTAAAAAACAAAATTTGGGGCAATCGTATAATCGGAAGTGAAAATACTTCATTTGACTACCGATTATACGGTTTGGTGTTCGATCTGGGGCTCCTTAAAATCGGTAGGTTGGTAAGTTGGATAGACTACCGATTATGGTAGATTTCAAAATTCATCACATGAAGGATTTTAGAAAAAACTAAATTTGGGGCAACTGTATAATCGGTAGGTTGTGTAACCTATTTGGCTTACGATTATGGCTACATCCAAATCACGAACCACATGGTCATGCCTGGCTCTGTACACTCAAAACCTATGGAATTTGGCAAGGGTTCGATCTGGGGCTCCTTATAATCGGTAGGTTGTTAAGTTGTTAACGCTGCCGATTATGGTATATTTCAAATTCTCTTAAATGAAGGATTTTAGAAAAAAACTCATTTTGGGGCAACCCATAATCGGATGGTTTGGTAATATATTTAACTCCCGGATTAATTTGCATCCAAAACACGAACCAAGTGGTTATGCATTCATTGCGTACACTCAAAACCTATGGAATTTAACAAAGGTTGGATCGGGGCTCGTTATAATCGGTGGGTTATATAATTATATACCCTACCGATTATGGTAGATTTCAAAATTCATTACGTGAAGGATTTTAGAAAAAAACTCATTTTGGGGCTCCTTATAATCGGTAGTCTTACAAGTTGGATATGCTACCGATTATAAAAGGGATTATTAGCCGAAGTATCTACACAATAATCGGTTGGTATAGTTTCAATTTAACCTACCGATTGTATGTTTACCTACCGATTATGGTGTTGGCTCCCGATTATATAAGGGCATATTGGCCGTTTCGAAAAATCGAAGATAAGGGGTAGCTTAGATTTACGTTTGGGTGACCTTTTTTGTCTTTTAGTGTCGCCCCTAATTCGTTTGGGGTCGCCCCTAAAAATGCCAGGTTTTAAAATAGATGGTAATTTTCTTTTATTTTTGCATTGCTTTTTTCTTCTATTCCGAGCTTGTGAATAGGCATATAATTTATCCAGCCAAAATTGATAGTGATCAACATTTTGGATATCATACCAGTTTCCAAGTTCTGCCAGAATAATTTCCTTTTTTTTTTATACGAAAGATAAATTTATTATTGAATAAAAGCGATCACACGACTATGTCTTCCTGAATGCATAAAGCAAGCCATGATGGAATACTAGATAACCACTCCTCTTCAACGCGGATATTCCTTGCATATTTTGCTAAAGAAGCTGCTACATGATTAATGTCTCTGTGGACATAAGCGCAAATCCAAGACTCAAAAGAAACTAATAAACTTAAACAATCTGAAATAATGTTTTGGTAGTCCATTTTATTGAGTTGAAACTGCCATTTAGAGCTCTTATAACGTTAGAACAGGTCTCCTTCTAGATGCAACTTCCTTATACCCTTTCTCCTTGCCCATATTATTGCTTCAAGAAGAGCTTTAGCCTCGCTCACTCTAGGATCTAAAGTGTAGGAGTAGAATCTGCAACAACAACAGCGTCCCAACGAAGATTTAACCAACAAATATTTGCGAAGACCATTACAGGACTATTTGAGGAATGACGTAGCGGTGACGTCATCATAATCACGAGGAAAGTGTGAAGACTTTGCGAAATTGAAGAACACGTGCGAAGAAAACCCTTCTAAGCTTGCGAGAATGACGCAGCCGGATCGGAAAATAAGGGTTGGCTTATTTGTCATCCACTATGTAATATCCTATATAAAGGACCAAGTAGACTTGAGAGGGGGATAGTGAAAAAGCAGAGAGGAGAGAGAAAGAGTCTAGAGTTATTCTTATTTCCTTGTATTCTTATCATTCTTTTAAGATTCATAAAAGAAGTTAATAAAGATTTGGTGATTGTTCTTGAAGTTTTGGCAAATAATTGTGTAAATTCATTAGGGTGTGATTCTTTGGGAAACCTGCAATCACATATTGCGCTAGAAACATGGAGGATTGTTATTGTGAGTT
The DNA here is from genome assembly GCA_023531295.1 of Papaver armeniacum. NCBI lineage: Eukaryota > Viridiplantae > Streptophyta > Magnoliopsida > Ranunculales > Papaveraceae > Papaver > Papaver armeniacum. Next base: position 182,487 of record JAJJWW010007635.1, read on the forward strand.
GAAAAAGTTTGGAATAAATAGTGAAGAGTTTGTGTGATTTTAACAGATTATTAAAATCGAAAAGATGGTAAGACGAACAAATGTTTTGGAACAACCAGCAACAATTAGGAGGAGTAGAAGAATCATGGAAGAAGGAGAGGTGAAATTGGAGTAAGAAACAATGGAGGAGAACGAGTTCAACCACCAATTCAGCGTGCACCGGTACAAGACGGAATCATTGATTATGATAGAGTCAGTGTACACACTTGGCAGACGGACTCAACAGAGGAAGTAGAAGAAACACAACAATTGAGACGAATAGAGAGGGACAGAGAAGTAGAAGAAGGAACAATTCATGGAGAGCAGGAGAATGAAACGCTAGAGGCATTAAGACAAAGGTTGTTCGAAGAAAGGAGATTAGAAGCAGAAGAACGTGCGAATTTAACACGACAAAACCATGAATTAAGGATGGAAAATATAAGATTACAAAATACCAGGTCGAGAAGTACTACAAGATTGAATTCAATATCATTTAGAGGAAAAGCAAGACGAGATTCGCCTATGAGGGATGTTGCAGAGGATATTCAAGAAGATATACAGAATCCTGGTGAAGGACATCGTGAAGAAAGAGAAATAGTGGAAGATCGTTATGTTCAACATGGCGAAAATTATCATAATGAGCAAAACAATAGGGATCGGAGGAATGAACAACATTTCGAACGAGATAATCAAGGTGGCGAAGAGAACCGGGAGGAAGGAAGGAGGATATTATATGGGAGAGAAGTGCAAAGGAATCAACAAACAGTTGAAGATGAGATTGAGAGACATAATGCCGCACAAACACATATAGCTTGCGAAAGAGAAAGGATGAGGGCGGAAATTGAAGAACAAGAGTTCCAGGAGGCTATACGCCAGAACAATCATGATAACCGAGAGAGAAGGCGCGAACGATACCACAACAATGATAATATTAATGAAGAAGCTGATAGAACACGAGGAAGGATTGAAAGGCGAGAAATAGAAATGATAAGGAATGAGCAAGGTCACAGAGGAGAAAATGACAGGCAGAATCATGTGCATACAAATGTAAGGGATGAAAGAGAAAATCGCAGGGGAAGACGAGAAGAGGATGATGAAGAGGAAACGTAAGATCTCGCAAGGCAAAACAGGCATGAACGCAGGAGAAAAGAAGCAAGGTTAAAGAGACCGATGGATCAAGAGTCAGGCATGAATGAACAAATTCTACGAGAATTGGCATAATTGAGAGGGATGCTCAATAACAGAAGAGAAGGAGGCAGGAGACAGCTGGATGAAGCAATAGAGGAAGCTGCGAAAACGCCATTTACACAGGAAGTACAGCTGAGGGGAATACCCCCAAAATGTAATTTGCCTGCATTAACTAGCATTTTTGACGGAACAACTTGTGAAGTTCAACATATCAAAGCTTACGTGAGATGCATGTTACAATGGGAAAACCATGACGTTGTGTTGTGCAAATACTTTGCATCAAGTTTGACATGAGAAGCGTTAAAATGGTTTGAAGGTCTGCCAAAAGATACCATAGCATCTTTCAATCAATTACAAATGGTATTCTTAGGAGCTTACATAAGTAACAACTCATCACGTCCAGGCATTGAAGATGTATTTGGATTGAAACAAAGAGTTGGCGAAAGTTTGAAGCACTTAACTATGAGGTGGAAAACAATGTGTAGCAATATGGCTGGCCGTGTGGATGAAAGATATCTTATTTTATCATTTATTAATGCAATGTTCGCAACAAATTTGCTGTAAATCCAAATCTTTAGAATCAAGAATACTATCATAATGAGTGAGTTGCGAGAATATCAAGAAGAATATATTACTCTTGAGGAAAAACAGAGTGATATGGAGTCATACCCAGTCGCAAACACAAGTTCAAAGGTAGCGAATGCAAGCTTACTACCCAAGTTAACAAATGCAGTAGAGAACGCTTCGCAGGAACGACAGGGAAAGATGATGGTCGAAAGTCAACAGAAGCTGGTAGCAATGGGAAGTCATGATCAAGAAGAATTTGAGAGAGAAAGAAATTTCTTTAGCCGTGGTGGAAATAACAAGATTCAAAGATTTGACCATCCACAAGAAACTTATGGAGGTCAGAAACACAATTATCATAGAGGACAGGGAACTAAAAAGGTAGTATGGGAAGAAATAAAGATGCCTCCTCTAAATCAGGGTAGGCCACTGGGACGAAGTGCCCAAAGTTGGACTTTGGGCAACAAAAATTTGGGGGCAGCAAAAACTATTTTTTTTGTCCATATGACGCTTGGATTATTGGGTCTCGTCTAAAACCGAAGTGAATATATCTTTGGTACTCTTGTAATAATACACATTAAGAGGGGCATTAAATTAAACAATTGAATGGGCAGACAATTAAGTACAAGTAGGAAATACCAATTGGTCCAACAAATAATATATTAGGATGAGTCTAGTCCAGTTGACTCAGTCATGTGTCTGTTTGGTCTTATTTGGGAAAATAAATTATAGTTTGGTCCAAGAAATTATGGTTTGGTCCTAGGGTGATGTCATGGATGATGTAATTTTCATTGTGTGGTGGCAGAAATACCCTTTTGGGACCACATATATAGACAAAAACCCTAGAAAATATCTTTATTTTCATATTTACTTTCTCTCTTCACATGTTTTCAGATCTAGTTTCTTTTCTCTTTTTCTTTCTTCTTTTCTTTTTCTTTCTTTTTTTTTTGTTGTTGTTGTTGACGAAGAAGAAGAAGAAGAAGAAGAAAACGATGACGACGATTTTTCATGGATTTGTTGTTGTTTTTGATGTCGTTATTGATGAAGAAGAAAACGATTGCGACGATTTCATAGATCTGCTACTGTTTTTGATGTTTGTTGTTGATGATGATGAAGAAGAAAACGATGACGCCGATTTCATGGATCTGTTGTTGTTTTTGATGTTGTTTGTTGATGATGAAGATGAACTCGTGTTTGAAGACGATGTTGTTTTTCTTCTGCTGCAACTTGAAGACGACGAAGATGATGTTGTTGCTGGTGTTTGAAGACGACGATGTTGTTGCTAGTATTTGAAGATGTCGAAGAAGATGATGATGTTGTTCATTTTTAGGTTTTTATATAGACTTCATTCCTGGGAATGAAGTCTGTTTTTTTTAGCTTTTTGTATGGAGTTCATTCCTGGGAATAAAGTCTGTTTTTTTAGCTTTTATGGACTTCATTCCTGGGAATGAAGTCTGTTTTTTAGTTTTTGTATGGACTTCATTCCTGGGAATGAAGTCTGTTTTTTTAGCTTTTTGTATGGACTTCATTCCTGGGAATGAAGTCTGTTTTTTGTAGCTTTTTGTATGGACTTCATTCATGGGAATGAAGTCTTTTTTTAGCACGGAAGAACTCCTACAAAAAAAAAATTTAACACGGAAGGGTATTTTTGTCTATTTAAGTATTTTTAAATAATTATGGACCAAACAGTAAAGGCGTTTGACCAAAGGACTAAACAGACATGGGCCCACCTAAAAAAGGACCAAACGATATTTTTCCCTAAGTACAACACGTCTCTTTTCTATTGGCCATTCATGCGGTTTTTTTTTTTTTTTTTGTAACTTCAACCTTTAGTCTGCTTTCGGAGTTCTCTTCTAATCGAGAACAAACGGGAAACGCCAATAAGAGCATCTCCAATGCTTGGGGTCAAGGTCATCCTACGTGGAGGTCTTATTAAAACTTTTTGGTTGTGGGTCATTCACTACATGACAAAAATAATAATTGTAAGACTTTCTACCCTAAATTCCAACTCCAAACCCAAGGTCCTATCCAACATTTTTTTGTCTAAATTTAGAGACAAAAGATGATGTGGACTTAAGACCCAGGGTCATGAAGAAAGTCTAAATAAGACTTTCTCCTTTACCCCCACTTGGTCCCCACATGCACATGTCATCTTCTTTTATGACCTCCACCCTAGTGTTGGAGATGAAAAGTTGGTAGAAAAAGTCTTAAGTCATATGTGTCATATCAATTTAAGACCTTGACCCCTAGCATTGGAGATGCTCTAAGAAAGAAATTAGGGCACTAGCCGCACTACTATTCCAGGTAACGCATCCGTTCCTTTAACTAATTATTAATCACTAATCCTATATTGGTTAATTAATTATCCTTTTTCTTTGTTTAAATTTAATTTAGGGCATAAATTAAATTATTAATTATAATTATATTTTTAGAGCATCGGTTATCTTGCGTATGTTATTATGATTTGGTTTTAATAAGCAATATTGACCATATGTAATGATTTGTATTTTGTAGATATGCCTCCGGGTCTAAAAAGAAAGCAGAATTCGGGATCTCAAAATAGGAAAAAACAGAAAAAAGATGGTGAGTTAGTAAAATTTCTTACCGGGTCTTTAAATAAATATTTGATTAGGCCTAGTACATCTATAGTTGAAGATTTGGATAACAATTGTGTTAATGAAGCAAATGTTGAAGTGCATACTGAGATTTTTGGCAATAGTGAAATTTTTGGCAATAGTGATGCCAATGCCATGAATGAGAATGATGTTAATGTGAACGTCAATGATGATGTAAATGATGGGGTTAATACCGAAAGCGATGCAAATGTAATGAAAGAAGATAACATGGAAGAACCAATTGGAACATAATTGATCAAAAGTTAATTGATATTCTTGTGGAGAAAGGTCCTATAAGGGTTAGTGATTTTGAGTTTCCTTATGATAGCGCCTCTGATAAACGTTTTTCAGTCACGTATTATACAAAAAGATTAACGAATTTGGAGAAGCAAGATAGAAGGTGGCTTATATATGTAATTTCTTTAGACAAGGTCTTTTGTTTTTATTGCATTTGGTTAAGAATATAACCTGTATAGGGGGCATCATTTCATAGCGTAACTTCGGGGCATGAATACTTCAGGGCCGGCCCTGCTCTAAATGCTAGTGTGGAAAATATATGGGAAGCCATAATCTTGATGGAAAACATCCCAGCACCTTGGAACATGGGAACTGAGCCACCCCCGAACCACAGAAGTCATGAATTCTGATCATATCACCACTTCCATGGACACGACAAATGATTGCAAGAATGTAAAGAGAATTATCCTTAGAATGATAGACCAAGGCAAGCTGAACCATTTTCTGATAAGGCAACCACAACCTTTGCCATCGCAGAGCAAACGCAGCAAAGGGAGGAGACACGTTTCTAATTGAAGTTGGAGCGAAGGCAAAGAACCTATTTTGTCATTCTATTGTACATTCATACAAAACAATTGAAGATTTTCATGATAACATTCTGAGCAGAGTATTCGCAAGGGATGTTGATGATAGAGAAATTATGAATATTGCGAAACTCTCGCCACTAAAAGAATGGCAGAAACAGCCTATTTCCTTTACAGCAGAAGAAATACCTGAAGGTGGAGAAATGCATGATAATCCCTTGGTGGTAAAGCTAGAGATCAACCCGAAACCTAGTGATGATGAATATGATGAAACTGAGAATTCATGGGCGATTAACAGAATATTGATTGACACTGGAAGTTCTGTAGACATTCTATTTTACCATGCTTACAAAACTATGGGAGGAAAGGATGAGGACTTGATACCTTCGACTTACAAGATCTACGGCTTTAATGGTACTGCGAACAAACCTAAGGGAGAAATTGCTATGCGAACTCCTTTGAAGGGATTATCTTCCGAAATTCTGTTCTGTGTTGTTGATGTAGAGTTGCCGTATAATGCACTAATTGGCCGACCCTGGTTGCATGGAATTCTGGGAGTGACTTCAACTTTCCATCAATGCATAAAGTTTCCTCATCCTAGCGGCGTTGGGATTATAAGAGGAGATTGGGTTGACGGACGAAAATGTCATGAAATTGATGTAGAGAAATATGAAGAAAGAGCAATTAAGAAGAACAATTGGAAGCATAATATCAAAGAAAAAAAAAGGAGTGAAAGACTGATGGTAGACGCAGTAGAGCACGGAGGAAAGGGGAATGTTGCGAAAAGCTTGTCTGTTGAAAATAAGAACCAGCGAATACTTCGCAAAGGGGATCTGGTGTTACGTCTACAACCAACTTATCAGAGGAATGGATAAGATGATTCTGCGAACAGGTGGGAAGGCCCTTACACGGTAACAAAGGTGCTAGGGAAAGGAAAATATGAGCTAGAGGGTGTGAAAACTACAGTATATAATGAGAAATATCTGCGAAAATATGGTGCAAGTGGTAATGATAGTACAGAACAAGAAAAGAGTACTCTGCAAAACGAGATGATCAATAGTGTACGAGAACTCAAAGAGGCACAAGCACAAGGTAGCAAAGGTAAGAAACTTAAAATGTGAAATGAGAATGAAATTGGCGAAATTGAGAAGAGAAAGAAAGAAAATTTGTAAAAATAAATTTGAAAAGTATTTTTATTGAATGAAGAGAACAAAAATGAGAAATTACAACAGAGCCTTACAAAAGGCAACAGAGTCAACAAAAAGAAAGAGGCACCCAACTATGGCGTACACCCTAGTTCGCGAATTTTTTTTTCGCAAGAGGAAAATGTAATACCTAAAGTGCGTCATAGAAGGGGAGAACCTATTGCATGGATCAGGGAAAGGCTATACCGCCACCGGAACCTGGGTCATGGAGATTTGGGGTCAATAAAGCCCATCCAGGGGAGCCGCCTTGGATTTTCAGCCTAAGCTTATGACTTAGGTTGGACGACTAAGGTCTCTCCTAAGGAGTGCTGAATTTGATCAAGGCGCCGAGGTACACGGTTGAGCCAAGAGTGCCTGAGGCGTCTGGAGCGTACCTGGCCATTCTTGGCAAGTCTTGATTATGATGCACTCGGTCCGAAGAAAACCCCACTTAGGGTGCGGTCTTGTAACCATGAGCCATATCGGCGAAGGGATAAGAGGCCGCGAAAACAACAGTTGTTGTTAAGACCGGATGGGAGGAGCCAACCTTGTATGGTATAGGTACGCCTCCTTGAAGGGGAAACCAGGGGGATGATAAGGACGGCACCCTCCATTAGGGAGCTGATAAGTGTCAAAGACGCAAATGTCATGAGGCTTTTTACTCACGGGAGTATTAATGCTTGTCATATTTGTGCAATGATCCTGCAGAGGCAATAATACTATAAAAAGATAAGACGAGGTCAATGGGTCGGTGCACGAAAGTGTAAAGACGTCCTGCGATTTCGTCGCAAGACGACAATGTCATGGGGCTTTATGTTCGCAAGAATATTTGGGCCTGTCATATTGTCGCGTGAAAAATATCATGCTGAGGCAATAATACAAGAAAATGATAAGACAAGATCAATGGGTCATTACATGAAAGTGTAAAGACGGCTTGCGATTTTGTCGCAACGACAAGGGGTGGCGAAATAAGACCTTTACTTAGGAAGGAAAAATAAGACCGCATAAGAGAATAATAATTAATGGAATCTTGGAAAATCCCGATATGTACGATAACATGCAAGGCAGCGAAAGTATGCAGGTAAATGCAAAAGCGATTGCGAAATTAACGCACAGATATACAATACAAAAACAAATAACAGATGATATTATTACTAAGAGATAGCATGCTTAATCTTTCATTTGGAAACAAATAACAGAGGCAAGTATGGGAATGTGAAAATGTCACAATGTGTTATCTGCTCCCACTGACAGATTTACGCATAGATTGAAAACTATATATTGATCAATGGTTATTGCGAAAAAAGAATTGTTTTTTTTAACACTTGCAGGTAAACAAAAGAAATAGAGCTTATATTAAGAAATTTTGGGAGTTGAAGGAGTTCGTAACGATAGATTATAAAGACATAAATACAAAAGCATAAAAGAACAGATATACAAATATTACACAAAGGGATGAAAGTCAGTGAAGAGAGAAAAACTACTTCTTGCTTGATTCCTCTTCCTCCTCTCTATCATTCTCTTCTTCTCTTTCTTTTTCAGCTTCTTTCTCGCTTTCACCTTCTTCTTCCATTTCTTCTTCATCTTGAAAAAAAAAAAAAAAAAAAAAAAAAAAAAGCTTACCAAAGTGCTGAGCGAATTTAAGAAACTTGGAGTCACTGATCTAGAGATCCCGCGAAGGGATTCATCATCATCTAAAAGGGAGGAGTCACAGATATTCACAATAGCTCTACAAGTATTAGACAAAGGAATATTGCCTACTCCTTACAGAGAATCAGAAAAAATGCTAGATAGTTGTGCCATGGAAGATTCAGGTGAAGAGCCTTCCTTTGCGATAGAAGTCTCATCATTATCATCACTGCTTTCATCAGACTGAAGATTCGAAGGAGAAGGAGAGCGAATTTTCCGCTTCTTCGAGAGATTCTTAGAAGAAGGAAAGACAACTGACTTCTCCATGCGAAGAATGCCCTTTCTCTTGCCTTTAGTCTTCGCAACCTTGATAGGCCCATCGGTTTCATATTCTTCAACAGTCCTATCATAAACCTTCGCACACGGATAAAGATAAGAAACAGAGGCAATAATATTGTTAAAAATAATAAAAAGAGTATTTCTTACTTCATCCGTGATCGAACTCAGAGCTGTTAAGATGCTTGCCTTCCCAGTTTTGTTGTAGTTCTTTCTCAACTTTGCAACCTAAAAATTTCGCAAGATTAGAAAAGAATGGAGTAAGGATAAATAGAGAATTATAAGCTGAGCGAAATGTGGAAATATACCTCTGTCTCTTTTTCAGGCCAGTTGAACACCCATGGTTGGTATGCAGCGAGATTTTCGGGCAAAACATTAGAACCAGAGATATAAGGTCCCTACAAAATCAAAGGAAAGACGCACCATTTATCATCTTTAGACCGATGTGGGGTCTTATTATTACCAGAATGCCAGTCAATATCTTGCATGAGAACTTTGTCACTGGCAACACTCTCTTTCCTCTTCAAGCGAACGCCCGAGCGAGTACTTTCCTTCTTCATGGTGATTATTTCGTAATTTTCGAAGAAGCTCTCCACAGTATATTGCTCAGAAATGATTTCTAGATCAGAACTTAGGGTCTCTAAGTTCTGGTGGATAAAGAGATCCCAAGCCTGCACCGCGATGGGCAAATTCACGTATAAGGAGAATACAGTCTCCGCACAATTGGTAGATGGCTCGCGAAAAGTTCGCATGAGAAAGGATCTCATAAAATAAAGGAAGATTGGGGTCATAAAGAGGTATGGGAAGACCAGCGAGAAGCTGACCTAGCGAGACGATAATCTCTTCATTGTTACAATGATGATTAGAAAATAATCTAGAAGAAAGAATTGATTTATAATTCTGATCAAAAATGGTGGATAATGTGAAACCTCTATCTTTGAGATCTTTTTGAATCTCTTCAAAATAATTTTCATATTTACGGCCACTTGGAGGCATCTTTAAGTATGGGAATGAAGAAGAAGTAAAATTAAAAAGAAGAAACAAAAAGTGCAAAGAGAAGCGGAATTTGCGGAAGAATGTTGAAGAAAAGGTGCGAGAGAGAATGAAAGGAAAGTAAAAGAAAGAAGATGAAGATTAAGAAGGATATATATAGAGAGAAGGAGATCTCGAAAAGATAAACTCATTAATGCGAAGACAAGACGTGAATGGTCGAGAAACGGCGGTTATAAAAGACGTGTCAAGAAATAGATGGTTGAAGAGACACGTGTAGTTTATTCTGCGTAAAAACGGAGTCTTGTCGGTATAGGGAAGGTAGAAAGATGAGCGGTTGCGGCATTATGAAGTAGAGATTCTCATATCTTTCTCTTCTTCGCAGAGAAGACATGGGAAGAGGCAAGATGTAGGAGTAGAATCTCGCAACAACAGCGTCCCAGCGAAGATTTAACCAACAAATGTTTGCGAAGACCATTTCAGACTATTTGAGGAATGACGTAGTAGGTGAAGTCAGCCTAATCACGAGGAAAGTGTGAAGACTTTGCGAAATTGAAGAACACGTGCGAAGAAAACCCTTATAAGCTTGCGAGAATGACGCAGGACAGATCCGAAAATAAGGGTTGGCTTAGCTGTCATCCACCATGTAATATCCTATATAAAGGACCAAGTAGACTTGAGAGGGGGTGATAGTGAAAAAGCAAATAGGAGAGAGATAGAGAGAGTCCAGAGTAATTCTTATTTCCTTGTATTCTTATCATTCTTGTAAGATTCATAAAAGAAGTTAATAAAGATTTGGTGATTGTTCTTGAAGTTTTGGCAAATAATTGTGTAAATTCATTAGGGTGTGATTCTTTGGGAAACCTGCAATCACATAAAGCTTTGTGTGCAAACATCTACTTCCATCATCATTATTCGCAAAATTCCTCATTATTAGTCCCACTCCAACATCCTTGTTGAGTTCTTTGAATGAAGCATCAAAGTTTATTTTTATAACAATAGGTTCAGGACATGTCCAATGTCTAATAATGGGTGTAACATGGGCAATAAAAGTTGCTCGCTATCTAATCTATTCCATTCGAGAATTCGGATCTTATTATCATCACTACGTGGTACAGATAGTTTAACATCATCAAAAATTTTCTTGCATCTACTTTTCCGGATATTCCAAAGGACAAATCCATACCAATTCAACATAGCAAGTACTTATATTGTTAGAGTTACTTACCGTATCATGTCCACAATCCATTCCCGAAAGGATATATTAGCAATTTCATTTATAAAATTAACATCCACAGAAGACCAAATTGCTTTAGCATAATCACATTCCAAAACAGATGTTGCATAGTTTCATAACTACTATTACAGTTAGGACATAAACTATTGATATTGTGGCAGTACCTATCCATCTTATCACTTGTGGGCAAACATTGAGTAATGCATTTCCATAGGAAGTATAGTATATGTTGAGGCAATCTAGTTTTCCAGAAAATTCTCCAATCCACAGATGTATCAGCAATGAAACCATTAGATGTATTAACCTCATTTCGAATAACTCTATAGGCAATTTTAACATTAAATTCTCCATTAGAGCTAGGTTGCCATCTTAAATGATCACTACCTTTCAAAGGAATTCTAATATCTAGGATTTTACTGAGTGTATGATTATCAAATAGACTATTCAACATCGAGACATTCCAAGATCTAGAATCACTATCAATGAGTTGTGACACATTTTCTACATTAGCCAAGAATGTAAATGTGTATTAACAGTATTATCCAAACTAGGAATCCACCTATTCTTCCTTCTGCTCGTCGTGTAAACAAAAGTATCCCTCTTTGTCAAGATACGCATTAGGCTTAGTCCTATGGGCTAGATATCTAGCCGCTAGATTGGCCATCCACGTCAGCCTGGGCAACCTCCTAAGTCCTATGGGCTAGATATCTAGCCGCTAGATTGGCCATCCACGTCATCTGTGAGCGCCTAACCATTCGTGGCGTTTTAAAGGCGCCGAGCTCCATGCGGCGTTTTAATTACTTTTTGAACGCCGAACGGTTCGGCGTTTCAATCTCAGCCGTTAGATTTTGTGAGGCCGAACGGTTGGCGTTGAGACAACTTTTTGAGCGCTGCTCCATTCGGCGTTTCAATCTCGCCGATAGTGAGACTGCGAGCAAATGCTAGGCAAGAGAAGTAGCCAGATTTAGTGTTAACTTTTTTCCCACACTTTTTTCATGATTTGCAACATTTTTTGGCCAATCTAGCACTCCAATCTAGCCCAGAGGACTTAGCCTTAGGCTGAAACAGAAGTCAAACGCGTAGTTGACCATGGTCTCCGACCTGTTAAGAGCTTGCCTGTTTTTAGAAACAAGTTCATCGGACAAATTACAGCGGCCAGAAAACGCATTACAACTGGATCAATTTTTAGAAGCTGTAAAAACTTGTGAATCAAGTGTCTACGTCTATAAATAGTCATCTCAAGTGTTCTCTGTTACTACTTGCTAAGTCTGCGACGCCCTTGCTTGTTCTTTCCTGTTCTTTCTTCAACACTCTGCGAAAGTTTTTTTTCTTTTTTTTTCTCACAAGTAGAAATTGAAGATTGTTGAAAGAAAATATGGATTTTTTGAATCAGGGAAAGGTAGAATCATCTGAAAACCCTAATGAATGTCAAGAGATTGTGCATGATTGCATTAATTATGATCCAAAAACAGCAGGGAAAAGAAAGAGGGATACTGATGAAGAAGTTGTTGATTCTGATCAATGTGTGAATGATAACAAGATGAGGAGGTTCTGCAATGTTGATGTTAAAGAAGAGAATCAACAAGTTAAAGTTATTGATCAGGAGTTGGGTGATTTATCTGTTGAAGAGATTGAAAAGATTCAAAGGAATTTGGATGCCATGTTTGGTATGATTTCAGAGAAGTTGATGGAGGAGAATAAATCAATGGCAAAGGGTTGTAATGAAGATGATATGGTTAAGATGCCTCTTCCACTTTCATCATCTATGGATTTTTTCAATTATAACGAGTTTGATTTTTTCAATTATAATCAAGATGAGTGGCTTAATCTTCCTGGTTTATCTAATACTACTACTACTGATGACGATGAGTTTGATTTATCTGTTGAAGAGATTGAAAGGAATTTGGAGCCCAAGTTTGGTATGATTTCAGAGAAATTAGATCAGTTGATGGAGGAGAATAAATGTATGGCAAAGGGTTGTAATGAAGATGATATGGTTATGATGAATGAATTCCCTCCTCTTCCACTTTTATCATCTATGGATTTTTTCAATTATAACAAGTTTGATCAAGACGAGTGGCTTAATCTACTGATGATGCTATCGCGTTAGCGCCTTTTCCTGCTGTGATCGATTTCAAGCCATTGCATATTATTATGCAGGTTTGATTTACTGATATGATCAAGTGCTGAAGAAGATTAGTGCTGACTGCCAAGTTGTTCTATTCTTTTGATTTTTGTTATCTATGTAGTGTAATGTAGATGCACTGAGTGTTGAATTTGTAGTGTAGTCTTTTGCGTTCATAATTTCAGATATGTGCAGTGTAATTTTTTTGATTCTAGCATTTCTTAGTAGTTCATTCATATGAATATATTAGCCTTTTCAGTCCGATCTCTCCTTTGATATCTATCAATTCCTTCAAGTTTATCTGGCGTTTAGCTAATTCAGAAAGATAGTGCAACAGTGGGAATATCCGGCAATTAAACTGTTCATCCATCAGTAATCTGATAGGTTTGAAGGAGGCATTTGCATTGCACTAGATAACCATAGCAAAAAGCATGACATAATTAGGGGCAGTCATTGGACAAACTTACAAGGACAATAACTCATGATCTGCCTTGTGAAAATCCTTCACTTTAACATAAATATACCAGAAAGGGTAAATAAAACCCTCAGGCAAACTCATACATCTGTTGGACCACCAAAGACGCCATTAACTAAAGGTCCATTTTCACCAACTTCCCACTTCAACCAGAATTTTTTTCATAAAGTTCAGCATTAGGGCATGTTTAGCTGTTGAAATAAAACATAACCTGCTATTACGTTTACTTGGTTTATACCCGACACCAGCATGGATTTGGTTTCATGATCATTTGATGTGCACTCTCTGGTTGTGTTAAAGGATCCACTGATTGCAAACTAGGCGGTTGTGTTTGATTCTCTTCTATTTATAGCAGTGAAATTGCACGCGGTACACGCCTGCTGACATGGTCCTCTAATTAGTGCTTTATATCACTAAAAGAGTCCAGAGATCTGATTTATTACTACTTAGCAATTGTCATGGTCCTCTAATTAGTGCTTTATATCACTAAAAGAGTCCAGAGATCTGATTTATTACTACTTAGCAATTGTGCTAGTGTTTGTGTCACATGGCATGTGTTGTTAGATGTTACTGGAAAGTAAGAAGTATAATCTAAGCAATATATGAAACCCTAAGTAATTTGTATTCCGTCTGTGGGAATCGAACCCACGCGCTTACGGCTAAAAGCCATACGCTCTACCAACTGAGCTAAGACGGCAAGAGATGAGCTGAGAATTAAAACTGTAGCTGGATGACTCAAAGATACACGTAGCCTGGCTCTACTGATATAGATCTTTGTTATCCAGAAGGTCACAAAGACTAAATGTCCTCTTTCAGATATCTTTACGCGGGTACAAAATTAAACCTGTAACATTTTCACCTATTCATCCGTGTAAGTCATTTCTTCAAAAATGACACTGACTGCGTCTAGTAAGGTGCTCTCATAGTCTCATTTTCAACTTGTAACTTTGGTTATCGTAGATTTGTGTACTGCTGGTCTTTTTTTGGCGACTGAGGTAAATGTAATCCTAATTAATGCATTGAGTTTCCAATTTGAAGTGTCTAGTAATACGTACATGGCTATCAGAACAATAGTTGGTTCCATTAAATAGTTCAATTTAAAGGTTGTTTTGACAGTTTGCAACCTCATTTCTTAAAGCTATGATAACAACAGATAATAATTCAAGTTCATGTTCTAGCCTTTCTAACAAATTCAAATTTATATTAACCCAACACAACAAAATAACTGATAAGAAGTAGAACCTTCTAAAGATTGGATTGCATATGTAAATGAAAGCTTACCTATTGGTTGAGGGGGCTGAAGGTATATTGGCGACTAGAGAATAGGGATAGGTATTTCTGGCATGTTAGGTGAAGGTTGTAAAGTAATATAGGTATAGAAAAGAATTCTGGAACAAAAATGAATCAATTGCCACATACTGTATCCTAAAAACACAGACAAAGTGAATTCGGGACTCAGACTCATCTTTTCTGTAAGGAACTAAGTTCGGGTAACAAGCACATCCATACACTTTTAAAAAGGAATAATCTGGTTGCTTGTTAAACAAGATCTCAAAAGGTGATGCATCTATTGATGAGATATACTGCAGTGAGGAATGGTACTATCCAGAAGGATTTAGATAAAGATGCTTGAAAAGTAATTGTACTACACTTCAGTCACCAATGTTTCCTCTCAGCTAGGCCATTTTGTTTCCGAGTATTTGGGCTAGAGAACGAAATGACTATACCACATTCATCTAGAACTATCTAAATTTCACTTAAAGTAGTTCAAAAGAACCATCTGACTGAGACATCTTATTTGTGCAGTTAAGCTAAACAAATTCTCAATTGATGCTTTAAAATGTTTGAAACAATCTAAACCACCTGCTTTAAGCTTCATAGATATAGCCAATTATTTATACCTACTAAAATCATAAATAAAAATAATTTAGTACCTATAGCCAGGCGAAGACGAAGTAGAAGTAGGTAATTCCCCACATATCACAATGAACCAATTGCAGAGGTGCAGAAGTAGTTCCATTTGAAGTTGACAAAGGTAACTTTTCGTGCTCACCTAACTGACATGAGTGGCACAATCCATCCAGAGAAGAAGAAAATGATATTGAATTAATTCTTTGGAGTTGGACTGATGCTTGGGAAAAACAGTATGGGAAAATGCCCTGATCTTTTGTGCCACAAAGAAGAGGAAGCAACAACTGATGAAAAAGAAGTATGAGAAGTATTGTGTATCACAGAGCTAGGAACCTCTAGCAAGAAACCTGTCAGTCTTGAGATCCTTGATTTCATGACCCAAAGTAGATAACACAAAGTAACACAGAATATTTTTAGTGACCTTACCAGATGATAATAAATAGTGTGATATCTTAGGAACAAATAACACATCCTTAAGTTGGAAATCAGAAAAAGTAGTATGCAAAGTAGAATCACCAGTGAGTTTGATGGATAGAAACTGAGTCAGCTATCCAATTACCAGCATCAAAAATGTTTAGGCCAAAAAAAACTTGCTATAGAGGCTTGTCACCTGATTTTGGAGTAGTGTATCTAAAGCAAGTTTGATAGATACAAACTGCAGAATGACCAACACGCTTACATGTAAATGGCTATCTGAATAGCTGGCTTCATTTAATAGTTCACTTTAAGGTTGTTTAACAGTTTGGAACCTCATTTCCTATAGCTATAACAACACATAACCATTTAAGTTCTATCCTTTCTAACAAATTCAATTTATACATTAACCCAACACAACAAAATCACTGATAAGAACCCTCTAATAATGGGATTGCATACATAAATGAAAGCTTACCTGTTGAAGCTGTCAGCAGCAACAGCAGCCTTCAGAGTGACGTTAGCTTTGGTGTTAATAAGCTCTTTAATCTCTGTCGGGCATTTAATCAAACATTTAGGATACTAACTGAATCTGTTCCAATCTTGATAAAAATGTAAATTATTGACTGGAAATCACCTCAAACAACCCTTCAAACAGTCTTGTTATCAGAATCTTCAGTAATGGATATAGTATATATGTTGCAGAATTGAAGAGAATACAATATGGATGAGCAGCCACAGTAAACAGAAACAAATTTACGAATGAGATCATCTAAGTGAAGGAGACCACATAATCAAACTCTTCCGTATCTAATTTGGGTTTCCTGAGAAAAATCAGATGAGAGCATTGTTGGTATCGAGTAAGGTGTTTCAAATCGAGTCTGGGTTTGAAGTTTGAACGACGAAAGAAGAAGAGAAACATTCATTTCATTTGGTTTAATATTTGGAGTCCCTCGAAAAGAGCGGAGCGCCATCCCGTAGCAAATTCACCACCCCATTGAGTATATTTTACCTGGCGAGATTGGGGTATACCCAAACTAATTGGGGTATACCCAATAAGACAAAATCAGGTCATTATGAAGTAAAATCAAGCCACCCCTTAACTTATATTTTTGTAAATGGCTAAAATGCCCCCACAATGATTAACTCTAATTTAACTAAGGGAAAAATATCTTTTGGTCCTTTTATGCCTGGGCCCACATCAGTTTAGTCCTGTTAGAAAAAAAAATTAGCATTTGGTCCACAATTAAAAAAAAATATGAAACAGACTTAAATACCCTTTACACACGTCATCATAATCACACGTGTCGTTGGTCCCACTGTAACCACCCACGATATCTCTCTTTTTCCACAATATCTCTCTCTTTCCATCTTTCATTTTCATTTTATCAGAGAACTGTTTTATCAGAAACTGATTCGTCCGCCATTAAAAATCAGAAAACTGCTTCCTCTTCGTTTTCTTTCTTCAAGATCCAGAAATCAAAACAACCAAAATCATTTCAATCCTCACAAATCAGTAGAACAAAAAACCCAAAATCAAAAACAGTAGAAAAAAAAAGAGAAATCAAAACCCTAAAAATGAGAAGATCGAAGGGCAAAAAAGTAGTGGAATCATCTTCTGACGATGAAGTTGAAGAAAGAAACAGTCAGTTAGTTGAGTTTGTAGGAGTAAATGAAGTTGAAGAAGAACTAGTTTTAAAGAAATCCAAATCAAAGAAACTGTCGAAAGGTACCAAAAAACCCTAATTCGAAGAATTAGAAGTTTTATTCTTCATTTTTGATGTTTATTGTTCTTCTTCATTTTTATTTTGGTTTTCGATTCGTCTTGTTGCATGTAGATTTTCAATTCGTCTTGTTCCATTTCTAGACTTCACTACTAGAAATTGACTTCATTCCCAGGAGTGAAGTCTAGAAAAACCGCTTCAATCCATTCAATCATATGAATGGACTTCATTCCCTGGAGTGAAGTCTATCAAAACTCCCTATAGCCCAAGATTTAGAATGGACTTCATTCCTGGAGTGAAGTCTATCAAAACTCCCTATAGCCCAAGATTTAGAATGGACTTCATTCCTGGAGTGAAGTCTATTAAAACTCTCTATAGTCCATACAATAGAATGGACTTCACTCCAGGAATGAAGTCTAGAATAACCTCTCCATTCCATGCCATAAAACAGACTTCACTCCGGTGAGTGAAGTCTATTAAAACTCTCTATAGTCCATGCAATAGAATGGACTTCACTCCAGAATGAAGTCTAGAATAACCTCTCTCGTCCATGCCATAGAAATGGACTTCATTCCCAGTAGTGAAGTCTATTAAACCCTCTCCATTCCATGCATTATAAATGGACTTCACTCCAGGAATGAAGTCTAGAAAAAACCTCTCCCTATAGCCCAAGATTTAGAATGGACTTCATTCCTGGAGTGAAGTCTATCAAAACTCCCTATAGCCCAAGATTTAGAATGGACTTCATTCCTGGAGTGAAGTCTATTAAAACTCTCTATAGTCCATACAATAGAATGGACTTCACTCCAGGAATGAAGTCTAGAATAACCTCTCCATTCCATGCCATAGAAACAGACTTCACTCCAGGAGTGAAGTCTATTAAAACTCTCTATAGTCCATGCAATAGAATGGACTTCACTCCAGGAATGAAGTCTAGAATAACCTCTCTCGTCCATGCCATAGAAATGGACTTCATTCCCAGTAGTGAAGTCTATTAAACCCTCTCCATTCCATGCATTATAAATGGACTTCACTCCAGGAATGAAGTCTAGAAAAACCTCTCCAGTCCATCCCATAGATAGAATGAAGTTATGAGAAGTCTAGAAAAGTTTTAGATATATATTCTACGGTCCATAACATAGATAGAATGAACTTTATCTTCTTTATATCACCTAATATTTTATGAAAAACCCTTGAGCGTTAATGTTTTTTTGTTTTTCTTTTAAAAAATGTAGATAAGAAGATAAAGTGTAGCTATGCTGGAGTAATTGCACTGGTCCAAAAGATTAAAGCACTAGAGGATGAAGAGGCTTTGAATGACGAACAGAAACGTGCATTGTATAGGAGTCCATTGGGTAATGTAGCAAAAGTTTTCCTGGAAGAGACCATTGTTGCTCCGCATGGAATAAGTCACTACCCAGTAGTCCAAATTATATGCAACACACATCAGTTCATTCCCGATTCAATTGATCATGTGTTTGTTTTCAAAGTAGGGGGACAAACATTTGTGCTCAGATCCTCACCTGAAGAGCTGGCATTAATATTTGGAATACCATGCATCCTCTGGCGGCGGAATAGAAGAAACTTTCTTGGACTCAAGAAACCGACAGACTACACATGTGGAAGGTTACGGAAAACCTACAAATTTGATCCACCGAAAAGGAAACCTTTTGATATTAAAAATACAGAATCGAAAGATAAAATTATTGAGTTGATTAAGAATAAAGGATCTATTGAAGATCTTGTAACAATGTTTGAACTTTTTCTCTTGTCTACCATTTTTGTTACTATCGGTGATGGAGGTTCCATACACTCCAAGTACCTAGCTTTGCTTAGAGTCACTAGGTACGGTGTCTTTGCCGCATCTCATACACAAGCATTTGATGGAAAGCTTGAAAAGAGGTTCTCTGAAGGATGTTACCTTTACTTGTTGGTGAGATGAAAACTGTTAGATACTTATATGTTTCATTATTTTTTTGGCGATTCATTCCTAAATTTCTTCATTTTGTATATTTGAAAAACTCGACTAGTGTAGTTTTTTTTTGACCTTGGTTTGCCGAGCATTCAAAGAAAATAGGACCCAAGTGGAAGGTGCAGAATAGAGAAGCCTCTTGTCCAAGGTTTGCAAGGTGGAACATTGAGAGCCTTTGTAGTCACATAGAAATGAATGTTGACGATTTTGGAGAGGTAACAAAGTAGATTAATATGATATTGTTATATTGCATTTAAACTCGTTATGAAATAGGCACTTTAAGATAAAAAGAAATTGTTAATTCATTATACCATATGAATGGACTTCATTCCCAGGAGTGAAGTCTGTTAAAACTCTCTATAGATCATGCAATAGATTGGACTTCACTCGAATGAAGTCTATTAAAACCTCTCCATTCCATGCCATAGGAATAGACTTCATTCCAGGAGTGAAGTCTATTAAAACCTCTCCATTCCATTCCATAGAAATGGACTTCATTCCCAGGAGTGAAGTCTATTAAAACCTGTTATGAACTCCGACTGTTAATGTCAATTGCTCTGAACCTGTAGTTCATTCCTTTTTAATGAATTCAAATTATGAATGAGGAAGTAATTGGGGTTTCATTTTGTGTGTGCAAGCTATCGAGAAATTTCTGGAAGAATATACAGAGGCCGAAAAAGCTACTTCAACAACAAAGGCCAAGACAAAGGCTGAGTTGCTCGAGGAAGAATTCAACCTTATAGTCAGGATAGAAAGTCTTAAAGCTACACATGTTTGTGAGATGGAGAACCTGAGAGTTAAACATACTCGAGAGATTAAAAAGTTGACAAGAAAGCATTCAGAGGAGATGGGGCATCTTTTGTTAAAGCAGCAAGAACTTGAGCACTCACTTGCAGAAGCAACAACTTCAAAGACACTTTTTGACAGGAAGATGGAGTCCCTTGTAAAACACTTGTCTTCTAAGCAAACCGAGGTTGATGCATTGCTAGCTGAAGGTGGGAATGTCGCGAAATTCATGGCAGAACAGGCTTGTGAATACATGCGTACAATTTTCCCTGAAGAGTACAAGAGTTCATTGTTGAGTGATGAAATAAACAATATACTGAATCAACAAGTGGATGAAGGCACGGAAGCTGGTGGAGGGAATGAAAATGTTGTTCTAGCATCAGATGCTGATATGGAAGCTGCCAGAAGACCTGCTCCTATCTTTCCCGTCTTAACTGTTGTGAATCCTTCTACTCAAGTTGATGCTATGGAAAAGCTACTTGATACGATGGCTGAAGAAGAGCTACCTTCATTTCCAACAGACATTGTGGAGTTCCTTTAAATATGGATCAATGTTTGAACCTAGGTAAAAATTCCAACTATTCTTCTCCCTTTTTTAAAAAAATTTATGCTTTACAAAGTTGGACTTCATTCTGTGATAAAGTCTAGAAAACTTAGGGTATAGTATTGTTCACATAATGGAATAGAAAAGTTAGGGTATATTATTTTTAGAATGAAGTCCATATAAAGGTTGGACTTCATTTTTGGAGTGAAGTCCACATAATGAAGTCCGTGCCTTAGAAAATTCAGGGTATAGTATTGTTCTATGAAAAAAACAGACTTCATTTTTGGAGTGAAGTCCACATAGAAGTTCTATGAGGGACTTCATTCTCATGGATGAACTCTGGATACAAAATACCATTATGAAGTTCACATATAGATGTTATGGGTTCATTCTGAGGGGTGAACAATACTATACCCTAATGTTATGGGTTCATTCTCAGTTGATTTCTCTAGACTTCACTCCAGGAATGAATCAACTCTGTTTTTTGATGCACAATACCATTATTGAATTGTTTTATATTTGTGTTTTTTGAATTATTTATAGCAGCAAGAGACGGAGATAATATGTTCGTCAATGAAGAGCATGTGAGTCTGCAGATTATTGTTGACAAGAATGAGAAGAATGAAGACTTGAATCAAATCAACTGTAGTCCTCCTAGTTTCTCGATTGGGATGACACAGATAGTTGTTGAGCAAGCAAACAACATTGAGCCAGTATCACAGGTAGTTGTTGAAAGACAAGATGAAGAAGTTGTTGAGCCAGGAAACAACATTGAGACAATATCACAAATAGTTGCTGATTTGAATAAACATGGTCTTGGTTCTTCAGACAGTGATAAAACCCCAATTAAAGTTGTTGAAAGACACGGGATGACTACAAGGGGCAAAAAGGCAACAAATGTGCTTGGAAAAGAGTTCATAAGTGGATCGGACTACAGTGAATCGAAACTGAAGTTCAGATTGAGACTGCAAAGGAAAGAACCACTAAATGAGGAGAAGAACGTTGAGCAGAACGAACAACAAGTGAAGAATCGAGCCAGCAAGAAAGTTGTTTCGAAGACTCCTCCTAAACCTGCTGACCAGGAGAAGAATGCTGAGCAGAAGAAGAGAAAGAATGTACCTGCTGCTATCGAGAAAGAAAATCAAAAAGCTGCAGCAAGCAAGAAGAGAAGAGGAAATGAACCAGATCATCATCCTGCAAAGAAGAGAGAGCAAGAAAAGCAGCTGAGAGCGTACATGCCCATTGTTCCAAATATGGGGGACCTGAAAAAGTCTCCATACTTCTCCACATTGGACAGAGATCAAAAGAAATTGTTGGGTACCTTCTACAAACACGCTATGCAAAGGTAGGAAACATACAGAAAATTGAACTTCCATTCATCTATGTAGAGGTTTTTGTTTATATCATTAATGTTGAAGTTTTTGTTTATTCTCCTGTGGTCAAGCGACTTGGGTTATAGATGATGCGCCTAACAAAGCTCGGTTTGGTGTCCAAGGAGAACACATTAATGATCTAATGTTCAATAGAGACCTTGATGTCTTAATTCTTTTCTACTACTTGCTACAAGAGGAAGATAGCAGCACAAAAAGAGAGAGCAAAAATGGATAGCGAAGACGGCCAAAATCCCTTGAAATACATACACTTTGAGATTATGGCACCTACTGCATTTGTAAGTCCTTACTTTAAGAAATTTTAGTGGCAACTATTCATTATAACTATTTAGCAAAGAATGAAGTCCACATAACGGTTTGAGTTCATTCCTGGAATGAATTCCATTATGTGGACTTCACTCCTGGAATGAACTCAAACCGTTATGTGGACTTCATTCTAGGAGTGAAGTCCACATAAATGTTGGAGTTCATTTTTATGATGTATTGATAGTATTGTGAATTTGAAAATTTATATATATATATATATATATCTTTTGCAGACATATTTCCTTGAGAAGAAAGTGGATGATAGGAAAGGTGAGATTGACGACTTCATAGCAGACTATGCCTAGCAAGACTCGAAGTTAATCATTCCAATGAACCTGCCTGGTGAAGGTAAATCAAAAGGGCCTATCGGTTTACACCGGCACCCGCTTGTTTACGACATCGGAGACTATCGGTGGGAGCATTACAACTCACTCAAAAAAGGCATAATAGGAGAAAGATGTGCAAATAATGCAAGGAAAATGGCTGCCTACTGCAAACCACACATTGATAAATGGCTGGTGAAAAATGATCTAGAAAGAGGCTCTGACTTAAAAGTTGAGCAAATGCAGGTGCCCGATCAGGGAGCACATCCGGATTGCCTTCTCAATACATGTTCTTGGATAAAGCGAAGTTGCAAGCCATTGCTCCTGAAATCTCAAAGATCGATTTTAGAGATGAAATGATAAAAAGATGCGGCGGTGGAGATACGAATGGCGTGCAAGCTTCTAAATGATGAGAAAGATGGATTAAGTTGGAGTGAAACAACTAATGAAGAATTTCTCAACAATCAACCGATTAAAGATGGTTGCAAAGACTGAAATGATTAGCTTCTCCAATGTCATATATAATCGATCTAATTATTCTTTTAACTATAGATTAGCTTTAGATTACTGAAAAATGGTACTTTGTCTATTAGATTAGCTTCTAATGTAATTAATACTCTAATATGTTTTATAGTTTCATCTATAATATTTTGGATAATATTTTGGATAGTAGATAATATATGTTTTATCTTACTGTCTTATTTTCTAATGAATTTTGTAGAAACTTCTACAGTCCATAGAATGGACTTCATTTTTGGAATGAAGTCTAGAGAAAGCTTCTGGTCCACAGAATGGACTTCATTCCCGGAATGAAGTCTAGTAAAACTTATACGAGTCCATAGAATGGACTTCATTTCTGGAATGAAGTCTAGGAAAACTTCTCTCGGTCCATAGAATGGACTTCATTTTTGGAGTGAAGTCTAGAGAAAACTTCTGGTCCATAGAATGGACTTCATTTTTGAATGGACTTCTAGTAAAAACTTATACACAGTACATAGAATGGACTTCATTCCTGAAGTGAAGTCTAGTAAAAACTTATACAGTCCATAGAATGGACTTCATTTTTGGAATGAAGTCTAGAGAAAACTTCTCTGGTCCATAGAATGGACTTCATTCCCAGGAGTGAAGTCTAGAACTTCATTCCCAGGAGTGAAGTCTAGAAACAACAAACTAAAAAACAACAAACTAAAAAACTACTTGGACTTGAAAAATAAGTGCATATATCCCAGAAACAACAAACTAAAAAACCACCAATTCATATCCCAGAAACAGAACAAACAAAAATAAGTGCATATCCCAGAAACAGAACAAAAAAAAGGAGTTCACAAAGGAAAACTAACACCAGAAAACTAATAAAAAGTTCAGGCATACTACTCCAGCATCAATACACGACAGGTAGCTTTGTTGTGGTTCCCAATCTTTTTGCAATTGGAGCACTTCATAGGCCTCCTTTCCTTCTCATAAGCACTGCGAATACGCTTCTTTGGCGGTCTCCACGGAGGTGGCCTTGGAATACCAGGGAAGGACTCTCTCTTCGGGTTCATACGCCTCGGCCATCGTAGTTGGGAATTGGTCGAATTGCAGGAGCATAAGAGTTGCGGAAGTGGTTTGAACCAAAGTAAGGCTGAATAAACCTCAAAATATCAATACCACTCATAGTAATAGCAGCAGTGGCGTGAGCACAGGGAAACCAAACACTTTCCATCTCCTGGCAAGTGCACGTCATCTTCATGAGATCAACGAAGATGCGAAGTGGGTGAGTGAACCTCATATATACCATTACGACTCGGTAACATTCCATGGACGACCTATATCGACATGTGACTTGAGTAAAGCTTTGTATATGGGAGTCAAACTATCCCCGATAAGTTCTACCAAGCTCACGCCATTCTGAACTCATCCTCATAATCTTTATCCTCAGCTCATCAACAAGAGCAGCTGGAGGCAGATCCCTTTCACGATGAATCCAGTTATTGAAAGACTCTGCAATACTTGATGAGTGTGCACCATACCTACATCCTACGAAGAAAGCATTTGCCCAGTGCTTGGGATCGATATTTCTGATGTACTTGGCAACCCACTCACATCCTATGGTGCACATCTCATTCAAAGCAGACTCATATTTGGCAACGCTGTAGCAGTATGCAGCTTTATGGAACAAATCCTGAACTTGTTTATACTTCTCATGTCCTTTTTTGATAGGAAGGTTATTCTTCAGATGATAAAACAGTAACTATGATAAGAGTTGGGAAAATACTTGGGAATACTTTGCTTCAGCCCTTCATGACGATCAGTGATAAATGTAATAGGACGAGAGTCGACACAATGCTGCAAGTTTTCCATGAACCACTCCCAACCTTGAATGTCTTCAGAAGGAACTAAAGCAAACGCAAAAGGGAAGAAACC
Organism: Papaver armeniacum; assembly: GCA_023531295.1. Lineage (NCBI taxonomy): Eukaryota > Viridiplantae > Streptophyta > Magnoliopsida > Ranunculales > Papaveraceae > Papaver > Papaver armeniacum. The sequence continues at coordinate 207,446 of JAJJWW010007635.1, forward strand.
TACAGAAATGAAAGAAAAACTGAGTCTATATCTATAACTTTTCTATAACTATAACACCAGAAAACAAATAGAAATCAATATATAACACCAGATAACAAATAGAAATCAATATCTATAACTTTTCTAGGCTTCACTCCAGGAATGAAGTCCATTCTGTATAAGATGGACTGTAGAATCAAATATCTATAATTTTCCTAGACTTCATTCCAAAATTGAAGTCCATTCGGTATAAGATGGACTGTAGAATCAATATATATCTTTCCTAGACTTCATTTTTGGAATGAAGTCCATTCTGTATAAAATGGACTGTAGAAAACTAATCAAAGTAGAAACTAATCAAAAGTACCTTGGTTCCCATTCACACCAGTGGCAACCATCAATGTTCCCTTGAATCTCCCAGTGAGAAATGTTGCATCACAGTAAAGCATAGGACGAATGAACCGGTATCCTTCCATACAGGCAGCAAAACATATGAAAAGCCTCTGAAAACGTTTAGTCACTTTATCATATTCAAACTTGATATAGCTGCCAGGATTGGTAGCATTTATTGCTTCAACATACCAAACAAGATCTGTATAACTTTTTACATCATCGCCATATATCTCTCGCCTTAGATGCTTCCTTCCCTTTATAAGCATGGTGGTATTTTATGTTAATACCGTAACAACTCTTCACCTGAGCAACCATATCCTTGGGCTTTAAAGATGGATTAGACTGTATTTGATCCTTGAATAAATGTTTTATCAATTTCTTCTTCACAGGTGGTTCCTTCAGCTCATAAGCACCACCACATTTGTGCTCCCCATTGAATTCCTTGATAGCAAAGATATTTACGTGTATCAATTGGAATACGATCAAGATACCAAGGACACTTTTCCGCATCCCTACCACACTTGGCCGTGTACCTAAGTCTATCATTCTTAATCTTTTCAACTGTATAACCAGACTTAAAAGCAATATTTGCTGACGACTAAGCGAACCTCATCAACACCACCATGAAAAACTTGACCAACACCTTTAAAAATATCTTCCCACCCCTGCAGATAAAAGAGGTTTTAATTCCTCATGACCTTCCGGAGTATTTAATCTTTGAAGTCTCGGTGAACCCACTACATAATTCATCATCATTTGAGAGACTGCATGGAAATACCAGGATGAAGAGGTAGAAGAGGTAGAAGCACCACCATTAGAAGCCTCCTCAACATACAAATTAAAACTAGGAAATTCCTTTGAACAAGTAACGACAATTAGTCCTTGAAGAGAATAATCACAATTGATGACAAAGATTATAACAACCTTCGCCATCCCTAAATCTTATGCTACGAGGAGTCAAGTTTCTCCAATAATCACAAACATGTATTTTGAGGTCACGCATCATCGTATCTAAAGAAACTTCAAACGGAATACTATTCCCTTTGTAGTACACAACCGCATAACAACTTGAGAGCGCCATTACGAACTTTGAAAAATGAAAGAAATTAACTTCATTCAATAACATTCTAACAGATAAACAAATAAACTAAAAAGACTACTTATTCCTTAAAAAGAGTTCATTCGTTAACATACTAACATATAAACTAACTATAAACAAAGCAGCAAAAGTACTTCTTCCTTGACAAAACTAACATATAACTCTCTATAGTCCATGCAATAGAATGGACTTCATTCCTGGAGTGAAGTCCATTAAAACTCTCTATAGTCCATGCAATAGAATGGACTTCATTCCTGGAGTGAAGTCTATCAAAACTCTCTCCATTCCATGCCTTAGAAATGGACTTCACTCCAGGAATGAAGTGTATTAAAACCTCTTCATTCCATGCCATAGAAAATGGACTTCATTCACAAGGAGTGAAGTCTATTAAAACCTCTATAGTCCACGCCATAGAAAATGGACTTCACTCCGGGAATGAAGTCTATTAAAACTCTCTATAGTCCATCAAATAGAATGGACTTCATTCTTGGAATGAAGCCGTAAACAGAATGACTTAATGGGCGACTTCATTGCTAATCAAAGAAAAATTAGCTGATCTATAGAATAAGAATAAAATTACTTCTTTTGATTTCGAACAAAAGAATCAAGAATAAGAAGAAAAACTAATTACTTCAAATCAAGGAAAAGGATTGCATCAAAACTTACCCGAAGCAAGAATCTACGAATCGTGATTCAAAACACCAATCTCGAATCGTGATTCCAAAAAATCAACTCCAACAGAATCAATAATCAACCGAATCTTGAAAAACAAATCAACCTCCGTAATCAAATTAAGCTATTAAAATCAACCTACGAAATCAAGTTAATCTCGAAAGATTTCGTAACTCACGAAATCAAGTTAATCAACCTCGTAACTACGAAATCAAGTTAATCTCGAAAGATTTCGTAAACCCTAGAAGAAAAAATCTGCGGCGAGAGAAGAACTTCCACGGGAGGAGAAAATAAAACTGAAACTGAAAGGTTTACGATTATATATGTCGGTAAAAGGACCAAATAATAAAATTTAGGACCAAACGATAAGCGAGCACGTGTAGGGTGTTTTGGTAATGAGAAAAAATAATATTCCGTGTGGGTGGACAATACCCTAGGACCAAATCATAATTTCTAGGACCAAACTATAATTTAATTATCCAAAAAGGACCAAACAGACACATGACTAGGTCAAAAGGACTAGACTGATACATATATTTTATTATTAGGACTATATGGTATTTCCTACTTTAACTAAAATGATTAGATTAGTTAAATTAGTTAGATTAGTTAGTTGATTTAGTTATAAGTTGAGTTTTAGAAATCATTTAGAGAGAGAATTAGTATGAAGGAGTAGAGGAGATTTTGGGGGGAAAAGTTAGGGTTTTTGTGAAATTTGTGATATGAGTGAGATGAGTGATTCTAATCCGATTTTGAAGTGGGGGAGTCTTCTAACTTTCCTCCTACATATGAGTACTTGTATGATGATCTACTGAGACCATGATCGAATGGATTACATGCATGACCCTCACTTTTATTTTCCTCAAACTCATGATGGGTATGGAAGTGATGAATGTATTGAGCCAAACGAAGAATCCAATGACCAAGAAGAAGAGAATGGAGCTGCAAGTAATCAGGTAGACAACCTACGCCGTGAATATTGTGATTTTTCCATGCAAATGATCGATTTTGGTTTTTTTTCTTTCAGTTCTGCTGTACAGGGTCGGCAAGGTCGACGCTTGTCGATCATGCCGGCCATAAAAGCCGGCGTGGTTCTACTTTTGAACAACGTCCCCGAGCTTTTCATGAGCGGTACCACGCCGTGAATGTAGAAAATTTGAACCTTGCCGACTTTCATTTTTTGAAACACAGAGCCTTTACTTGAAAATGCTTACGCCGGCATTGTAATGTTTTCATACCTTCGGCTGTTTCATATAAACACTATTTATATTCTATTACGTTAGGTCTTTTCTAGCCGGCAGTGTATTATATGTTTACCATGCCGACCGTGGTAATACACATCAACTAAACTTTTGATGTTTTGTAGATTATGGCATTGGTACCTATGGAGGATCAGCCTCAAGCTCAGAAAATTAGGGGTCCCGATACTTCCGAACATTATGCTAATGATTTGGAATGGAAGGAAAAAGACGACGCGGTCAATTGGATTGTTGAGAAAGCCAAAGAGAAGATGTGCGTTCTAGTGAAAAACACCCAACAAAGAGATACACGGTTTGAAATGGTATGCGAGTGTTATGGATCGCCGGAGGAAAGTCACAAGAGAAAGGGTTATGTGTATGATAAGAAGACGACTAGGGTGTACAAGACGAAGTCAAAGAAGTGTGGATGCCCATTCAAGATTATTTTTGGGAGAAACAAAGATACCGAGCAACGTGTGGAGAATGAGTAGAGTTGATGTTGGTTGGCATAGCCATAAAGATCCGGACACTCTTGTTGGGCATTGTCAAGTTGCCAAGTTGAAACCGCACGAGTTCGAACAAGTAAGAACAAGTTGGGGAATTAAACCAAGTAAGCTCCTAAGTAAGTTCAAGAGGGACGACCGCATAACCTCTCTTCATTGTCTACAATTTATGCAGCCAAGGCAACTATTAAAAGAATTGAATGGGATGGAAGAAAGGTGATGGAAGAATCACAATGGTTAATACACAAATACAACTACACGGTGAGACACCATGAGTCATCGGAGGGGAAGGTGGATCGTATTTTTCTTGCGCATCCCGATATGATTCAATTGGCGCGTTGCTTTTACCAAGTTTTGTTCATGGATTGTACTTATAAGACGAATAGGTACAACATGCCTTTGTTGAACATTGTAGGACAAACCTCGGATAAGCAATCGTTCACGGTGGCATGGTGTTTTATGGATCGTGAGAAGGATGATAGTTATATTTGGGCATTGGAAACTTTGAAGCTTCTCTACCACGAAGACGAAACTCCGGGGTTATAGTCACTTGGAGACAATGAGCAAGCAATAATGAACGCCGTGAGGATAGTCATTCCCAATGCACAAAATTTCCTTTGCACTTGGCATATACAATGCAATCTTAGAAAGAATTGTAGAAGTCATATCAAAAACCGAAATCAAAGAAAGGAACTAAACGTGAAAAAGAGGAAGATGAACGTCTTAGCAAACTAACTAAAGAGGAGCGAGAGAAGGAGAAAGAGAAAGAAGACGAAGAATGGAAAGAAGGTGAGATTAAGTTTGGGTTATTCATGAAAGCGTGGGATAAGGTGGTTTGGTCGATGAGTGTGGGAAGATATGAGTTAAACTTGAAGGATTTCGAGGATGATTGGGGACTAATTACCCCAAAGTAGTGGAATATTGCAAGAAACAATGGTTGAGGCCACACAAAGAGAGGTTTGTGTATGCTTATACTTACGACTATAAACATTTCAAACTTGAATCCACAAGTATGGTAGAGCAAGCGCATGGGAGACTAAAAGGTCTACTTTTCACGAGTCAAAATGGGATTGTGACGGTGCAACATGCTATCCATGAGTACACTAATAATGATATCAACAAGATAAAAAAGCAACAAGAAAGTAGCTTAGGAAGTTGAGGGAGTTTAAGGAGGATAATTGGATGCTTGTTGGTATACATTGCAACGTATCGCATTGGGCAATACGTTTTATGATGAAACATCTCGCTTTGTTTAAAAAGTATAAAAAGTATGACGACCCGAGCACTCCTTGTAAGTGTAGGATAATGAAGGCTATCGGACTTCCATGTCGTCATATGCTTGGTAGGTATAAAACTCCCATTCCTCTTGATGATATCGATCCCTATTGGAAGCAATTATCTTTCAAACCGGCTCCAGAGAAGATCCCGGTGAAGAGTTTGGCGACATGGAACTTGGGAGAATAATCCTCGAAAAATACCCCAAGTTGAATAGGTTGGACAAACAAACTATGAAGCACAAGTTGATGCCGATAGTTTACCCTTTTATGGAAGAACTTGAAGAACCGGAGAAACAAGATCCTAATGGTAGACCAACTACCAAAAAGACGAGGGCGGAAGAAAGAGAACAAATCAAAGTTTTTTTGAGTACAAATTGCGATCAAGATCAATCTAGAAGGAGAACAAATCAAAGAGTTTTTAAGTAGAAATAGTGATCAATCCAAAAGGGAAAACATTAAAGAGCATTTGAGTACAAAATGCGATCCATCCGGACATGTTTATACCGAGGCGCAATACAAGGAGGAGCCGCTAAAAGAAGAGAGGTCGTCAAGGAAGGATTCAACTACGCCAACGGTCTCTAACTTGAATACAAATGGCACTCTACCTCTTGAGAGTCAAGCAAGCGTGGAATTTGTTGGAAAGAAAAGAGGTCGGCCAAAGAAGGATTTAACTACACCAACCGTCTCTAACTTGAATACAAATGGAACTCTACCTCTTGAGAGCCAAGCAAGCCAAGGAGATGTGGCGAAGAAAAAAGTCGTCCAAAGAAGGTAGTACAACCGGTGTTGCAAAAGCATCGTACTCAACTCCCTCCAATTATTCAAGATTTCGTGATTGGTGCGACGATGTTCCGAAAGATGGAAATTGTGGGTTTCACGTTATCTCGCAACAATTGGAACACCTAAGTGGAGCGGTTGAAGAGAATCTCACCCAATGCCAATACATAGAAAGAAGATGGCCGCTCGACTAGAACACGACAAGGAGTTCCATATCTCAATGATTCTAGAAGGTTCCATGGAGGAGAAAGAAGCAACTTTCAAAGGTTTGCTAACTAGTGTTAAAGGCCCGGAGGGAAAGCACCGATCAAATGGGAGCATTGGTTGAGAATGCCGGAGTGTGGCCATCTATTGCGAGATACTTGGAATTGCGTGGTACATTTTTTTAGTGAGGACTATCTATAGCATTTGCACCGAAACATGCGGTTTGCGTGGAGCAACTCAAGCATAGAAGAATTGTCATGGCTTTGGTGGATAAAAATCATTTTATTGGTCTACAACTCAATAAGGAATGTCCATTACCTCCTCTATGTAGGTTTAGTTTGTGGGAGAAGTTCACAAACAACAAGAGCAAGGAATGGATGAAAATTTATGAGGACAACATGGCCCTTTGGAATGTTATAGATGAGTCTCGGGAATGTCCCATAGATTTGACTAAAGGAGGTTCAATAGGTTTGAATGAACTCCCTCCAGTAGATTTGAGTGAGGAGTGATTATGATTAGGGAATAAAGCAGCTTTTTGTGTAGTGTACAATGGAGTACTAGACAAAACATTCGTACTTTTTGGAGTACTTTTGTAATCGCATGCGTGTTTTGTGTAATGTACTTTGGAGTGCTACGAATGAATGAAATGGATGTGTTTTTTTGGGTGTATTCTCATTTGGTCGGCATCATATTCATTACCAAAACATGCCGGCTATCCCCGAAGGTCGGCACGGTATTATTTCGTGAGGCTAACTTAGTAGGAATGCGTGAGATGACAAAAAGCTGCGCTGATATGGCAGCAAGGACCGGCTTTGCCAAGCCGCCGGCGCTTTATTCGCCGGCGATGTTTATGAAATTTACCATGCCGCCTAAGAACTCCTTAAAAAATTGTTCATGTATGTTTTTAACTATTAAGCTTGCACGGTCTGGTTTTGAGAGGTTGCCGGCTTTAATTGCTGGCCGGTATTGTTATTTAGCGGAACCATGAGGCTTAGAACTCCCTCACAAATTGTTCATGAATGTTATTTTCTATTAAGCCGGTAAAGTGTATTATAATATCCATGCCGACAGGACAACCGTTGGAAAGCTTTTAATATAGTATAATGCCGACTAAGTGAGAGCCGACAAGCTTATAATTTAAGACAATGCCGACTATACATCGGATACAAACCTTAATTAAAGCATACAAACGTTAAAAACTTTACCCTAACACATTTGGGACATATATAGTATCTTTTCCGGTACACAATTTCTTAGGAGAGGTAATTAGCTTCATCTTACCGTCGCAACATGGATCTGTGCATGGTAGAAGGTTGATTTTAGCAACTTCATCTTCATACGGAGCTACACGCTCATCTATCCAAAAGAAAAACCACAACAAGTGCATTTTGAAGCATACGGCTGATATACACCTCCTATTGCAGCTTTCATGAGAAATAAGAATCCCTTACAACCTTCAATAGTGCATTTGCTTCCTTCAAAGGGACAATCCCTTGCAAAATGACCACTTAGTGTACAAAGACTACAAATATTTGGTGGTGAAACTTCCATTCTTTATGCAAGGTTGAAGATGAAGTTGGGAATGCTTTTATAATAAAAACATACCTAATATCTTGATTTTGAAATTTCTAGCCGTTAAGCATTCAATGGGTTGTACTTTGTACCTAAAAAGGTGCAACTAACATTAGGTCGGCAAGGTATAGATTTCATACCATCCGGCCTCAAGTACTTTGTCTAAAAGCTGCATACAAAATAATAACTTCTAAAGCAACTAAAACTGAAAATTCAAATAAGTTTAACAAGTCTCAAACCACAATCTAAGAGTTCAAAACATAATGAAAGAGTTCAAACCACAATCTAAGTTTCTAAACCAAGTGAAACATAATAAAGTTTAAGAATTTCATGGATCCTTCTTGTTGTTGTTATCTTCCTCCCCATCACTAGCTTTTTCACTGGCATCAGCTTTTGCTTTTCCCTTCCCCTTCTTTGGGCCTATGTAGTCACCATCCTCATTGTAATAGGGGTTCACTCCAGGAAAAAAGTCACATGCCCCGAAAAAGTTCTTGGATCAACCTCCTCTTCTTCCTCTCCGATGATGTGCATTCTAAATAGTTGAGGGGATTGCTAGGACTGTTCATAAACCTTAGAAATTCTTTCTGGATTTTCCTTACCCATCAAACATAACTTTCTAAACGGGCAATTCTCTTGAGTTTCATCTTTAGGTTCTTCTAAATTGGGATAAATTGTGTCCAAATATTCAAATAGCTCTTCCGCATTGTTAACAAGACAAGGTAGTTCTTCTTTTGTTTCCTCCGGGAACCTAAACAATGCACAAATAAGATATATGAAAACAAACAACACAACACATCGTTGACCTTCTACCCCCGCTTATGCAAGCCCGATAAATAAATAAAACGCGACTACATTAAAAGTAGGAAAGTTGTTATCCAACTACCCCCGCCGACTAATAAAGCGCAGGAATGGTACTATCTATGAAAGATGCCGACTAATAAATTAGGAAATTAAGGTTTCGATGCCTAACGTCGCATGGTACAAGTCAAAAACAACGCCACCAAATATAACCCGGCATGGTTGGTTATTATACCCCGCCGGCCCTGGTTATTGTCAACGATGCCATGGATCGATGAAAAGTCGGCATGTTATTCATCCCGATAACATGCCGGCGCTTTGAAAATACAATTTTTTTCGGCGTGTTGTTCAACTATAAACCAGGCCACAAACCGAAAATCAAAATTTTCGATTTCTAACCTTATCTAACAATCATATTCAACAAAACAATAATGGGTTTGAGTTTATAAATCACTTACAATCTTCTTTTCGCCTTTAGAGGTTTCTTTTCGGCACCTTCAAAGGTTGGATTTTTCGGGTTTGCTAGTTCCAACCTTTCCCTTACCTTTTCCCTCGATTTGGAGGTTTTCATGTTACAGTTGAATCTCTCTTTCTTTGGATCGTTTAGAATCAACCATTTTTTTGGGTAGAAAATCAAAATTCAAAATTTTGGTTGATTTTAAGTTTTTGGAATGAAAGAGAAGAGGAGAGGGTTTAGAGAAGAAGAATGAAAGAGAAGAGGAGAGGTTTTTGGTTAATCAGTTTTTGGTTTTTAAGTTTAGAGTTTAGTTTTAGGTTGATTAGTGTAGGGGTATTTAAGTAAGTTTACCACGTTTTGGCCTCCCCTTAGTAAGGTCACATGTCCACTTAAAATTGGGTATACCCCAATTAGTTTGGGTATACCCAATCTCGCCAGGGATATTTTAATGGAAATGCTATTCAGCACTCCTTGGCGGCTCTATTTAGCACTCAATGCTAGGTGTTGAGGTATTGGTTGAGTTGTTAGGAGGGTCCACGGATGGGTAAAAGGGTTCACCATTTGATAGATATGGGGTTTAGTCGTTTAGATGTTGTTGAGCTGTGAGTAGTGTGTTGTTATAAAGCCGTGAATAACATTTTCGATATTTTAACTTCAGAAACAATCAATGTTTTTTCTGGACCCTTGGGTTGTTACGTCTAGCGTTAGCACTTTGCATCTGGTTAACAATTGATACCACTTGTAGCGGAGTAGCATTGATTTAAGATTTTAAAATAGATGGTAATTTTTTTTTTGGATTTCTTTTATTTTTGTATATAAGTTCAAAAATAAGTTCGTGGAAGATATTATACGCGATATGGAATATCCCACATTATTACTGGGGTTTGAATTAGGAGAATGAAATTCAAATTCTTGTGAGTCAAAAATATTGGAAGAGAAAATTACGGCCACTTTTGTAACGGCATAGTGGGAGGAGTGGCTTACATGGTGATAACAGATTACTCCTATTCTAACCTAAGCAGCGTGGGGAAAAAAATACCAAATGACAGACGGTACGAACGTGGGGTTTTAGCGTTTTAGGGTTCTCAACTCTGAAAGTCTCTGATCAATTGTGAGGTAATCTTTTTATTGATTTTTTTTTTTTTTTTTTTGTTTTATTCGTTAAAATCAAATTCTAGAAATTCCATGTTTTATCTTTGCAGCATATCTTATGTTCATGTTTATGTTTATTTTAGGAGGTTATTGTTATCATCTTGTAGGTGAAGATGGTGACCTTGAGAAGCCAAACTAAAAGAGTAAGGCAAATAGAATGGGAAAATGATAATCCGGATAGGATCAGTGATTTACCTGAAGATATTATTACTCACATTTTATCATCTCTTCCGATCAAACGTATGGTTTCTACAAGTGTATTGGCTAAAAAGTGGAGGTACCGATGGACATCTGTTCCCGTCATCGACTTTCACAGTTTGGGGTCTTGTTATGTATCTGAAGCTCGTCGTCCCAAAAGGATCAACACATACATGGATTTTGTAGACAGAGTCTTGTATTTTCCTGAAGATAACAGTGTAAAGAAATTTTTTCTAAATTTCAATGGTTTGTTTGATGAATCTCGGGTTGAAGGATGGATATCTACTTTGTTAATTAGACATAAAGTCGAAGAGCTTGTTCTTATTGCTCCGATTCCCATCAGCTTTCACCCATTCATATTTACTTGCGAGTCGCTCACATTGCTGCAGCTACATATGAACTGCAATCTCCACCTTCCGGAATCAGTAAGTTTTCCAAAACTTAAGATCCTTAGACTCGGTGTCGGGTGGAGAATGAGCAATTCATTCATATGTTGCTTTCTAGCTCCACATTCTTGAAGAGTTGAGTTTGAGAGTGTCTTTTTGGAAGATACAGCAACTAAGTATTTTTGGTTCTAATATGAAGCGGTTGTTCATTGAAAATGCAATGCATAAGTATTTCGATATCCAGATCAATGCACCAAATTTACAGTCATTCAAATACTCTTCAATGCTTGCAAGGGATTTTGTTTTGCAAAATTTCTCAACATTGCTTGATGCAGAAATTATTCTTCAACGCTCAGCGGGTAATGGGGAAACAGATGATCAACTTCGTTGTTCTGTAACCAAGCTGTTCAATAGTGTTTCTCATGTGAAATATCTAAAAATATCCGAGTATGGTCTAAAGTTTCTTACCCATCAAGATCACTTCCTAAAGAATTTGTCTCCATTTTATAACTTGATTCATTTGGAAGTAACGACTGCAGCTTCACATTCTGGAGGTGGATTTGCTGATGAGATTATTCTACCGTGTTGGACTGTTGAAACACTATTCAAGTTTCTCCATGTCTCACCAAATCTGGAGTCACTCATCTTTGTTGATGGGTTTTGTGACAATGAAGCTTACCCATCTTACGATTGGCCGCTAGATTTGATTCCTCACTGTTTGTTGCAGCATCTCAAGTCCATTGAGTTTCGCGGGTGTTTCTGGAACCAAGCCGAGAAGGATTTGGTAAGATTTTTTCTGAAGAATGCAAAAGCTTTACAAACGGTAAGAATTACAATTTCGGCTCAGTCATCCTATTTCTCAAAGAAGTCAAATTATAAAAAGAAAGTTTTGAATGAGATAGCATTGTTTCCAAGAGGCTCAGTTGACTGTGTACTTCATGTCTCTTGAAACATTAAAAGAATTACATACCTGGTTTGCTGAAGCTTTGAGTGTTTACGAAGGAGCAACAACATATCCACCAGGGCTCTTCAAGATGGGCAGCAGAATTGTTTACTTCAGTTGGGTCATTGCTGCATTGTTAGTGACCTCATTCTCTAGTGTCAGTGTTTCTTTTCAATCTTTTATGTTTCTTCAAGTTTTTTTTTAATTGCGGCTGGAGTGGGTTGTCTTTTATTGGATTATGAATTTCATTTAAGAAACTGCTAGATCCCTGACAAGTTTGTTCCATGTAACTCCTTGATGCTAAAAACAGCTCGCCATTTAAGGAGGCAATGTCAGTTACCATTTTAATTTTGAGCATTTTTGTCAGATAGTTCATGCCAAGATAATTTAGACTTCTTACTCTAAGGTTCATACATTTTGCTACCCTTAAACATGAAACACTGCAGAGCTTGATTGAGATCTAATACCGTGAAATAGTAGCAGAATTATCAGTAAGTAGTCATCTCATTATTGTGGAAAACATTGACAGCAAACACAAATTCTTCCCTAGAACATACACTCTTCGTAATGAAAAAACAGACCCATTAAAACACCTTTTTTCTAATGAAATGGAATTTTTTTAACTGGTTAGTCTTAGGGACAAATAATGTGTTTCCACCTTTCAGGTGCCTGGACTCAACAAGCTTAGCTACAAGTTCCCCTCCTGCATGGATTCGAAATTCTATCGTTACTGGCATTTTACATTTGGTATCTGACATTACTAAGCTTCATACTGCTCCAAAAGAGTCCAGAGTTCTGATTTATTAGTACCTACCAATTGTGTTAGAATTGTGTCACAGGGCATGTATTGTTAGATGTTACCGGGTAGTAAGATCTACAGTCTAAGCGATTGTTAGATGTTACCGGAAGTAAGATGTACAGTCTAGGCAATATATGCAACCTTAAGTAAATTGTATTCCGTCTGTGGAAATCGAACCCACGACCTTATGGCAAAAAGCCATACGCTCTACCAACTGAGCTAAGACGGCAAGAGAAGAGTTCAAAATTAATACTATAGCTGGGTGACACAAAATCAATACACACATAGACTTCTAAGTATTACAGACTGAAGACATACCTTATAACGTTTAGCTTCATAGGGTTCCATAACCAACAACGATAGCGCTACGGATGCCACCTCCTACTGCAACACCAGTTGTAACATGAGCTAGGCAACCATTTCTTGCTATTTCTTCTTTTCGCTTCCCTTGTTTCAATCAGATCCACAGACAACAACAAATTCACAACTAAAAAGTGTAATTGCACATAAATCATAAAACCAAACAATATCCGCATCAGCTACATTATTAACATGACTGGAATTTCTTGGATCACAGAATAGTTGTTGCTAAAATGTTTTGACTTTTATTAACATGACTGAATGTTTTGACCTTGTTTTGTTCAGGAGCTGGAAAGAAAGGGTTTTGTATTACTTGTACACAATTGTCGACCAACGAGAAACCTTTATTATCATATATACTTGAATAAATCATATACACAGTTAGTGGTTACGTTTGCAGTTGTTTGGTTCAAAATGGGTACTTTAATTCTATGAACCACTGAATAATGTGCATATGAGATCGTTTTGATTCACCAGGTGGATCTTTACAAAGAACTTACTTTTCATCTAGTTCATGTTATAAAGCAAGAGGTTTGGAGAGAGACAACTTACATCTTTTAATTCTCTTCTCTATAAACAATCAAAAGGAGAAAAAACTCCGGTCAGGTACATGAAAATGCGGGGAAGAAAGCCTAACTCGATATAGCAAACAGGCCAGACATAACTTACTTAAGCACACTCGATATGTTGTCTGAAAGGAGTTAAGGCACAAGTCACGATATTAAAGCATGCGAGCAACCCAAAGCACGTCAAAAAGACTGAGTTAGAAGAAAGAAGCAGGGATGAAGTTAGGTGTAGCAATGTTACTGCGCTGTCACGGCAAAGACGTATCAAGTAGATACATACGAATGAAGAATGTCTTTGCTTGACGAAACTGCAGAAGGCGAGAATAGAGGCTCGCTCCTTCACAGTGAATTAAGGAAATCAACTTGAAAAGTAAACCAAGGCAAGCAATAAATAAGTTCATAGGTAGACACGGAAGAAGGTTGCGCAGGTGTTACCTTATCAGGGTTTCTAAATAAAATTTGGGGATATACTCCACTTTCCTAAACAATCAAGAGAAATTGGACGATCCACGTGTACACGCACATATACTCCTCTTTGTTTCCAACAAAAAAGAGCAGAGAGATATTACTCTTGACATTAACATCTATCCCTTAGAACATGTGTATGAGAGATGGTTTAGAATAAGACAGTATATCCACAGAAAAACACAATAAGACGCAGTTGAAAACTAATGAAACAGTGATTGCAAGAAATATTTACAGCACAGTTTCAAAAGAATATACTAACTCTTTAGTATCTGTCAGGCATTTTATCAAACAGTTAGGATACTAACTGAATCTGTTCCAAACTTGATTAAAATGAAAATTATTGACTGGAAATCACCTCAAATAATCTACCAAGCAGTCTTCTTATAAGAATCTTCAGTAATGTAAAACCCCATCACACCCAGTCAGTGATGGATATATATTATATATGTTGCAGACTTGAAGAGAATACAATATGGATGAGCAGCCACAGCAAACAAATGCTTCACGCAACATGAGAAGTCGGAAACAAATTTATGATGATATCATCTGAGTTGAATAACCTGAGAAAGATCAGATGAGTAAGGAGTTTCAATCGAGTCTGGCCGGGGTTTGAATCAATCGACGAAAGAAGAAGAAGAAATAATTTGGGTCTCCTCGTAGGACTTTCAAATTTCAATCGACGAAAGAAATGAAATGTGCATTTGTTCCTTTGTGTTTTTCTAGGTGAACACCAAGAGTCGAACTAGTGAGTAGTGACCCAACACGCAGTATTTTGTTTGATTTGCTGAGGTTGTTTTTAAACTCTGGAGTCATTTTCTGCCAACGATCTAACCTTCTGCAGGATCTGTGATGTAAGTAAGCCTGGGCTCCACCCCGCAAATAATTTTTTTTTTTTTTTAAGGAAATATTTTGTTGAAAATTGTGCATTTAGCCATTTACCCATTAAGATCTCTATCTCTCTTTCCGTTTCAAAATAATAGGCTTATTTGTGTGGTTACCTTTGAGTTCAAATTAGCACTACATGAGCTATTACCCTATTAACAACCTTTGGATACAAGTTAAGACTTATTAGTCTTATCACCAATAGTTAGGAACAATTTCAAGCTCTCAGCAAGCCCGGCATATATATGATCTGAAATGGACTCCCTTGGCTTAATTTTGTTTGAATGTTTCATTAGTTCGGACCGTTCGGTTAACATTAGGAACCACCAAGTTTATAATCTGGAAAGACATCAAATGTCGAAGCAATTCACCTATGAAAGACTTCTACGGCAGAGGATGTGCTCGTTAAAACATACTTATATACTTCCTCGGGTCCCGCAATTAGATGAAGCTACTTGTAGTTTTGCGCAAATTTTAAGGCGAGGAGGAAAGTGGAGTATATTTAAGTATTTTTACAATTATACCCTTACGGGCAATAATTAGTAAAATTTAGAAACGATTTATCTCTTAAACTATACCACGGTTTTTTATAAACTTTATACCTTTGAAAAGCATTTTAAAACACCTACGCAACGAATATAAACATGCCTATCAAATTATACATGTTTCTTATAGAAAAAATAATCAATTAAAAGGGTAGTTTTAGAAATATCCCTTGGTTAGTGAAATAGCTCATCTATTTGTAGACAAAATTAAAAACCAAATAGCTCATCTAATTAGGGACGGAGGGAGTAGTTCATTTCTCTCAAGGGGCCTTGCAACAGAGTATAAGGTTGCTCTTGAATTTGTCACCAACACATCTAAGGAGGCTTTCCAGTTTTGCCTTGTCTTTTGTGGGGATCAGAGGGGAAGGAATTCCCGGTACGAGCTTGATACGAGGATAATAGATGAGTTATCCCACAGCAAAAATAACAACAAATAGAAATCATGGAAACGTTAAGGAATTCTATCACAAAATGTGGCTCAGAAGAACAATAAAGAATATCATGGCTATGACCAGGCAGTACAAAACTGTAATGATCATTGCATATGTAATATTATTAGATGAAAAAACTGTAATGATTTCCAGTCCAACATTTTAATTTAGAAAGCTTGTATTTGGAGTAAGAAATTAAAGGTGGAAAATCATTTCAGGAGGTAACTACGATTTATTTATAGAAAATCAACAAGACTTATCAAACAAATAGGTGGCTACGATTTCTTTCTTCACCCTACCGTAACAAGCGTACGTAAAAGCCTCTACAATTAGCAACATGTTCTCTTAAAAATGACTATTTCAAAGCAGGAAAACACTTACAGATTTGCTTTGTTTTAGCCTACGCACAAAGGCAGCCAAATAACAAAAAACTAACTTATCTATATAAACTTTAAAGAAGAAAATAACCCAAACCTATATATAAGTCGCTGTATCCATCCCTGTACGTGGAACATAAGCCAGGACAGTAAAAAAAATTATCCAGAAACTTGTCATTTCTCTGATGCATCTTCGCTGTTTGTTCCTTCTGTTGCAATCTCTGGTAATGTACCCAGGTCTGTTACTGCCTCTCTTACTTCGGGAATCAGATTGTCATTTGAATCAGCAGACTTGATCTCAACTGAGTCGGGATCCTCATACGTGGTTGAGTTCTCCTCAGTGCCCTCCGTACCTGTGGTGGTCTCAGGCTCGTCCTTATGGTCTCCATTGATACTCTTCTCATCTGTGACTGAAGTCGCAGTATTACTAGTTCCCTCTGTTCCAGCGGATGTCCCAGACTCATCCTTCTGAGCCACAATAGTACCATTCACCTCTGTTCCTGTGGTGGTCTCCACCTTGTCCTTCTGATCTCCATTGATACTCTTCTCATCTGTGACTGAAGTCACAGAATTACTAGTTCCCTCTGTTCCTGCAGGGGTTCCAGGCCCATCCTTCGTAGCCCCATTGATATCTTTCTCCTCGGTTCCTGAGGTGGTCTCAGGCTTGTCCTTCTGATCTCCATTGATATTCTTCTCATTTGTAACTGAAGTTACAGAGTTACCAGCATCCTCTCTAGTTATTTCGGACTTCATAGTTTGTCCATCTGCAGATTCCACGTTAGTTGCATTTGCATTCTCAGTTGTAGTCAAGAGTGTCGAATTTGAAACTGATTCCACCTTGTCACTAGCCATGCTAGAATTCTCAGTCTGATCTGATACAGTCGTCTGGAGGTTTGGATCTCCAGAGCTAGATGGAATCGCTACCACTATTTGATCCTGGGTTACATCTGTTTCATTCTGCGTTAATGAGCTCGAGTTTCGTCCATATATTGGTACTGAACTGTTGACTTGTTGATCAATAAACTCTACATTTGCAGTCGAGTTAGAGTTCAAATCCTCTACTGATTCAGATAACATGATCCCAGAATTTTTCTCTTCACCATTTGTTACATTTAAACTTCGGTTATATTCCACGTTTTCTAGATCTTCTGTCTTTAGGTTGTTATCTTTTTGACCTGCATCGACAACCTCCGTGCTATTAGATTGGTTTTGCAATCCTAATTCACCTGAATCTGTCTTTTCTACATTCTCTTCCTCATTTGATTTCTCTGAAACTCCATTCTCAGTATCTGAGTTCAAAAGTTGGGTGTCCCGGCGAACAGCACTGGAAGCATCATCCCCCTTATATTGCTCTTCGCGTGCCTCTTGGGTATTCATATCGTGATCCTGATGGTCAATCTGATCCTCGTTTGCAGTCTCCTGTTCACGTGCCTCTTGTGTATTCCTGCTGTGATCCACGTCTGCAATTTGGTCTTCCTTCTCTCTCTCTTCTCTCTCAGCTATCTCTTTCTCTTCTTCATCCTCATCAATCTTAGTGTCCTCTTCGGATACCTCTCTATCCTGTTCTTCTGCTGCATCGTCACTATCTCCTTTAGCTTCTTCTTCAACTTCGTCATGTTTTTTTTCTTCCCCATCTTCATCTACATCTTCATGTTTGGTATCTTCTTCTTCTTCAACCTCTTCATGTTTAGTTTCTTCATCTTCTACATCCTCATGCTTGGTTTCTTCTTCATCCTCTTCAGTTCCTTCATCCTCGTTCTGCTGTCCATTCAGGATAACTGCCTCTTCTACTCGAGGAATGAGATCCTTCCTCCCAAGTCTTATCAATTCATGATCACTCTCCAACTTTTCTGAAACTTGTGCATTGCTCTCATCAAATGCTTTTTTCTTATCATGAGAGTGCTTTACTTGGTAAAGCAACCAGATACAAACAGCAAGCAATACACCTATTTGTAGAGCATGTTTTACCTTAAACCCCCCTTTGGACCTTTGATTCCTACTTGGCGACTGCTTGAACATGATTGAATCTGTAACCACAAATAAAATCTCTTTCCCTCAACAGCAACCACAAGCAGAAAAAACCAAAAAAACTAGTCCTTCACCCACACCCTATATCCCCATCTGAGCACACCTAAACCAGAACATAAGTAGATTATTATCAACCAGAAGTATGGAAGAAGTCAAGAAGGGAAAAAAGGTTCAGTTAGAATCAGGATAACAAGGACAACCAAAGATAAAATCATGTATCACGCTTGTCAACCGTCAAGCCGTTGGGGTTCATTGTCGATCAACCTAACACAGACATTCATCCAAAAAATTTCTCAAACACCAATTGTGCTTTGTTTGAGAACTAAGTCAATCAGTGTCAAAAAAAAAAAAAAAGATCATAAATCTTGACATAAACCAACAGATTGTTACCATTACAACGTTATACATATCTACTAGTCAAACATTTTCGGTACTTGCTCATTTCTAGAAACAAACCCATTCGCCACATCGTAACCCCAAACTCAAAACCCTAATCAAATAAAAACAAAACCCAACCGAAATCTAACCTCAAAGTGACAAAATGTGAAACGATTCATGAATATCAGGCAAACACAACAGAAGAAGCAAAGTTATGAAACACAGAAATGAACCCACAATTTCTTATGCACTATACACAAAGAGAGAAAGAAAGTACCTTGACAAATCAACCAGAGTGTAGAAATTGACAAATTGAAACCCTTCAATCTTTGAATGTATAACTTTTTGCCAGTGAGTTTAGAGAGAATGGGTTGTTAGATGCTGATGACCAATGTTAAGGGTCTTCCTCAGCAATCTGTTTAGCAATGGAAAGGAAAAAGAGCAGTTAATCAGATATGAAAAAAACAAAAAATCAACTACATCAATCCATTCAGGATGGGCATTTTGAGAAATTTCAGATATGAAAAAACAAAAAAGAAATCTTTCTATAAATGAAACTCACTTCACATTATGGAAGTCAAGAGTATAACCTTTCAACAACCAAAACCCAGTCCTAAAATCAATCTAAACTAACTGAATCTACATCAGGATAAGACTAAATATCTAAAATTCAGAAGAAAAAAACCCTAAAATTTTTGCCCCAATTAAGAAAACCCTCATTTACATATAACTTATAACTGAACTAACTATGAAATAGCAGAAACATATACCTAGAGATGGAATAGAGTTTAAATCATCAGCATTATCATCATCTTCTTCAGTTACGAGAATTTGAGGTTTTTCTGAGGAGTGTTTGAATCAGGGACCTGGTTCTCGAGAGAAAGAGAGAGAGTGGAGTGTTTGACTACAAAACCAAGAAGGGTAAGTCCAAGACGTGCTTATCTATATTCGGGCAGTTACAAGTCATGTTTCCTAGTCATCTCTAGGGTGTTTCACCCGTTTTACGTAGGGCTGCACATCGGTCGGTCGGTTCGGTTTTCAGGCAAAACCGCCGACTAAACTGAACAGGTTACGGTTTCTACCATTGAAACTAAAACTGAACTGTTCATGTATCAGTTCGGTTTTTAACCGCACCGGCACGGTTCGGTTTTATTTCGGTTTTAAACTGAAACCGAACTGTTTACTCACCTGTACATGTACCTGTACAACCATTACATACTTTGTCATAATAAACTGCAATTGAAGTACTGAAGTTCAAAAACAAGTAGATATTAATAAACTGACACACAAAGTCTAACAAGTCTGAAGTTCAAAAGCAAGTCTTAAAAGACTGCATCAACATGAAAACCAAGTAATAGTTAAAAAACAAGTCTTAAGCAAAAGAAAGACAGGCTAAACAGCATGAGCTTTAAGTAGTCTTAAGCATGAAAACCAAGTAAAACATGCTAAACAGCATGATCTTTAAACAGGCTAAACAAGTCCATCTCTTTAATCTTGACCTTGAGATCACTTTGCATCGGCATGAGCTTTAAAAGTAAAAGGCGCAATCCATCTCTTTAAGCTTGACCTTCGGATCTCGCGGTGGGCCGAAACCTATGCAATACACATTTTAAGTCAATACACAGAAGAAAAGAAATACATATAAGAAAAGAAAGAGAATGAAAAGTTGAAAATCAATAAGAAAAGGTTGTTCATTACCATCCTCAATGCTAGTACTATCATCTGGTACATATTCAGATATGAAATCAAAAGCAATTGGTTGTTGTAACCCGACTTTGCGCACTGAGATAAGTGCCTCCAACTGTCTGGCGGTTAATGAGCTTCTCCATGGAGTAAGAATACGCTTTCATGTGCGAATGCGGACTCGGATCTTGAAGAGACAGGTATTGCCAAAATATCCTTCGCCATGAGTGATAGTACCCTATACTTGGTACTATTAGCACTGCCACCAAGCCAAAATATCAAAGTCCTTGGTACATGGTTCACATTCATCCCCCAAATACCTTTCAACTTCGATCTTGGTGAGTACAATTAACATTCATTCTTTGCTTTTTCTTCCTTGACTCAAGCATATCCTCAATACTTAATTCTTGCACACAAACTACAACATCATCTCGCACTGCAATGGTTGTAGACCCAACACCTTCATCGCACTTTGGCATTCGAATACATGCTCTTGTACTCTTCATACTGACTTTCCCATATCTTGTTTAACGACTTTCAAAACGGTTCCAACCCTATACTCATTTTGCTCATACAAACATTCAAGATCAAACTTCAAACCGGCCTCTTTCTCTCGAGGATCAAGTAACTTAGCAAAAAACATAACGAGTTCATGTCTTCATACTCACCCCAATAAGCTGTTGTATTTACGGAAACATTAGATCGGCCATCCTAGAAATATGTGGATCTCCTGATCATCTCGAGACAAACCGGTTGTTCATGTATCATAGCTAATTGCCATAAAAATTCATGTGTGGTGACTTGTGTTGAAGCGAGAACTTAAGCTGTAGAATCAAAGAAAATATTCAAACATTTAACAAGACATTTAGCATATGACCAATCTGCAGCATATGGAGCATAGTGACGGGGCTTGTTGTTCTTCTTCTTCTTACTCATCTTGTTAGTTACAGCAACATCACATTCAGACTCACTAGATGAAGAATCAGCAAAATAATCATCACAATCAATTATAAGCTGACATCGGTATCGGGTAAAGCCTCCTCGGGATTTTCCTTAAAAATGTACTTATTTACGAAGCTCTTATCCTCCCTTTCTAACCTCGTAATAGCCCTTTCATATGGAATTGCAGCTTCAAGCATTAAAAATGTGCTATTCCACCGGGTCTTCACATCTAAGAAGACCATTTTCTTACACTCAATCTTTTCTAAAGAAGCACATTTTCGAAATTTAGCTAACCTAGAGGGAGAACCAGTCACATACTTTATTACTGACCTTATTCTGCTAATCGACTTGTGATACAATAGGACTGCATCTTTAACAACAAGGGCAAGAACATGCGCAGCACACCTCACCTGATAAGAATGAAACAAAACAGTGATAACAAATTAGTACACACAGTACACACACAGAGATGATAAAACATATCATATTAGTAGTTAGTACACACAGTACACACATAGATGACAAAACAATGATAACATATTGAACTGAAAATATTAGGGTTCAGTTTCAACTACTACCAGTTCTCATCATCAGCATCATTCATTAGTACACACAGATGATTAACATATCATAAATAGATGGTCACATAGATGATAAATTGATAACAATGAAAAAAACTATCCAAAAGCTAACAATGAAAAGCAATCTTTGCATGTATTGAGCTCGAACATCCGCTCTGTCCAATTGATGACACTTTGGTGCGAAGATATTCGGATTGCCACATTATTTGCACTGACATTGTCCAAAGTCACAGCAAAACATCTTTAAACCCCAATCCAGCAAACGTCTCTCTAGCATTTTTCCAATATCCACTCCAGTATGACCCTTGACTTGGCAGAACAAAATGATTCTCTTTTGCAGCTACCAATTAACATCCACAAAATGTACTGTCACACACATATAATAAAAGTTATTGGGAGAATTTCATGTATCTGTTGTGAGAGATACTCTTTGTTTGTTGTCCTTGAAATACTTCTTCAACAAGTCTTTCTCCTCTTTTTATATGACTAAAAGGTCTCTGTAGATTGTCATACGGCTTGGCACCTTGAATCTAGGTTCTAACACTTGACAAAATGCTTTGAACCCTTTTCCTTCTACCAATCTGAAAGGTAACTCATCCTTTATCACAAACTCAGCCAATCTCCTTCTACACAAATCTTTGTTATAATTATGAGCAACTAGTTGGGAAGATTGCCCAGGTTTTGGCATTGGAAACACCAAGCTTTGCTGTCATTTCTTCTTCTCGTTGGGATTGCTAGGACATCTAGTCAGATGTGCCAACATGCTAGAAGTTCCATTTCCTTGAGTTATGGCCTTCATTTTCTTCTTGCAGTGATTACATTCAGCTTCTTTAGGACTCAGTCTAGTAAAATCCTCTCATACTATAGATGTAGCTCTACCCTTCTTCTTTGGCTTTGGTTCATTTTCAGGTGCAGGGTCCTCTGTAGGCTGCTGAGTTACTTGTGTGGCAACAACTTCGAGGTGTTGCGAAGGTGTCACTTGGTAGACCCATCTGCTAGGGATAGAGAGAAATTTGGAGATGCGGTTGACATCTTGCTCCTCTTGCAGCTTGATACAGAAACTGAACTTGTTCCAACCATTAGCAGTGCACCTGTGAAATGTAAACAAATTGAATCAATCAAACTAAGTTAACTCAAAAAAGTTAAACTATAATACTATGAACTCAAATCATCATTTGTCAACAATATTAGTAAAAAATCAGGAAGAAATTGAATCTCTGCAACATCATCAGGTCATGGCTCTTATCAAAGTTCACGGGTCTTACACAGTTTCAAACAAATAGCAGTTCATGTCTCTTATGTCTGTTAGAAACTAAAACTGAAAGAAACAATATCAGGAATAATCTAAGATATATAAACCCTAATAAAATTCCTCAAACACAGTTTCAAACAAATGGGTCTTCTTGTAGATTTTACAGGACAAAAGTCACACAAATAGTCTAAAAAACAAATCAAAATCTGTGAAACAAAACAAACAAAGCCTAGAAATTGAAAACAAAGAACGAAAATAAGGAACAGGTTACCTGCTAGTCCTCAAACTCTCAACACAACTTTACTCGATGAACAACTCCAGATCTCCAGCCGCTCCTCTCAGTCTTCTGCATAAAAAAAGAGAAAGAAAAAAAAGGAAAAGATAATCAAAACCCTAACAAATATCGATTGAAAAACATGTTTGTTTGCAATCAGAAGAAAACCTAAAAAATCAATCTAAAGAAACCCTAGAAATTGAAAAAAACAAATCAATCTAAATAAGAAACGAGAAGGAGAAATAGAAGAGGAAACTACTTACTCGTTACTAGGTAGAGAGGTGGTGGCGCGCTCGATGGAGAGATGGCTTGGTTTCTGAGAAGTGGTGGTGGAGGCGACAGTGGTGGAGTGAAGAAGTGAAAGAAGAAATTAGTTTTTGAAGAAGAAGTGAGACTCTGTTGAGTTTAAATAGTTAGTATTTTATAAGAATAGATGGCTAGGATTAATTAGGGTAATAAAAATCAAGGGTCTATATTAATCGGTTTCTCGGTTCGGTTTCGGTCGGTTTCTATATTCAAACCGTAAACTGAGCCGAGAGATCAACAGTTCTGGTTATAGAAACTGAGGCCGACCGTTGGATGTTCGGTTCGGTGCGGTTTCGGTTCGGTTCCACTCGGTTCGGTTCGGTTTGCTCGTTAGGCTCTGTTCTGTGCAACCCTAGTTTTACGTGGTATCCTAGTTAGCAATTCGTCGACCGGCGATAATTCGGGTCCGCAAAAGTGCGCGCATTAATCGACTAGGCAAAATGAAAATTCGGTCAACAATCCGGTCAATTGTGCGTCGTTCGGCAAAATTGCGGAAATGCGTTAATTCGCGTATAAATATTTTTAGCTATAAGAATGCAAGACACAAAATTCGGCACATAATAAAATAAATTTTAATAGGTTTTACCTATTTGCCATCTATATTTTTCCTATTTGCCACCCTCACTAATTGCTACCCTCATTTATCCTACTCCACCCATATGGATTTTCATATATCCTAAATATTATTCCTTGACTTTTGTTTTACACCCAACAATAAAACAACCCAAATAACATTTTTTTTAAAAAAAAAAAACCTAAATTACAAATTAGTCTCTCACTGGCTTACTCTTCTACTCCATCTCTCCCACTGATCATCACCTCCCTCATATTTCGTTTAATTTTTTCTTCCAAATTTTGATTTTATATCAAAAAGATGTCTCCAAGAAAAAGTAGGGAATGTTCAAACAAGCCCGAAATCAAAACGAGGTGAAACTAAACGTATTAATAATTTCTGATTGCGCGATTGCATCAAAAATCATGTTTAAATTTGACTTTGTTTATACTTGTGATAAAGAACTAGCCGTCCAGTGAGGGTCGACTTGAATTGTTTACGGCTTTTTCCTCATTTGAGGTAGTGCTTTGGACGGAGAAGTATGGTATTGCTTTAGGATTATGAAGTTTGAAGCAGGAAGTAAACCCTGTGGTGATAGTAAAACCATTAGTTTTGGATTCTTTTGTTTTGTATTGCTTTCACAATGATGGCACTAATTAAAAACAAAACTAGTTAGGCGGTGGTGGCCAATTGCCAACCTCGTCTTTTCCTTCCAATAATTGATTAATGATTAATCAATTGTATTAATCATTTGTTACTTCCGTTCAACATAACGGTGAACTGATTAAAACGAATTATAGCCTAGGGTTTCTTAATGGGTTTAATGAAAAACAGAGATTGATGGAGATTAGAGAAGAAACAAATTAGGACAGTGATAATTATAGTCAAATTTAATTTGACTTTTGTAGGTGGTAAATATGAGAAAATAGAATTGAAAAGTAGAATATCTTAGAAATTTTGATAAGGCCTCTTCCTATGCACATGCCAAAACATGGTATTTGGCATATATGCACCCACTATGGGTATGCCAAAGCGCCAAACTCATATGCCAATATGTTTTCCCGGCATATAGGCATACACGACGAGTTTTCCGAGCGATAGAGTCACGGTCGCTCGATGGTCATTCACTCGACAGCGACAGTCAAGCTATCGCTCGATACTATGATAATCGCTGACCAGATCTTCATCTAACGGCTACAATTTCCCCCCTCTATAAATACCTGATTTCAAACTCATATCAACTCACACCAAAAAATTCTAAATCTCTAGAATTTCTTAATTTCTCAATCTTTTTCAAATCTAAAACTATCACAACTCCTCTACAATTATATTTTCTTGTAAAATGGATTCACAAGCACAAACTCAAGGCAAAGGTAAGAAGAATCGAGTCCGTGGTGCAAAATACACCATGATAGAAGATGAATGTATTTGTCGTAATTATGTTTTTTTACCCAAGATTGTATCGGTGGTGCACAACAACATGGTAACACCATGTGGGATAATATATTTCAAAAATATGAAGAACAAACCATGAACATCAATGGTCATGATGCAAAAGGATTGTCGAACACTTCATTGTAATCAATAGGAAGTAGCCGCTTATGTTGCATTGATAATGCAAGCCAAGAGAAAAGGAAAGGACAAGTGGTCGACTGATGTTGATTTTGAAAGAGAGGTTCGTATAGATTGGCAACGAAAACATGGTAAACGGTTGCTTTCGAAAGTTGTTATCATATTTTGAAGTGTTTGAACAAATATAATCCCGATTACTTAGTAAATAATCAAATAGTACTGAAAAGTCACCATATAATTCTTCTCCTCAACACCAAATTCTTCACCATTTTCACAAGGTCCATCAAATTCTTCACCAGATACCCCTACAAGCTCAAATTCCAACGTAGTTTTCAATAATTATGTTGATGGTAATAATAAGGAAAACTTCCCGGGGAGGAATCGGGCAAAGCGGCTAGAAAATTAGCTCAAGAAGGAGGGAGTTCGGAGGATTTAACATGGCGGAGTTTATGGAACATCAAAAGACCGTCGAGAAGCAAAGATCAATTGAAAGGAAATTTCAAAGCCAGGGAGAGTAAGAAAAGTCGTCTTTCTCAAGAAAAATTCCAGTTTGACTATGACAAGCATAACATTCTTCAAGCTAACACCTCAATTATGAACGCCCAACAACTGCATGTATGGCAAATCGAATTTGACAGGATTCAAGCACAGATTGAAAAGCAAGCTGGATTATTTACTAACAACCGTGATGAAGAAGATGATGATGATGGAACTGATGATGAGTTTGATGAAATAATTCCTCTAAATGATTAATGTACTAGTTTAGTACTAGTTTAATGTAGCAGTTTAAGTTTTAATTTGATATGTTGTTATTCATTCCAATTAATATTAGTTTGAAATGAAATGTTGAAGCTTATTAATTAGAAAAATAACAATACATAACATAACTTAAACTGAAGCTAAAACATTAAGAAAAATACATAAAATCATCTTCCATGCTCTGCCCAAAGATTCAATCTCAGATCATCTCTTAACTGGTCATACAAATTACGGTTCTGAATGTAGTTAGTCATTTGACCATAATTCCTTGCAGGGAGGCCTCTTTCAGGTCGAATCTCCGGCCTCAAATCTTCATCATCATAGTTAATCCAATCCGAATCACGTATGGTTTCCTGAATTACCATGTTATGAAGAATTATGCAAGTGAGCATAGTCTTGTGCATTTCATGAGGACTCAACCCACGATATGGGCCACAAATGATAGCGAACTTCCTCTTCAAAATTCCAAAAGCGCGTTCCACATCCTTCCTCAGTGCCATTTGGGCATCGTTAAAATATCGGTATGAACGGCCCAATGCACCGCCAGGAGGCGACGGTAGCATTGAACCAAGGTGGACCATTTTGGGTAGATACCATCCGCAAGATAATAGCCATGAGTGTACTGATGGCCGTTGATCATGAAACGGAATGAGATGGAGAAATTCCATACTTCAAATCTTCAAACAGAGGTGACTTGTGCAAAACATTAATATCATTTGTGAACCCGGAAGACCAAAAAAAGCGTGCCATATCCAACAATCGTAAGAAGCAGCAGCTTCTAGGATAACTGTTGGTTTTGGATAATGACTTTTATATTGACCAGCCCAATAAACAGGGCATCCATGCCATACCCAATGCATACAATCTAGACTACCTAGCATTCCTGGAATCCCTTTCCTCATTCTCCCTTAATATTTGTCTAACATCTTCGTCGGTTGGTTTTCGTAAATATGTTGGACCAAAATGATTAATCATTACTTCACAGAACAATGAAAGGTAAGTGTAAGAAGTTGTTTTACCCATACGAAGGTACTCATCATTCGCATCCATCCCGGAGTGCCATAACCTAGAATCCTTAAAGCCGAAGTAACTTTTTGTTCGGGACTATGACCTCTAATATTCGGTGCATCAAAGCTGATAATTGAATTGAGGTTCCTTTCGACAAAGCTCTTCAATAATCTTTTCACCAGATGTGAGGCATGCGAATCGACCTTGAAAATCTCGATCGAGTACACACAATTGGGAAGAAAATAATCGTGCATGAGCTTCGATGGTAAAATTCCCTCCTCGATACGTATATCTTCTTGATAATACTTCTTTGGGCTCTCTGGAACTCTTGGTATTTGACCGTGTATGTACAAGCATCAAAGTTTCGAGTTAGTTTCTCATCTTGACTTCCTCTTCGTCAATTTCTTGCAACCTCATACGATAACTTTCTTATTGTATTTGAACCTATTCATAATAATATCCCTTTCTTCATTGGATCTCGACATTGTGAAGCTTAAAATTGAGAATAAAGGAGTAATATCTTTAGAAGCGAGTGTGAGTTTTACGTCGAGGTAAAATGACGTATATATAGGAACCATATGGGAAACTAGCCGAATAACTACTTGGCGATAACCATTTTATCGCCGGCGTTTATTATTATTATCGAGCGATATTGACAATACCGCCCAGCGATAAAGACTTTATCGCTGGCGGTATTGTCAATATCGCTCGCTAGGGATTCGATCGCTCAGCGGTTTCCCCATAGTGGCGCAAATGGTTTGGCATGCCAAACACCATTTTTTTGGCATGTGCATAGGAAGAGGCCTAAGAGTGGTAATTAGGAAAACTGTGGAAAATGCATTGTGGACTACAATTTTGCAAATTTAATAGGTGATACAAGTTATATGTACTGATTTCATCAACCAACCGAACATGGCTCAATGGTTTTGAGATTCTTATAAGATGCAGGAGATGTGGGATCGAATCCCATAGCAGTTGCTATTTTTGCAATTTAGCTAGTGGATAATGGGCTGACTGTTTGGGCCCAGCAGCACCGAATTACCCATTAGCTTAGTGAAAACTACTGTGAGACCCATTTTGTCAGATTTCTCCACCGTGAAACCCACGGCAAAAAAATTTCACTCGCGCACCCATTTTCTATGAACCATCATTTGGGGCATACATGAAAATTTTGGGGCATATTGAATAAGAAAAAAACAGGGTTGGAAATAGTGTATCTAGGGTGCCCCTTATCTAGCCATTTTTCATAATGACAAAAATGCCCTTATTATTTATTTTTTTTTAAATTATTTTTCAATTAAAATAAAAAAATATTTTCTTTAAAAAAAAATAATTTTAATTTATCGTTAGGTGTTACGATTCAAAGAGGAGTTGGGGCCCAGCTTGTTGCTAGGTTGCCAACCAAAAGCTCCGTGTAAGATTTCTAAACAAAAATTGTTTAGATACCCGTGCTTACTGCTATCTCGTGCTTACTGCTATCTCGCTTCCCAGAGTCAGACAGCCTCAGTGCAGAAGATAATTCTTGGTAATTTATTCTCAGCAAACAAAGGCTCTGCTTATCAGTTGGCTCTTCAGAACTTTATCCAGGTATGTGGATTACCTCATTCTTACTGTGTTGATGATACTGCCCCCCCCTTCCATGCACACCCTGGCAGTCACTTATTTTGACGCGATCCAAACGTATCCGAGACCAATTTAATATGTGCGCAAGAGATTCCATTTTGTGGCGGTGTAACCGTGTCAAGCATGCTCAAGATTATTTATTAGCAATACCTATTAGTGGACTGATCGTGTGTCTCGGCCTAGACAGATTCAGAGGTTGTGCTCGCTATAGACTTGGTATCCCTTTGTTTGTTGAGGATGGTCTATGCCCATGTTGTGCTTAGGTCTATGGACATTTTCGGAGACCATGCGCTTCATTGTGCTAAGGATGTTGGTTGCAAGTTTGACATGATTTTGTTCGTGATATTGTAGTGACATTTGTTAGAAGAATTCGGTGTAACGGTGCGCAAGGAGGTTTCTCTTGGTATTCCAGTGAGATGATGACAAAGACTTGAGGCCTGCTGATATTCTTGTTCTCAAGTTGGGAAAATGGTCGGGATGTTTGTATGGATGTTCTGGGGTTTCTCCTTTCCACTTTGGTGATGGTGTTCGCTCTTTTGTCCCGGGAAAGGCCATTTCTAATATGAGTTTCAAGAAACGCGCTAAATATTTGGACAAGTGTACTTCTTTGGGTTATGGTTTGGGTGTTCTAGCATTCTCTACTCTAGGGGAGCTTGGTGAAGATACTTTGTGTTTTTTCAAGCGTCGAAAAGCTGTCAGCCCATTAATGATGCTAGTAGTGGTTTTGGTAGTTTTATCTTTCATAGACTAGGTGTTGCTATTGAGGAGTTGGAGCCCAGCTTGTTGCTAGGCTTCCATCCAAAAGCTTTATTTAAGAATTTATTATTACATTTTAATTATTATTAATATATTTGATATGGTAATTTTAATTAGAAAAAATTGTTAAATTTTTTTATTTTACGAATCTAAGTTCGGCGGACAAGTGATATGCCGAACCTAAACATACGTAGATTCGGCTGATAATATGTCAGTCGAACTTGTGTTTTGTGAAAACATACCTAGGTTATTGATTCGATAAAAAAATTGGACATCCAAATTTAATATTATTCTTCACAAAGTGAAGTTCGGCTAACATCTTCGTGTTTAATTATCACCAACTGTTCATCGACACTTTCGGGATGAAAAAAAAAAGTTTGGCTGATAATTTTGATTTTATTGTTAGCCGAACTTTGCTCTGTAATTGTCGTAAAAAAAAATTCCATGCAATATGAAAAGAAAAAAAAATTAAAAATTTTCAAAAAAAAAAAATATTCAAAAAAAAAGTTATAAAAAAAATAAACTAAAAAAGTTAATATTAAAAATTAATTAATTAATCAAGGGTATTTAAGTAACTTAACCACTCATTAGACCCCATTATCATCCCACACTAGTTAGGGTCATCCATATGTATGCCCCAAATGAGGGTTCTTTTCTATAAGAAAACTTCTCTGACACCCAGATTTTTATAAATTAGTTTTTTCCTCTCGCTTCTCTTCGTTCGTCTTTTATTTTTTGTGATTTCTTTCTTCCTTCATCTTCTCTCTTTTTAATCAAGGAATAAGGTGTTTATTAGATCAACGTTCAGTCATTGAGAAGAAGATTGCTACTGTTACTTTGAACCGAATATTGATTCGAGATCTGAGAAGAAGGAATCGAAGATTAATTTTTTGCTTCTGGTGACGATTCAGATGGAGTTTTGTTGTGGATAGAGGAGATGTGAATGGGTTTTGCTCCAGTTGAAGAGTCAACATTTGTAGATGGTGGAATTGGTTTGTGACAAGAGATTTGGTAAATTAGGGTTTTTGTGCACTTGGCGTGGTCATATAGTCAGGTGAAGTTTCTAATTGACATAGGTAGTGCAATTTTTAATTTTTCCTCGAGTAGCAGCGGTGGAACGATAGTTGTTTGCATTTTGACAGGCCTTTCACCCATCGAAGAAGGCGACGAAGGAGAGCTGTTGATGACGAGGAGGAAGAAGACGACCTCGCCATGGAGACGGTATAAATGTAAATGTGATGAGCATTGAAACAATTATATGCATCTCTGAAGCGGATTGATGACCCAAATCCCAAATCAAGATCTTTTCTTTTTTTGGTGTCAACACCCAACAAAATCATTCCATACGAAATCAGCACGGCCATTGACAATCCAGCTTACCTTCTCGAGCGACAAAAACACATGCTTGTATGGGCAGTGGATTAAATACCTCACTATGGTTCGTTTGAATTGATGAATGAAGAGATTAAGAGGGATACTGATGGTTTTGAGCAGATGGGTTTGAATCATTTGAAGAAGAAATCGGGTATTGGCACGGATTCAGGAATCCACGTTTGGGTATACATCTCTTTTGAAAATTCGACTCATCTTCTCCATCTCATCAATTAATCTGAGTTGGTGTTTAGGGGATTAGAGATGCTCTTTCTCAGGCCATGATATTTTGTATGGTATGGATTTTGTTTGATTCCGTGGAGTTTGTGTTTGGGGATGATGTCAGAATACAAACAAGTTACAATAAATTGGATGAATGATTCAATGAATAAGAAGTAAATTGCTGAGTAGTGTTAGCATATGTAAGATACAACTTTGTTTCGATTCAAAATCTGACATATCCAGAAACAGTGACACCCTATAACATCGAAAGGTATGTCTTTTGGTTGTATCAATATCGTGGATTCATTAGTTCTCGGACACTGACTTTCGTAACCTTATAGGTTGAAGGAGCTTGTTGAATATGGCCCCTATCCTCCCCTTGGTAAAACCGGGGCAAAGTACATTATAAGGGAAGATGGACAGAGACTATCTATACACGGAAAATAATGGTTTCGCAGTAGCAACAACAACATTTACCACCATGACAAAGAAAAAAAGAAAAAGAAGTGTTTAGCTGAAAGGTAACAACAGATTTTTAAAGACTTCAACAAACTCGAGCCTTTTTATGATGCTGCAGTGGCAAGGCAAAGGAGATGGAAGTGCAAATGGGTTTGGTGTGCGTGTGACGTGCATTTAAAAGAAAATGGAGGTGTACATAATGATGCATAACAGGTTATGCATCTACAAAATTTGTTGCATAAATTGTTATGCATTCTCGAAATTGGTTGCATAACACGTTCTGCAGCTTTCTTTTTTTTGCATAACTTGTTATGCGGTCGTGGAAAGCAGTTTGCATAACACGTTATGCAGCTACGTTTTTCTTAGTATTGAAACCAACAAAAAATAAGGCGGCATAACTTGTCATGCACTTACAATAATATCTACAAAACATGTTATGCGATCGTGAAAATGGATGCATAACTTTTGTTATGCATCATCAAAATATGATTGCATAGTGCATTATGCATCGAGAAATTGTTGCACAATCTTTTATGCATGGAGAAAATAGATGCATAACCTGATATGCATCGTAAATATGGATGCATCTTTGCATTATGCATCAATTTTTTTATGTACGCACTAAAATCAACCAAAACAATGGTTACATAACTTGTTATAGATGCATAACTTTGTTATCCAAATGCATAATTTGTTATGCGGTGGAGAAAATGGTTGCATAATTCGTTATGCGTCTGGAGAATGTGTTATGCATCTTTTTTGGTGGCTGCATAATGGTTATGTATCAAGTTTTCGAAATTTTTTCCTAAAATGATGATCACTTCCGATTTTTTCGTGAAAAACAAAAATTTGATATTGTTGTTTGTACTCGTTGCGTAGATCTCTTAAAAAGATTTCCAACGATATAAAATTTGCAAAATTCCAAGGCGCGGATTTTTAGATATGTTATATCAAGTTGCGTTGCCAATTATACCCACGATGCATACCCGTCATGCGGATGCATAATCCGTCATGTAGACATTTTTAATAATTTCATATAATTATGGGTGTCACGGTACCTAAAATTAATTGTGGGCCTGACAATGAGAATATTATTTTTTTTGGGCCTGCGCCTAATTTTCCCCTTAGCTTATCGATTAACTCGGATATTCGTAACATGCGCGAATTACTCGGTGATATCATAAAAACGCGTTTTCGGTGGGGTTGATAATATTCGCCGATTTAGCGGGAAGAATCAATGCGCGAATAATTCGGCAAAAATCTAACAAGGCGTGGTATGTATAATGTCTTTTTATTTATGAGGCCCGGTTTTCATGATTTAAAAAGGGATACCAGTATTATTTACCTGGCTTGATTGGGGTATACCCAGATTAATTGGGGTATACCTAATGAGACAAAACCCAAGACATTTAGAAGTAAAACAGGCCACCCCTTAACCATATATTTTCTAAATGACTGATATACCCTTGTTTAATTAACACTAAAAATCGATTAGGTTAATTAATTGAGTTTAGATTAAAATTTTGAAATTATGAATTCAGTAGATTAAACCTTTTATCTGTCTTATGAGTTCGATTTCGATCAAAAATTTGGTTTTGAAAATGTGAAAGGTCGGCAAGGTCGGCGTTTGAATAAGGTGCCGACTAAGTTTGGCCAGCATGGTCGACGTTTGAATAAGGTGCCAACTAAGTTTAGCCGGCATGGTCCTCGGTTGAAGAAAACGCCGACCATTTGTAGGGCGGAAGGGTCTTTGAATGAAGAATATGCCGACTATCTTGGGCCAGCAATCTTACGGTCGGCATGTAAATATTTCCTACAATGCCGGCTATCATATAGTCGGCATGCAAATAATTTTTAACATTGCCGGATGACTTATAGTCGGCATGCGAATAATTGCTAACATTGCCGGCTGTTGAAAAGTCGCCAATGTAACCTTGCTGACCTTTAGTTATACCCAACATAAAAAAGAATATGGGAAGATGTAATTCACTTTATTCATGCAATTTTGGTTACTAAATTAATTGAAACATAAAATCTAAATCCTTGTCGACGGAATAACGAATGCACTTAGCATGTGCATCAAGCCATTGAACCCCTAAGCGACCCTAGTGGACGAGTTATAGTCTCGTGAGGGTTTACATAGAGATCTACCCACAAAACCCACACTAAAACTTCTAAAGCCATCAATCTTCATCCGAGGAATCCGACGACGATACACCCTCCATCATCTCAGGGAATACTCAGGTTTTGGAGACCATGAATTCATAGCTTGCATCGAATACGAATGCTTCCTCCTTTTCCTCCAAGTAGCGCTTTGACGACTTCATGCTACAAAAACAACACACAAACTTACTTTGTTAGTGCGGTTTAAGTTAGAAGATCAAACAACATGGATCACGTAAAATAAGCCACAAAAATACTTACAAATTGTTCGATGGACAAGTTGAAGTTGGTAGCGTTGAAAATCGGTTTTGGATAGCTAAATAAGAAAGTATCGCATTTTCGATGACTAGGTGCCTATCATGGATTTGTTGAACACTTCTTCCATTAGGATTCCCAAAGTCTTGCCTATATTTTGTTGTATACCTAGCCCAAAGGTTTCGGCATCCACCCTTACGGAGGATTGCCTTCTAACTCGAGTTTAGCGTACCAAGCTTTGGTGATTGCCAAATCTTCATTTGAATCAAATGATGCCATTGTTGTATGTAGAGAGCTATTGGGTGAGTTAGATGGAGTGTATGATGATATGAGCTTTGGAGAGTATATGCAAATAGTTGTGTGTTGTTTTATAGAGAGAAGTAGTGTATTTGTAGGATGATGCCCAAATTTGGCCGTTATGGTAGTCAATCAATGCAATTGTACTTGCAAAAATGAATTTTGAATTTGCCGACGAGGTTTTTGTTTCCCCAATATGCCGACTAAGTTTGTCCGGCAGGGTCGTAATTTTCTTACCCTGCCGACCTTATTATGATTTTAGGCATCAGGAGTTCATTTTTTTAAAGTATAACCGTCGGAAAGGTATTTGGTCATTAGTGTGTCGTCTATGATATAGTTGGCAAGATCGTAATTTATAACCATGCCGACCTTATTATGATTTTGGGCATCAGGAGTTCATTTTGTTCTGTATAACCGTCGGAAAGGTATTTGGTCATTAGCGTGCCAGCTATGATATAGTCGGCAACATTGTAATTTATAACCATGTCGACCTTATTATGATTTTAGGCATCAAGAGAAGGTATTTTCTGCAATACATAGTCGGCAGGATCGATAATATTATTTACAACCGGCTAGGTATTAATCTGCTTACCTTGCCGACCTTGGTAACTACACCATTTACTGCTTGTCGGGCGGGCGGTCGACGATTCACAACCTTGCAGAAGGCCCGGTTTAGTCGGCAATGTAACTTAACAAAAGCATGCCGGCGTAACTATTGAAACTTTACATAGCTAAACAAACCATTCATTCAAAAACTATAAATCCAACACTTTTTGTCCAAAATACGAAAACATGTCCCATAAACCTTAAAAAAAACATTTGTCCAACCGTTAACCTTAACATTTGTCTACCACACATAAAGAAATAAACTAGGAATGCATTCATTCACCACCACGACCACGACCACGACCACGGGGTTCTTCTTGGACGTAACCCAATTGTCGCATTACCCGATGTGGACCGTACATTGAAAATCAATGGGTACACAACAAGGGACCGTAGTATAATGCAACATCATCTCTCATTTGGATTAAACCTTGATTTCTAGCATCTCGATACGGATCAAATATTACCTCATCCCCATTCAATTTTTCCAAGGCAATTCGCACGTTGATAAGCTGCTGCGGCATATCCTTATCCTGAGCACCCTTAAAAGCGTATCTTTGTCCTCTTGGCTTATCAATCACAACATTCACATTCACTTTGACGTAGGAGTTGGCTTTCACCAAAGTAGGGAAGTGCTCATATATCCAAACCTATGCAAACACAAAGTTAAGTAAGAATCTTATCTTACGAGAATTTTGCAAATATAAATGATTTAGACAATAAAATTACACGGAAGAGACATATATATTTCCGTTAACTTGCGCAGTGAGTTCCCTTGAAGCCTTTGTCAACTCATTGTTCAAGAAGGCGACCACCGCAGTACCTCAAGAATACTCATGCATCTTATCTAAGGGATCCAATAGTTGAAGATACCTGGCGTCGACCAAGCTTCCGGAACTGTCGGGGAAGATACATTTGCCCAAGACGTATAGCAAATAAGCTAACACGGTAGCATTGATTTGCACCAAGTCCACCCTTCCTTCCTTATCATAGATTTCCTTGGTCCCAGATAATGTATCCCTCAACTTCTTCAGATTAAACTTCTTGCTTAGATGACCATCCTTCATCACAAGCATAGACTCGATCTTAATCGATCCCAACCAAACAAAGTTTTGGTCAATTTGAAGATATCCTCCCAAGAAACGCTATTATCGAAGCCCTCATTGATTGCTTTTCCCTCAACCTCGAGGCCTAGAATTTGATGAGCATCATCGGGAGTTATCGCAATCTCACCGAATAGGAATAACATTGTATCAGTCTCTCCGTAGAACCTCTCACAGAATGCAGATACGGTAACTCTATCATACTCAATATTCGAACTCTCACGCAGGCCACAACCGGAGTTCTTGACAATCGCTTGCACCTCGTCACATTCCTTGTCAAGGTCCCAGTTCTTCATCACTGAACATGAATCTTGTCGCCTCAAGAAAAAGATGGCATGCTTGTGATCCTAAATACCAAAAACACAAAATGAAAAAAAGAAATACCAAAAACTTGAAGCAAATCTAAAATAGATACACTTAAATAAAAAAAGTTGGATTGAGATTACTTACGATAGTATTATGGATTTCACATGCCCATGAGTCTTTGTATCCAAAAAGAACATTTCCACCATCTTCTGGGGTCCCTATCAGAGGCTCACCTGGTTTCGATTTAACCTTCAAGTGACGGGAGGCATGTGGGAATCACAGTTTAGTGATAACCCTCTTCTTCTTTAGGTTTCAGTTGAAGTTGAAGCTTGGGTTTGTTGATCATTAGCTTGAGTTTGTTCTCCATCTTCTTATTCTTCCTCTTCCTCTTCAACAATTTCATATTCTTCAACAATTTCATCTTCCTTATCTTTATCTCCATTACCATCATCATCATCATCATTACCTCCTCCAACAGGTGGCATGTCTTGATCACCATCATCATCATCATTGTTATCTCCTCCAGCTGCCGGAGTTCTTTCAACATCATCATCATCATCATCATCACCTCTTCTACCAGATGGAATTGATTGGTCTTCATCTGGAGTTTCATCTGAATCATTTGGTTCCGGTGGTGGTTGAGAATCATTCCGTACACGAATCTTGAGCATTCCCGGCTCAACAAATGCCCCTCGATGTGTTGCAGTCAAGAGTTTTTCACCAACACGAGGAGGTCTTGAAGGAGGAGTAACATTTTTATTCTTTCCCTTAAGCGGCCTAAACAAGAACAATTTTAAAAAGAAATCAACAGTCGGCAGAGTCTTACTCAAATAACCTGCCGGCTTATAACAACTCAAATATTTTGAAGGCATCATGAGACACAAAAAAAATTAAAATACAGCCGGCAGGGTAAAAAATTATAACCCACCGACTAAAAAAAAAACTAACGCCGGCAAGGTCCTAGGTTGAATAACTTGCCGACCTGTAAAAATCGATTATAGGTATTCAACAAACAGGCAAGATCTTCAACCTAAGAGCTTGCTTGAGCTAACCTAAACATGAAAAGTCGGCAAGGTCGTGGAACAAACACCTTGCCGGACAAATAACTGCAAATTCAAACATTCAATTTTTCTGACCTAATTTGACATGCAAACATGAAATTGAAGTACTAGAGTGAGTTTAAGTAGGCCCTAACTTTCTCAATCGCGTCATTTCTTCGGTTTCAGCGGCGTTAATTTCTTCTTCTTCGACAGTTTTTTTCTTCACTTTCCTTTGAACTAAATTTGAAATTCCAGGGTTATATTCATTGGGTTTTCTATTTGCTCCTTTCATATGACTATTCCTCGGCGGCTCCATGGTTGAAGATTAATCTGAAATTTCGAATCGATGATTACGACGAATTAATCGACGAGTTTTCAATGGTGGGGGAGGAGGATCCGGTAAGGTTGAGGTGGGAGAGATGAAGAAGAGAAGAAGATGAAATGGTATAAAAGAAAACTGATTTAGGGTAATCAGAATTATAAAGGGAAAGGGTAGTTTTGTAACATTACCCATATTTGGCCTCCCCTTAGTAAGGACACTATGTCCATATAAATCTGGGTATACCCCAATTAAGCCAGGATTATTTAGGGGTGAAATAAAACAAATAAATGTTAACAGATTTTGACCGTCGGTGCGCTCAATTGGTATCAACCCCGCTAATAGTGGTATCCCCTTTATAAATCATGCCGTTTTTGAGTGCACTATCTAACGCCTTGTTTTTTCTAGTTCTAGTTGTGTCCAAAGGATCTGAGTCTAATTTTTTGGCCAAGTATCTGAGTCTAGCTTGGTTTTTGATTTGAGCCGAGTTTGGTGTTAATTTTTTAATGCCTGAGGCGAGAGGTCTCGATGTGTATTTTGTTGTTTGAGTTGTCCTCCAACATGGAAGATTTTGCGTAAACAAATGTGAGACTCAGAAGACTTCATCTGGGGATTCTTGACACACATGTAGAACTATTATCTTGATAGGTTCGGAACATGTATCTTGATCCATCTGTTATATAATTCTTGTCAATAGGTCCTTCTCTTATGTTACAAAGTTATTCAAGAATTATTGGCCAAATACAAGATTTGATAAAAACTTCAATGTAACACCACATTTTTAGCATAACACATGCTTAAGATGCATTTTTGAATGAGATGAAGCTTCATCTCAAGAGTGTGTTGCTCGTTCAGGGCATGTTTTCCCTGAACAGAAATTGCACTATCATGGTGCATCATGCTAGTGAGATGCGAGCCAAAGCAGGTGGACTTGGTACGTGACCATTCTCTCCCCTTTTTATATTTATAAAAATGTAAATAAAGCATATATATGGAAGGGGTGTTGGTTGAAGGTGCGCTAATGGAAAATGCACCATCAGCATACCAAGCTTAGCCGGTAAAGCATATATGATGAGAAAGCATAAATATTGTTGTGTAGCCTTGTCGATGGAGTATATGATATATAAGCATCATTGTTGTTGTTCTGCGATGCTTTCAGATGGAAAGGCACTACCTTGTGCATCATTTTCAAATGACCCTTTTGGATTATATGGACTAGGTTTATTTGACTTTGGCCTTTCAATACTATATGGATTTAGTTGGTATACCCGACACGAATTAACTACGGACTATGTGTGATGCATTCGAGTAGGCAACCGCAATGAGTGCAGCATTTTTGGTCAAGTGCGTTGTCGGTCGTATCATATAATTGCGATATGATTGCAACATACTTGATGAGGTAGTTGCATTTTGTTCCTTGTATGCTCATATTGCTTATCAAGCTACCCAATGTAGACTGCACTAATTGCGGAATGAGCATGTCCACGAAATGAATCTAACTTAGGTATGCAAGTTAGGGAGCTTGCATCGATGTGATTTTAATTTGTTGTAGAAAGTGGTAAAACAGTTCGTTCAACTCGGGCTTGTAAAGGTTTGATTTAAGACTTAAAAATAGAAAACACTAAAAATAAAGAAAATATATTCACAAGGTTGTCACAAATATCGAGAGATTACTGAGACTCGGGATTTCACAGTTTTCCATTTTCAAGTGGTTCAGAAATTAATTCTAAGCAATTATAGCTCAAAACAAAACAAATATTAACTCCATTCTTTGCCAATGTAGTTTCCATAAAATATTACGTGTAGATTATAAGCATGGAGCATCAAGAATCCCTAGGACTAAAAATGCTCCATCAAACATAGTCACAAGTAATTAATCGAAATCTTAATTCAATTAAAATCGGTGCAACAAGTAAGTAAAGAATTAACTAAATTACCACGGGGATGAAATACTGACTTCCTCCGTTGTCCCAGTGTTGGGTTTTAGCTCATGATGTCAAACACTCGCTCAAGATAATAATCCATAGCTCAAAAGGTGTTTTTATTGAAGAAATATGAGAAAAAGAATAAAACAGTTACAGAAAGCCTTTTGCAGAGATGCTAAGAATAGTCACCGAAAGTCTTTAGCAATTACAGATGATCAACGATACTTATAATATGTTGTTGAATACACCACTTCTCTAATCTTGAGAACGACACTTCCTGCGTGTCGTTTGCAACTTCTTTCTTCTTCTTCTCTGCTACCACTGCAAAATTGCTCTACAACGATTGTTTCCTCTCTACAACTACCCCAAACTCTTGACCCCCCATATGTTAGGTCCGAGAAGCATATATATATACACCACGAAACCGATTAAACCTTAGATAATAATTTCTGTTTTTCCTCCTCCATAAGTTACTGAGACTTATTTCTTTCATTTTCTTACGCCGCGGCTTCCGAGTTTAATCCAACGCCCGAAATCTGTATAGGATGTACTCAAATCAAAGAGAGTATCTTATTTACCCATCTGGCCACATAACTTCCTGTTTTGGGGTAAAAACTGATTCTGCTATTTTTGGTAAATTTGGGTGTGTTGATGAGAATTGAATTCAAACCCTAAACAAATGCACTGCACGGGAGTACTTTTAGATTCGAGGGATCAATCTGTAAGACTCTAGTCTAAACCAAGAAATGGCCATTCAGATTCAATTCGGTCACAAGGTGAAGGAGGAGGGTTGATCTTAGGGAGGGAAGCGAAGAAGGTGTTTGAGATAAGAATGTTGAATTATGAAGGTGTGGTTGTTTTATGACTTGTATCAGAATATGGTTTACGGATACTTGTGTTGATAACACTTGTCTTGTGTTGTCGAGATAGGTTGAAAACCTATTTATACAAGTCATTTGAGTGCAACCCTGATCTCGTAGGAAGTGGAGAAGATTAAGTAGTGGAGTAGTGGGGTTGTGTAAGAGGTGGTGATCATCATGTGGTCACGCCTTCACCCACTACTCTCATCATTGTTAACCATTCTTCCTTTCCTGACACGTTCTCGTAATGGGCGTGTTGCACGCCGCACGCTGTAAACCGCCAGAATAATACCCCAGTAAGTATCCTCAGTTTGTGACATGTTCGATGTCTCGAGTAAGTGGGTCAAGTCGTGGGACTTGCCGCAAAGAATAAATCTGGTGCTATTAGGTTAAATAACTAAGTTGTTTATGAGGCCGATAAAATATTGTATGTATTCGATGCACGTAGAGCATCTCTTCTAAGCAGCTCAAAATAATCGATGTGCATGAAGCATCGTTGTTTTAGAGCTCGATCGAATAAGTGGCGGATTGGGAATCTTAAAAGAGGTAGCATGGCCAACCACCTTTAGGTGATCGTTTAGTGGCTCTAGGGGCAAGCTATTGTTTGGACAATCGCTCCCTGTGAAGGAGGGGTGGACGGTGATCGCAATGCTACTTTTTTGATTTTCTGAAAACAAATCTACATCATTCAACTAGGCTAGCAAAGTTGGATGAACGAGATGATTTGCGGCAGTTACATATTGCCGTTATGTAATTTAGGGTTTAGGGGTTGTGCGGCCATCCCTGTTTTGGTTAGTCGAATCAAAGCACTGGGCGTTGATTCGAACAGGACGATTGGCCATGTGTGAAGATGAGCCGCTAGTGAGTGCGTTGACATCTCCTGGGTCATCTAAAATTGGATCTAAGCCACTTAATTGGTGGCGAAGATGAGTGGTCACGATCGATTTGCGATAGTAGCATCTTGCCGCAAACATGAATTAAGTGCGTAATGACCGCGACTACTCTAGTTCAATCGAAAGCGATTCGATCGTCATTGACTTCTCACGGGCAAGTCGATCGATCGTAATGAAGTTGGACCAGTGGTGAACTCATGTCCATATTCTTGGTCGCTGAAACGCAATCTAAAGCCGTCCCCACTATTTGGCTAAGTTGGACAGAACACGATTGATTTGCGACAGGTTGTATATCTTTGCTAGCGACCCAATTAGGGTTTTTAGAATAACACGTTTGCTCTAGTTTGGACAAACGTTTTGGCATTCTCTGGACCTGTCGTGGGTAGGTCGATTGACCAAGGGAGGAGTTGGGCCGCCACTGAACACGCCAATACTCCTTTAATCGTTTGTAGGAAAATCTAAGCCGTCCAACTAGGCTAGCGAAGTTGGATGGTCGTGATGTCTCTGAGACCGTTTTTAGGTCTACTCGTCTGAGCTCTCCTTTCAACAGCGCAATCACCCATGTTAGAGTTGGCATTCAAAGGCTTTGTGCGTGGGATAAATGGGTCTCGACCGTACCACGATGCTAGTGGGCCCGCCGATGATCATCGTGATGATTGCCTATTTCGCGAGGGAGTAGGCTAGGCTTGTAGAATTGCACGTCCAAATTGTGTGGCCGTGATCATTTTTGAGACTGATATGGATAGTCTAGATTTTCCTTAAGGAACTTAAACATATTCGATCGAGCTACCTTTTAATTAAAAGTGCGTCGATACAAAAATCTCTTTGTCGAGTTTGATGCGGCTGTATGAGTATTTCATGCAATCCCAATCGGCACTTCGGAAGATTCATGCTACTCTCCTGAGAGTGAGCATTGATCGTTATGTCATGTCAATATTGAGAGTTAATTTGGGAACATAGCATATGCAAATACTAGGCAAGTCATGCATTAGTTAATAATCTTTGTGAGAAAATAAAATTCACGAGAATATTTGGGATTGCTACTACACGCACCATTGGGTGAATTTCATATATATATTGAGTTGCTCAATGAGAGAGGTTGCACTCGTCGCTTCTTAAATGGCTTTACCCCTTGCAGGGTGATAGCGCACTAAACACGGGGTTTTACAATTTTAGCCTTGAACTAAAACCACCATCAACAATGTTGAATTGCTCAATACATATGTAAGTGAAAATTTTTATGCACTCATCACTTTTAAATGGCTTTTGTTCCTTTGCAGGATAACAATGCATTAAATACAGGGTTTACGATTTTAGACCTTAAACTAAAAACCACCATCAACACTTCCATAAACGAGAAAAACAAATCTCGGAAACTTTCTGCTCTCTGGTTAACGTAAAACACGTTAACTCTCATATTTCTTCGAAACCAAACTCCTTACCATTCCTGTCTTGTCGCAACAGGTTGGTCTAAACTCATTCCCATGAACAATTCCAGCAAAATCTCTCTCGAATCCGTCCCAGAAAACCCGAGAAAACTATCCTCCCATGTTCATCGTCAAACTCGATATGAAGCCCAAAATAGTCCATTTAATCACCCATACCAAGCCTGTTTAATTCATTCAAGTCCATCCCAACATAATCTGGCGTTTGAATCTCCTTCAAACGCGCATAAACCTCAAACCTAAGAGCTTCTCCAATGGAATGTGTGTGAAGATAATGTCCACATAGGATAGACATTCATTTTCCCTAAAATTCTTCTCTAACCCCAATTTCTTAAATCAATGTGAAGATGACATGGCTTAATTTTTGTTAGACATTGTCAAGGTGAATGTCTAGTTTCGACATTCAACTTGACAATGTCAAGCTATCCTAGTAAGCTTTTGCTTACCTAAATTAATTCTAATATATTAAATAACCATATTTAGCTCTAATAATATCTAAAAATTACTAAAAATAAAATTTACATTTAATCCATAAAAATCACAAACAACACCATTGGAGATGAACTATTTTTTTCTCCCTAAACTTAAGGA
This sequence comes from Papaver armeniacum, assembly GCA_023531295.1. Taxonomy (NCBI): domain Eukaryota; kingdom Viridiplantae; phylum Streptophyta; class Magnoliopsida; order Ranunculales; family Papaveraceae; genus Papaver; species Papaver armeniacum. The sequence goes on from JAJJWW010007635.1 coordinate 251,092, forward strand.
AAATTTGGAATAAGGATGTCTTGTTTGTGTTGCCACCTATGAAACACACACAACCACCATTGGAAAAGCTCTAAATTACGCGGTGATTGTACTTGTTTTTCGTAGAAAAGCAATTTGAATTTGAGAAGAAGAAATGTCGCCCTTTAACCAGAGTAGGGGTGCGACTAGCAATTTGGGTGCCCTTAGTAATTAGGTTACCCTTTATCCACAGTTTGGGGGTCCATTTAGCAGTTGTCCTCTGGGTGCCTTTAGTAAATTTTTCGGGTGCCAATAACATTTCCTCCTGGGACCACTTTTCGAGCCGTAAAAGTCCGTATCTCCAAAAACACCTAAAAATGTATAAAATAGCAAAATAAGCACAAAATCGAGCACCAACAATATAGATAATTGAGAACAATTTAGACACATAAATGCGTCTATCAAATACCCTAAAACTTATTATTTGCTCGTCCCGAGCAAATTAAATCTTGAAAATAAAATCTTAACTCACTGTCGCAGGCATCTCGATTGCACTTAGCGTGTGCAACAAGCCTTAAACCCCTAGGTGGCCCCAGTGGCCGAGTTATAGTCTTGGGAGGGTTTACCAGAGGTATACCCACAAAACCTTTACTCCAAACCCTAGCTATCTACGCAGAACCTTGGAATAGCACTAAAGAACCTCCTTGGTTGGCATACTCTCATTGACTACAGGAGGAAGTACCCTGATGCGAAATTCCAATTGATGTACACGAGTTTGCACTCACATGCTAAAATTCATATATAAGTGACAGAGCTCTACTAAGATAGTCTCGTTATGGACATCAATATTCGGAATCAACAAATCACATGAATAGATTAAGAAGATGGATATAGAGAAAAACATAAATGGTTTTAGATGTTGACTAAGGTGAACGGTGTTTCCCATATCTGTCTGAAGGCTACTGTCAGGATGAACCTATCCTAATGGACTGAGATACTGGTCGAACTAATATCAACACATCTGAGAATTAGAAATTCAGAGGGGTTGAGTTTAGGAGAGAGAGTGTGTGTGAATCGGGCGATTGACTCAGCGAATTTTTTCTTCGGATTTTTTCTCTGAAACCAATTTTTCTCCTCAAATCTCTTAATTCATTTCAATTAAATGATCGCCGTTGTTGATATCAAGCATCTTATCATGTTAGTATGAATCAAAAACCATCAAATCCACCAGAAATCATCATGGTTGATTTAGGTTTTCTTCACCCTCTTGAACCTATTAAGTATCCATCAATTAATTTGCCAGATGATATTTTTGAAGAAGGTTTGGATCCATGGAAATTTTCATTAATTGGAAGGTTAGATTTACAAAAGATCAAATTTACTAATGCAGCTTTAATCTTAAGACAACAATGGAAATTGGTGGGGGATTGTCAACTTATTCCTCTAGGTAAAGGTTGGTTTACCATCAAGTTGGATAATGAGATCGATCGCAATTACATTAAAGCTGGTTCATGGGAAGTAACTAATCAATTTCGAGAGTTCGAAATTGGATTTCAAATTTTCGTCCTGAAAATCAAAGAACATCTAAAGCCTTGGTGTGGGTACGTTTTCCAGGTTTAGGTTTGGAATTTTAGAAGAAAATATCCTGTTTGAAATATGTAATGAAATTGGTGACCCTATTAGATTGGATGAAGCCACTTTGGAATGTGAATTTGGGTACTATGCCAATGTTTTGGTTGAGGTGGATTTTGCTCAACCAATTCCAGCAAAGATTTGGATTGGTACTAAGCTTGGAGGCTTTTTTCAAGATATTGTGATTCCTGATTGCCCCAAGTAACGAAGTACTTGCAGAATTGTGGGACATTTGATTACTGAGTGCAGAGTAGAAAGAAATAAAGCTACTAGGACTGAAGATGGAGCTGCTAGGACTGAAAATATTGCTGGTAATTCCATACATCAACAAGGTACAAGAAACAAATCTGTTAAGGGAGGTAAAAATCACCATCATGTTCCTTTTGATATTTGTGATAGATCTGAAGTTGAAGATTCTGTAGTAAATACTATTCAAATAATCCCTCAAGAGAAAAATAATGGTGCAGGAATCACTTCACAAGTAAGCAAATACAATCCTATTGAGTATGAAGAGGGTGAAGTTGAATCTGCCCTTGAGAGTGTGAAAGAAACTGAATTGGATCCTGCTAAACCAATACAAATAACTGAAGATAATTCAATACCTCAAAGTGAAGTTAAGTTTATAGATGGAAAATCAGGGAATGTCACAAGTGAATTGGTTCCAGTAACATCATGGGTTCAAACTGTGGAGAAAGGCATAATAAATGCTCCAGTTAATGAAGGGAGTACTTTGGCTAATAAAGGAATGCATACTTCTTCTCCAAAGGTTAGTAAACCAACTGCTAATACTACTAAGTATAATTTTATAAAATAACAAGGGAAATGAGGTACCCAACACCTCCAATCCAAACCATGAAAATATTATTTTGGAACATTAGGGGCCTGAGAAGGAGGAGGGCCCAAGATAATTTATGGTATTATGTAAATAATTTTCATCCTAATTTAGTTTGGGAACCTGCGTAATTCTTATTTTTGCAATAAGTTGAATCTTCCTGGTATGCAAAAAATGGTTATTCATAATTCAGTCTCTAATAAAAAGGGTAATATATGGTTATTCTGGAGTTCATCCATAGCTACTCCTTATGTTGTTTCAATGTCCAGTCAGATGTTAACAGTGAATGTAGGTGGGGTTTTAGTATCTGGTGTACATGTACATGTTGATGTTAATCAGAGAAGATTTTTATGGTCAGAAATGGAAATGGTAAGTGATCTTCAACTACCTTGGATAGTTCAAGGTGATTTCAATGTAGTATCATCAATAGAAGAAAAAATAGGGGGGTAAAAACCAAAGAGAAGAGCTATGCTAGATTTTAATAATTGCTTAGACAAATGTGAATTAATTCATGCACCTAAGAATGGTCTGCAATTCTCATGGTCTAATTCTCAGCAGGGGAGTAATAGAATACTTTGTAATTTGGACATAGTGGTTTACAACTTAAAGTTTTTGCAAATGTTTAGTGACTGGGGTTATAAAGTTGGTCTTCATGTAGATAGCTTCTGATCATTCTCCTTTGTTTAGTGGTTGTGTGAATATCCCAAAACCTCACAATGCTCCTCTAAGATTTCAAAAGATGTGGCTATCTCATCCAGAATTCATGAAAGTAGTGGAAGCAAATTGGAAAGAAGATATATCAGGTGATCCTGCTTTTATTTGGTTACAAAAGATTAAGAGATTGAAACATTTTTTGAAATGGTGGAACTGGAATGTATTAGGTGATGTAACAGTTAAAATCAAAGAGGCTGAGCAACAGGTTAAGGAAGCAATGATTATTTCAGATGCTAGTCCAAAGAATGAAGAAGCTCTTAATAAATTGGTTGAAGTTCAGAATGTTTATAATAGTAGGGAAGTACAATATAATACATTACTGAGACAAAAATCAAGAGTAAGATGGATTAAAGAAGGTTCTTCCAAATCTAATTTCTTCCATACTAATTTAAAAATCAGGCATTCTAGAAATCTTATTTGTGAAATAGAAGATGATAATGGGAGTATAATTCTTGATCAAGCAAAAATTCTTTGAAATTTTGGTTAAACATTTTGAGGAGAAATTTCAACATAAAGAAGCCGTCATTTTCGGGTTCCTTACTTGAAGTCATTCCATCTGTTGTCATTATGGAAGATCAAAGAAAATTGGATTTTATTCCTGAAGAAGATGAAATAAAAGCAACTATTTTTGATATGGACCCTGAGAGTGCACCTGGACTAGATGGTTTCTCTGGGATGTTCTACAGAGCATGTTGGGAGGTAATAAAACAAGATTTGGTAGATGTTATTCAATTTTTATGGAGAAGAAGATTCATTCCTAAAGGACTAAATTCTAATTTTTTGACTCTTCTTCCTAAGGTACAAGGTGCAAAAAAAGCTGCTCAATTTAGACCTATTGGGTTAAGTAATGTATGTTTCAAAATTTTTACAAAAATTATTACTAATAGGATGAATATACTGATGCCCAAACTGATTTCTCCTCAACAAGTTGGTTTCATCAAGGGAAGGAATATCCATGAACAGGTTCTTTTGGCATCTGAGCTTGTGAATGAAATGAGATTAAAAAGAAGAGGTGGCAATGTTAGTTTAAAATTGGATATCTCTCAGGCATATGACATTGTCAACTGGGACTTTTTATTCTTGGTCATGAAGAAGTATGGTTTTTCTCAAGAATGGTGTGGGTGGTTAAAGACTTTATTTCAATCAGCCAAAATCTCAGTAATGTTAATGGTGGACCATGTGGCTTTTTTTCATTGGGTAGAGGCTTGAAATAAGGTGATCCACTGTCACCTATTCTATTTATTTTAATGGAAGAAGTTTTAAGTAGGGGGTAACAAAGTTGATAGAACAACAGAAGTTGCAGCCAATGGTTACAAAAAAAGGAATATCTCCCGCTCATCTACTTTTTGCAGATGATGTTTTTATTTTCTGCAATGGAAACAAAGGGGTTCGTAACATTTGAATCAATTTCTGAGTGAATACCATCAAAGTTCAGGTCAGTGCATTAACAGAACAAAGAGAAAATATTTTTTGGATGGGACAAGTAATTCCAGAAAAGCTATGATAGCTGATTTGTTTCAAATGGAACTTTCAACTTTTCCTGACAAGTACCTTGGGGTTATTCTAATGCCTGGGAGAGTCAAATCATCTACTATCTGGTCAATGGTGGATATGTTTCATAGTCAGCTAGCTTCGTGGAAAGGTAAATTATTATCTTTTCATGATGGATTGGTTTTGGTAAAATATGTTATATATAGTATACCAATTTATAACATGTCAGTCTACAAGTGGCCTTCTTCTGTTATTAAAGTTTGTGAGAAAATAATTAGAAATTTTTTATGGACTGAAGATGCTGAGTGTAGAAAGTACTCTACTTTAGCTTGGAATAAGGTTTGTACACCTTATGAAGAAGGGGGGTCGGGTGTAAGAAGATTGGAGGTGATTAATAAAGCTCTCCTTATGAAGATGATGTGGAGGATTTTACATTCTCAAGAAGACTGGGCAATGTTTTTTGCTAGCAAATTTAAAGATAAGAATGGTCAGTAGATTTTGAAATGGAAATTTTCATCTATCTGGCTAGGGCTTAAATGGGCATGGTTATCCATGAAGGATGATCTAAAATGGTGCATAGGTGATGGATCTAAAATCTCTATTTGGTTTGATAACTGGATTGATGAAACTTCCTTAATTGAAGTTATCGGATTTACTGACTTTGTAAAAGAGAATATGCATATGAAAGTTCAAGACTTGTTGCAGGATGGAGTGTGGATGATTCCTGAGGACTTAAGATCTTTTTTCACTAATAGAAATTTACCAGTGGTAAGTGGTGGAAATGATAGATTATTCTGGACTGGAGATGTAAAGGGTGAACTTAATATTTCTTATGCAGTTAATAGGATAAGAGATAGAGAACCAAAGTTGCACTGGCCTATTTTCATAACCAGTAATTCCAATATTGTCAATCATGATGCTAAAAAATTGATTTATTAGATAGTATTTTCTGTTGCAACACCGACTCTTCACAATGATTTACCTTATTTAGAACTCGCCTTAATTAGTTAATGTTTCCTAGTTTAAGTTAGCTTCCTTTAATTCAGTTTATTACGTGTTTATCAAGCAAGTTAAACTATAAATACTTGCTCCTGGTTTTGTTTCGATATAGAATATATAGAACTCAGTTTTCTTAAGCTCCTCTTCTTCTTATTCTCAACTCAAACTCTCTTCTCAAAAGGTGGTTAACCTCCAACTCAAAGGGTTTCTCTAGGGTTCTTTAGTTCTCTTTTTACAATTATACCTAGTGTTTGGTCAAGAACCCTAACACCTGGTTCAGAGTAGGTTCGAATTCTAGACCAATTTTTTTTTCTACAATGACTTATACAGAAAATTTGGAGCTTGTAAACAATGGTATTACAAGTATTACTGAAAAACTTGACAAGTTGGTGGATACTATTACCAAAGATCGTGAATTAGATGAAGTTGCAGTCAAGAAGCTTCGTGCGGAAGAAAAATCAGCTCGTGAAGATGATCGAGCTAAACGTAAACTTGATCTCGATGAACATGAAAAATCTCTTACAGAAAACTTGACAAAAGCCATAACCTCTTCGTTACGAGATCTGTTTCAAGAATTTCTTCCTCAGTTTCAATCTAAAGACGGTACTCCTTCACAGCCCATCCATCGCATAGCTCATACTAATCATAGCAATGATTCTGGTGTTCTTGAAACTCCAATTCGTATACCACCAGTTACACTGAATTCTATTCTGCTCCAGTTCCAGTTGCATGCAAAGCTAAGATTCGGGAGAATTACACTCATGGTCTCCCCCATGATGTGGTAGTCTTCCCCAATATCTTCATGCTGGCACCAAAGTGATGCGGCAGTTGGCGAGAGGATGCTTATGATATTGCAATCTTCGGACCGGGGAGATAAACTGATTCTAATGAGATTCGTGAGGATGTAGTAGTGCCTATGCCTCCTCCTGGGAAACTATTCTCAGTGCCAAGGAGGAGGGATGCACCAGAAAGGAGTGGAGCTAACAAGAAGGTTGTTGGAAGTGGTGTGGGGACCTGCGGGGTTGCACTGTGAGCTTGACCGATATTCAACCATCCCCTTCCCGGATGGTAAAGTAAGTATTCTGTAAATGTTTTTGGCTGAATATTGCATATGTTTCTCATGGATAAACATTTAATGCTAGTGGTGCTGATTTTGGATTTGATAGCGTTGGTTTTAAAGACAATGATGTTCAATTGAATGTATATGTGGTTCTGGGTTATTGTATTATGCTTGGTTGAGTGGCTGTTGTGTTTAATTTTGGTTTTGAGCTTGATATGGTGACTATAGTAAATAGCAGGGGGGAATTTGAAAGGGGGTTATCATGAAGGTTTGAAATTGTTTTATGGGATTAATAGTTTTATCTGTGGGCATTCATATGAACTACTCCAAGCTGGTAGCATAGGCAACTTTGAAGTTATAGAGATAGAATAACATATTAGTACGGGAATGCTTGAGAGAGCAATGAAAAATCTTACCGTAAATGCGAGTGTGGTAGGCGAGAGGAAATTTTGATAGCACACATAGTCTGGGAGTAGGATCTTTTAAAACCAAATTGCGGACTCCCAAGTTATTTATAGCATTCCAATGCAACGGATTACCAAAGAAATTTTGATTATAGGTGTTTAGAAGAGAAATAGTTTTGGAGAACCCAATAATTAACATTTAAATCTATTCGAGAGAAAGCTAGGGAATTAGTCTTGAGGGTTTTGGGTGTACTTTTGGCCACACTTTCAACTTGGCGTGTTTATCTAAATGTTGAGTAGTTCAAGATCTAGTATTTTCAAAACACTAATCATAAACATCTAAATATGGGCAGCTTGGTGGATTGGTACGTTATACGAATCCTTCGAGGTCAAGCATTCGAATATGGGCGAAAGATTTTTATTAATTTTTTAAAATGAACTTTTTCGCCACGCTATAAAACCTAGGCGTGTCTATAGGAAGCACACTATGGACACACATATACTAGCGTGTCCAAAGAAGAACTTTTGGCCACGCTTTCAACTTGGCGTGTTTATTTAAATGTTGAGTAGTTCAACTTGAGTCTAGTATTTTCAAAACACTAGTCATAAATATCTAAAGATGGGCAGCTTGGTGGATTGGTACGTTATCTAAATCCTTCGAGGTCATGCGTTCGAATATTGGCGAAATATTTTTATTAATTTTCAAAAACGAACTTTTTAGCCACGCTATAAAACCGGCGTGTCTATAGAACGCACACTATGGACACATATACTAGCGTGTCCAAAGAAGAAATTTTTGGCCACACTTTCAACTTGGCGTGTCTATATATCCTACACTATGTACACGCATATACGGGCGTGTCTATAAATCGTACACTATGGACACGCATACTTGGCGTGTCCAAAGAAGAACGTTTTGGCCACACTTTGAATTTGGCGTGACAATCAATCGTACACTATGGACACGCTTATACTGGCGTGTTTAATGAACCAACTTTAAAACCACACCTTAAATGGTGTGACTAACCTTTGGACACGCCACAACTACCTCATGTGGCCATAGATCGGTCTATAAACACGCCCAATACCTAAAGTGGCCATAGGGCGGGTCTATAAACACGCCCAATCAAAAATTTGAAGTTAACGTGACTAAACGGTTAAAATTTTGACATGCTACTAGCTACAGCGTGGTGAAAGCACTTATATGAACACGCCCATTGAACATGGCGTGTCTATGGGTAGAAGTATACCCTATAGACACGCCAAAACCAAAAAGGCGTGACAGGGAAATTTATATTTGGCGTGGCTAAAGGCCATTTCTGTACTAGTGGAAGTTTTCCTCTTTTGATGGTGATGATCCTGATGGATGGATATTTCAAGTGACAAGATTTTTTTACTTGGCACACTATTGCCAATAATATGAAGGTTCAACTTGTTACCGCTCATCTTAAGGGAGATGCTAATGCATGGTTTCGTTGGAAGCGAACTACGATTCTAAACCCAACTTGGCCACTATTCTGTTCTCTAATTCGTGAAAGATTTTCTCCTGAGAAATTTATTGATGCTAAGATGGCAATTAGCACCATTAAGCAGAAAGGTACGGTTAAGGATCACATCCCTGATTTTGAACATTTTTTGAATTTTGTAGACTTTCCTGAAGCTCACTTGATAAATCTGTTCATCCATTCCTTGAGACACGAGATTGGTTCTGTTGTGAAGTTATTTGAACCAACTACTTTAGCTTCAAACTTTCAAGAAAGCAATAAACCGGGAAGAAGTATTGTTGTGACCTCAAAACAACGATTTAACCGATCTAAATCGTCTCTTGCTCCTTCCAATTCTCAAATAAAAAGAATCCATTACCTCCCGGTTATAAAAACTTTCATGGGAAGCAATGAAGGAGAAACGAGAAAAAGGGCTTTGTTTCAATTGTGATCAACTTTTCCAACCTGGTCATGTGTGTGCGAAGCCTAGCCTATTCTTTGTTAGATGGACCCTCAATTGCCGAGTCCGACAATGACGAACTTTCTCCGAACATACTCCTATTGTGTCGGATGAGTTCACTACTTGAAGTCACGAGATTCTTCTATATCTTTTCACTCTTTAATGGGTTCTACTTTTCATTCCCCAATGAGAATCAATGGTTTTTCAAAAGCTCAACCACTTACATTCTTGATCGATTACGGTGCAACTCATAATTTTTTTGAGTCCAACTTTGGCAAAGCAATGTGGTTATCATGTTACTTCTCCGAACAAAACTTTGAATGTTACAGTTGGTGATGGAGGTATAATAAGCACCCATAGTCATGTGTTTGAACGTGCCATTTCAATTGCAAGATCATCAATTCCAAGCTGATTTTCACATATTAGATATAAGTGGTTGTGATGCTGTTCTAGGGGTACAATGGTTACGTACCTTAGGGCCAATAGCTTGGGATTTTGAGAAACTCTTAATGAAGTTCAGATTTGGCGGTGCAGATATCCAATTACTTGGTACTAATTCTTCTGCATTAATGATGTTAGATACTTCTTCAATGCGGCGATTACTACAAAGAGAAACTTATGGTGTCTTCTTACACTTATCTGAAATTAATACTTCAATAATTACTCCTCCACCAATACCACCTGAGATTCAACGGCTAATTTGATTTTCTTTGATATTTTCAAGACTCCAGACTCACTTCATCCTGCAAGAGTGCATGATCATCATATTCCTTTAATACCAGGTTCTTCTCCAGTCAATATACGACCTTATCGATACCCACATTTTCAGAAAGATGAAATTGAGAAAATAGTTTCTGAGTTGCAACAATCAGGTTTGATACGTCCTTCTTCCAGTCCTTTTTCTTCACCTATATTAATGGTTCGAAAAAAAGATGGTTCATGGCGCATGTGTGTTGACTATAGAGCTTTAAATAAGTTAACAATCAAGGATCGATTCCCTATTCCGATGGTAGATGAATTGCTCGATGAACTTCATGGTGCATGCATTTTACAAAACTTGATTTACGCTCCGGATATTATCGATAAGATTATACAAAGGAGACATTCCTAAAACGCCGAACTCATGATGGTCATTATGAATTCCTTGTTATGCCGTTTGGACTTTCAAATGCACCAGCCACATTTCAGAGTTTGATGAACAATATCTTCAGGCCTTATTTAAGAAAGTTTGTTCTGGTATTTTTTGATGATATATTGATCTATAGTAAGAGTATGTTAGAACATTTAGAGCACTTATCTGCAGTGTTTGAAATCTTACGACAACATCAATTGTTTGTTAAGCAATCTAAATGCACATTTGCTCAACAATCCATTGGTTATCTTGGCCATGTGATTTCATCTCAAGGAGTAGCAGTCGAAAATGAGAAGATTCAAAGCATTCTATCGTGGCCTATCCCAACTACAATTAAGGCATTAAGGGGATTCTTAGGCTTAGCTAGATATTATAGAAAATTTGTCAAAGATTTTGGCAAAATTTGTGCACCATTAACTCAGTTATTAAAGAAGGATGCGTTTGTATGGACTGACGATGCCACTAATGCTTTTCATTTGCTTCAACAAGCATTGACTACAACTCCGGTTTTGATACTTCCCGATTTCTCAAAGGAATTTTCATTGGAATGTGATGCTTCCGAAATGGTTTAGGTCTTTGTTTTAATGTAATGTGGAAGACCAATTGCTTATTATAGCAAAGGATTATCCGGAAAGAATCTCAATTTATCCATATATGATAAGGAGATGCTTGCAATAGTTTAGTTCAAAAATGGAGACCATACTTACTTGGTTGACACTTCAAGATTTATACTGATCATCAAAGTCTAAGACATTTTCTGAATCAAAAAATTTCATCTATAGAGTAGCAGAAGTGGTTAAGTGATTATGAGATCATCTTTCGCCAAGGCAAGGAAAATGTTGCAGCAGATACATTATCTCGCAATACAGGGCCAATTTTTTCTGCTCTTTCTACACTAGTTTTTACGGTGTGTTACCGCTATTATGAAGAAACCAACAATGATCCGCAATGCAAGTCATTATTAATAAAATTCGAGTTCAACCTACCGGAAACTCACTATACATTTATTGATGGTGTACTGCGCTACAAGAATCGAATTGTGGTAGTCTCTACCTCAGCTTGGTGTTTTAAACTTCTTCAAGAGTTTTATTCTTCTCCTTTAGGTGGTCATTCTGGTTTTCTACGCACTTACAAGCGTCTACAACAAAGCTTTTATTAGAAAGGGATGAAACACTCGATTAAGGAATTCATTGCACATTGTGACATTTGTCAAAGGAGTAAGTCTGAATCAATTGCTCCACCAGGGCTGTTACAGCCACTACCTATTCCTGCTGATGTTTGGTTGGATATTTCCATGGATTTCATAGATGGATTTCCAACATCTAATCGTAAAAAGTCAGTTTTGGTGGTGGTGGATCGCTTTTCAAAATATGCACACTTCATAGCTCTTGCACATCCTTATTCTGCTGTTGTTATAGCTGATGTGTTTGTCAGAGAAGTGGTCCGTCTACATGGTATGCCTAGAAGCATTGTCTCTGATCGTGATCCAATATTCTTAAGTAAATTTTGGGAAGCATAGTTTGCTTTACAAGATACTCAATTATGCAGGAGTTCAGCTTATCACCCACAATCAGATGGACAGACTGAGGTAACTAATAGAACACTTGAATGTTATTTACGTTGCTTTGCTAGTGTTAAACCAACTGAGTGGTCTAGGTGGTTGCCATGGGCTGAGTGGTGGTACAACACCAGTCATCATTCAGCCATCAATATGACACCATATGAAGCATTATATAGTCGAGCTTCTCCAACTATTTCAAGTTATTTACCTGGTTCAACAGCTGTTCATGATGTTGATCTCAATTTACAGGCTAGAGATCGTGTTTTGAAGCTCTTAAAATTTCATCTTCAAGCAGCACAATCTAGAATGAAGGCTTTTACTGATGAGCATCGAACTGAAAGAAGCTTTGCTGTAAATGATTGGGTATATCTACGTTTACAGCCTTATAGACAATCAACTATATCCAATCAATCCTTCTCGAAACTTTCTCCGAAATTCTATGGACCATTCCGTATCATTGGTAAGATAGGAGAAGTTTCCTACAAACTACAACTACCTGCTGCTAGTAGTATCCATCCGGTTTTTCATGTTTCACAGCTGAAGCTTAAACTTGGCTCTTCCGTTGTTGCTGAGACTGTTTTACCCAATATCGTTGACTATGATAAATGGGAACCTGAGGCTATTATGGAAAGAAAAATGTTCAAGAAGGGAGCTCAAGCTGGCACCAAATGGTTAATCAAATGGAAAGATCACACTACTGAAGAAGCAACATGGGAAGATGCCGATGAGTTGATCTTGCGATTTTCAGAGCTCAATGCTTGAGGACAAGCAATTTTTCAACCGGGGAGGGATGTTGCAACACCGACTCTTCACAACAGTTTACCTTATTTAGAACTGCCTTAATTAGTTAATGTTTCCTAGTTTAAGTTAGCTTCCTTTAATTCAGTTTTATTACGTGTTTATCAAGCAAGTTAAACTATAAATGCTTGCTCCTGGTTTTGTTTCGATATAGAATATATAGAACTCAGTTTTCTTAAGCTCATCTTCTTCTTATTCTCAACTCAAACTCTCTTCTCAAAAGGTGGTTAACCTCCAACTCAAAGGGTTTCTCTAGGGTTCTTTAGTTCTCTTTTTACAAGTATACCTAGTGTTTGGTCAAGAACCCTAACATTTTCCCTTGATCCCACTAAACAATTGAACCAGTGAGTAATCAAATATGACTTGTCAATAATGAAGTGATTTAAGTGACTCTGTTGCTTTCAAGAACCAATTCCATATCTTCTAATCAGTGTTCTTAAAAGTGGAACCGATTAAGTATTTATCACTGCCAACTTTGATTTGAATGAGGTCCATGCATTAAATTTCTATTTACTTCTATATTTTGAATAAATACTTATCTGCACAAAATTTGAATATGCAGAGATCGGTTGAGGCTATGAAGCGGTATGCATCTGATCACCAGGGAGATGATGAGTGTTTGGATGTAGATGCTCAGGTAAAGTTTGCTCGTCTCAGTAAAATATTTGTTCCTTTCAATAAGAGCTTCTTTTCTTCTTACTGTACATGCTTATTATACTCGATACTTTATAGCAACGGATGTTTATCGGTATTAGACTATGTAGTGGTTTAGTGGCAAACACAGTTGAACTATCTAGAAAAAATATGAAACACACGTGTAGAGTTGACAAGACATGCTAGAAGATAGTAAGTAAATCCATGAATGCTTGATCAAGGACCTTAGTAGAGGCTAACTTTTCTTGATTAGGCAACTCGAATCACTTTTGTCAGTTAATCTTATTTATGACTAATCCATTTCTGTTTTGAACTCTTTCCAAGGATTAAGTTTTAGTAATTATGTGAGTTTCATTTTAATGGTACAATTTTCCCCTTCGGTTGTCTGAATTCTATTTGTGTCGCATGAATGAATGTACACTTAATTTCCTCTTTGGTTAGCTTGAGGACGTTTTAAATTATTTTTATCTTCTTTATGTACACATGGAGATTCATTCACTTCTTTATACTGTTAGGAACTAGCTTAATGTGGAGATGATGAATATTCAGATTGAGATACTCAGGTAATAGTGCTCGTTTCAGTACTTGTTTATTTTTTTTTTTTTTTTTATCTTCATTATGTACAAGGAGATTCAATCACTTGTTGATGCTGTCAGGAACTGGATGAATGTGGATTGTAGATATTCAATCACAATGTTCTCATCATGCTTATGGTTTTTCACTGCCTATGGTTTATTTTTTCGTCTCCATGTTGATGTAAGCAATGAAATCATTATGGAAATGTTGTTGCTGTTGTTTTCTTAATGATGGATCTATTAGACCACCTCTCTGCATTATGTTCGACTAGTCATGTAACCTAACATATAAGGTCTAACATTTTACTCGTATTCTGAATGTAGTCCGATACCTTCATGGATGCCATCACTCTCTTCCAGATGGTCTCATGAGGGTCACTAATGTCATGGTTGATGGTAAGATCGTTGTTGTTGTTGGATAAGGAAGTGTGGGTGAAAAGACGAGGGTACCCAAATATACCTCAATCTAAAACTTTTCCACCTATAAGTCCTTTCTCTGAAAGTGATTGTCTATGGACTGAGTCGAGACAATACAACTAATCGGTTCACACTTCGTGTGATCGTCTATGGATACGAAATCGAGACAATACAACAACGAAGTATGTTTACTTGAGAAATGGTTCGGACTTAACCAAACACAATAGGATTGTTACCAAGTAATATAGGAATTAAAGTTTGTGTATTTTACTTCTAATTATAATAAAAACAATTATGATTGCGAAAATAGAAAAGTAAAAGACACAACAAGATTTGTTAACGAGGAAACCGCAAATGCAAAAAAAACCCAGGACCTTGTCCAGAATTGAATACTCTCAAGATTAATCCGCTATACAAAATCAAAACAACTTCGTATAGTTGAGATCAAGCAACTAAACCTATAGTTCACCTAGTTCCGTATGTATTCCCACGCCTCCAACTTATAAATAAGTCACGTACTTGGAACAATATCTTTGGTTCATATTCCAAACAGTAAAGGAACAACAAATCTGTTTGGTAGCAACTCTTTTCAACCAAGTGATGTGAGTTCGACAAAAGGATCTTCCGTTTATCTCAATAAACTCTTTTGTCAGGTCCTTAGATCTATCTACTAACAATTACCGAAGTAATCGTCTAGATTTTGCAATCAATACCTTGAATCACAAAGAAACGTATTGATGCCGATCTAATCAACTAATCAATCCAATCTACCACAAGGATAAACCGATTATAGTTGGATCCTCTTTAACCGAAACAAGTATTGTGCACACCAAAGATTATGAACCCAAATCAGAAATCTTCTTCGTCTTCAAATCTTCTTAGATCTTCAATAAACACCTGCACACAATCAACTTGAATCTCTTGTGATCAATCACGCACAGTAACGGAGTTTGTTAACAATGGATTATCACAAGATGTCTTTAGATCTACAAACAAGTCTAAAAATCCCCGTCGAAACTTCGATCTAGTTTGAGTGAATCTTATATCAAGAGAAGATTCTCAAGCATAAACAAACTAGGTGCAATCAAAGTTCAACAACCGTTAGTCAATCAAATCAATCGAAAACTAATAATAAACCGCAATTATCTAGTTTCCCACCAACGGTACTAATAGAGCTTCTCAATCCCAAAGAAGTCTTTAAGGCGAGCGCCGTAAGAGATTTCGCCTAATTAGGTTACTTTCCTCGCCGAATAGGCGACTCCACTCGTAACAACACAACTAGGTAGTTTTCAAGCTCTGAGGATTAGTTTGCTAGAAATGCAAACTTTGATATTTATAGACAAGGAAGTTTGGACACCAAGGAATTTCCAAAACCGAAAATATTCTCAAGATATACAATATATTCCAGATTCGGTTTCCATAATTCCTGGAAATGCTTTGTCCAAACATTGACTGAAAATCTCTTAGAAAATCTCCAATTAGTAAATGCACATTACCAATTTTCATTTTCCAAAAATAAAATTAAAAACCTCAATTAAAAGATTCTCAATTTATTTTTCGATCAGGGATTTTCCTTTAGTTATTAAGGAATATCTTTGAACAATAAAAGATAAGGGTTACTGCACATGTTCAAAGTATGTCGACATCTTTACTTTGTAAGTCCTCTTTCATACTCACAATCTTGAAACCGATTTGCCACACTTCCAAACGAGTTTAGAATTGGTTCATCGACTTTCAAGAACTTTGTGATTGATTAAGAACACTCAATCACAAATCATGGGTTTCACGGTTCTACCAAAACAAGTTTCGGTTTTACCTCCATGTGAGTACTGTGCATAGTCACACTAGCTTTCCAAAAATTCGGTTGACTAGGTACTAGGATCGGTTCCAAACATACTTATGGTAACTACTTGTATTTTCGCACATGTCCATAGGATCGGTTCCCTTTCACTAAAAACTTGTTGCACATGTTCATAAGATCGGTTCCCCCATCTACTAAAAACGTGTTGCACCTCTTACAAGGATCGATTCCCTCTTGTGATCGGTTGCACCTCTTCATAGGATCGATTCCCCTTTGCCTAGAATTGGTCATACCAATAGCACTAAATCGATCATACCATCTCAGGTGATTACTTAAGATCGGTTTCACTAATAAAAGTCATACCAATACAAAAGTCAGGCCTTGTGAATAGTTTTACCAAGAACATAAACAAGTCATGAGCGGTTATACTAATCACACATATTGGTAGTTCAAAAGATATGCAATGAATAACAATACCAATAAGCCTAGGGATTTCCCTTCCGATTCACGAAACAAGTTCATGAATTTACTTCCTTTAAACTAATGTAAAACCTTGTTTCCTAGGATGAAATCTTCACCTTATACCCATACATAATCACAATAGCATTCAAACGATTATGTCGATGTCTTATATACGAAGTTCAAAAGATAAGCGTTATACTTCGTATTGTATTCCTTAATACTACGTCTAACTAGAGTGTAATCATTCATGCTTCGCAGCTTATGTTTTCAATATGCACTACTTGAAAGATACGTTAGGGAATGAAACAGTTCAAGTAAAATATCACTAAGCTCAAGTGGAAGGATGATGTTGTCGTTGTAGCTCCTTACTTCTTCACTTCTTCAAGTCTTCGCAATACTTGTAATGTCTCATATCCTAATACTTTCAAGATAACCTATACGAAGTTGACTCAAGTGCATAATCAAGCGACTCTTTAAATGAGTTTTGGTTCACTAAAATATGACAACCAAACTTGACATACCAACGCTTGGTGGGTTCAACCGAGCTATGCTCTAACAGTTGGAAAGGGTTGTGTCACATGATTCGTTCTCAAGCAAGCTGGTGCCAAGGTCATAATGACTGAAATTGTTGAAATTTTTAGGACTTTTATTACTTCTCTTTAAGAAACCTTGAACTTGTTAATTAGCAGCTGAATCATTTTTTCTTTATGAGTTTGGACTAAATTTATGAGTACAATTCAATGTAATAGAGTTGTCATTTTGTATCAGATGAATCCGGTTTTATATGGAATTTGTATTTGAATTGTCATTTGAATTTTAGTATTTTAATATTAATTTTCATTTGAATTTGAATTGTCATTTGAATTTCAAAGTAATTTGAGTTTCAGTTTACTGTAATTTGAATTTGAATCAATTGTTTGACCATTGGAATGACAAAGAATCGACCAACCGGATATGACATACATTTTTAATATTAAAATAAATCAAATCTACGATGTCATACGAGATGTT
Organism: Papaver armeniacum; assembly: GCA_023531295.1. Taxonomy (NCBI): domain Eukaryota; kingdom Viridiplantae; phylum Streptophyta; class Magnoliopsida; order Ranunculales; family Papaveraceae; genus Papaver; species Papaver armeniacum. The sequence continues at coordinate 268,537 of JAJJWW010007635.1, forward strand.
GTGCTTAGCGGCATCTTGAAAGCATCGTTATTTAGGGGCAACTTGAAAGTGTCGTTCCAGAAAAAGATACTGAATCTACGACACTTTCAGAGGCACTCCAAAAGTGTCCTTTAACTCTCTAAAACGACACTATTATACTATCTTAAAACGGCTATTTTCCACTAGTGATTCAAGATGGAAAACATTTCTGCATCCTAACATTTCTAGTAATGTTTGGAAAATAATTCAAGGAATATACGTGGATGATGATAAAAAGGTACAACAAGGTTTTGCAATGGTTTCTAAATGCTGTATATGTGGATCAGCTCAAGATTCAATGTCACACCTATTATGGTTTTGCAGCTTCAGTGTGAAAATATGGTCCTGGCTGGGAAACATTTTTGGCTTCTCTAACCCCTTGTCTTTTGATGATATCTGGAAGAATGCTAAACAAAAAAGCTCTATAATCAAGGAAATTTGGCTAACTGCTGCTTGTTCTGCATTAAGAGAACTGTGGTTCCATAAAAACAGGTATCTCTTTGATAACTTATATCCCTGTGAAAATAAATTTAAGAACATAATCTGGCAATTGGTTAATGAGGGTGGTCTTAGAATGAAAGGAACAAGATGGGAACTGGATTATGATCTACAGATTATAAATTTCTTCAAGCTAGGACCTAGATGCATTAAATACAGAGAAATCAGAGAATGCTCTTGGAATCCTCCTGATGAAGGTTATATTATCTTTTGTTGTGATGGAGCCTCTTTGGGTAATCCAGGAAATGCTGGTTTTGGTATTATAGCTAGAGACCATATTTGTCAAGTGGTGGGTACTTTATCAGGGGGGATTGGAGTGGCTACTAACTATAGTAGTGGTGTGTGCAATTGAATGGGCAGTATCATTGGAATGCAGTCACATTATAATCTGTTCAGATTCAAAAGCTGTGATAAATAATTTCAAGACCAATAAGGTGCCATGTTTCATATTCAACAGATAGATTAAAGCTTGCAGTAGCTTAACTGAAATTTAATATCATCACAGGTACATGGAAGTCAATTTTTCTACAGACAGTTTAGCCAAAGAAGGAGCAAAACTAAGAACATGAGAAGGAATTCTACATACAGGAAGACCATCATCTTTACATCGCATTGAAATGCCTGGAGTAAAATACTATAGGTTCTGTAGATAGTTTTATTTTCTTTGTCTCTGTTTGAGTTTGTTATTTTCTTTGTTGCTTCTTATGTTTTTTCCTTTTATTTCCATCTTTCTTGTAATTGACTTTAGTTTTCATATGAAATAAAAATCATGTGATTGAGCAAAAAAAAAAAAAAAATATCAACACAACTGGCATATACAAGGGAACCAGTGGTCGATAATCCTAATTCTAGATCAACTCGTCTGGCACAAGGGAACCAACGATCGATTTTATTGAACAATTTATTTTGGTTGGTCTGATGGTCTGGTCTCAATTTCTTTTCTTTTTTTTTTTCATCATTTTTTATATAAAGTAACTCAATCACGCTACTTCATCTCGGCGGTGGTAACAACTCGATGCGTGTGCCCCACCAAATCACTTAGAGAAACATATTTCTTTTTTAAATAAAATAAAAATAGAAGGTGAAAAGGACTCAACGAGATATGGCGAAACTACCATGTTATTTTCAACACCTGAGCTCTGTGCTTTTATGAATAGACTCTATTTCGATGCTTCCATCCACTCAGATTGGTTCCTCAACTGAAAAAGTGGGGGTCTAACAACCATACCCAATATTTTGTTAGGAAATCTGTATGGACTAACTCCAATATGATTCCAAGAGAATCAACTAGACAGTCAGACTCAATCAAGGAAAATATATCCAAGAGTTGTATCTCTGTTTCACAATGTAATCAGCAAATCAAAAGCAGATAGAAATCCATGAGCACGATTATCATGTGAAACAACTTGAACGGTACCAAAGACCAATGTTCAAGTGTCAATCAATTTATATCAACAACCAAAGGTTGGATTATCTAATTGATTGAACTACGCACAACCTTGTGATGTTTCAATTATATAAACAAATATAATGCGGAAAAGAAATAACACGAGACACAGAAATTTTGTTAACGAGGAAACCGCAAATGCGAGAAAAACCCGGGACCTAGTCCAGATTTGAACACCACACTGAACTAAGCCGCTACAGACACTAGCCTATTACAAGTTAACTTCGGACTGGAATGTAGTTGAGGCCTAACCAATCTCACACTGATCAAGGTACAGTCGCGTTCCTTGCGCCTCTAGAACCACGTCGGATTCTCGCGCACTTGAATACCTTAGGCGATCTCACCTACAACTATGAGTTGCTAAGACCCAAAGTCGAAGACTTGATAAACAAATATGTCTCATACGTAAAAGTCTATTGAATAGATAAATCTGTCTCCCGTAAATACCTACGAGTTTTGTTCCGTTTTTTGATAAATCAAGGTGAACAGGAACCAATTGATACACCGAACTTATATTCCCGAAGGACAACCAAGTAATATCAATCACCTCGCAATAACTTAATCATATGGTAGTGAAACAAGTTATTGTGGAATCACAAACGATGAGACGAAGATGTTTGTGACTACTTTTTATCTTACCTATCGGGATTAAATCTCGAGCAAATCTTAGAGAATATAGTACTCAATACGAAAGAACAAAGAGATCGTAACACGCAACTACAGAGAAAATAGTTGGGTCTAGCTTCACAATCCCAATGAAGTCTTTAAATCGTTAACCTATAATGGTTTTAGGAAAAACCTAGGTTAAAGGAGAATCGACTCTAGTCGCAACTAGTACCACACAGGAGGTGTGGGGATTAGGTTTCCTAGTTGCTAGAGTTCTCCCTTATATAGTCTTCAAATCAGGGTTTGATAGCTTTGGGACAAAGCAATCAATATTCACCGTTAGATGAAAATCTGATTAGATTCAAGCCAATATCTTTCAACCGTTAGATTATCTTGGTTTGTTACACAAAAATGAAATGTACCTTCATTTAGAAATGGGTAACCGGACCTAAACGTGTACACTTAGTTGGCTCAACAATAGTTAACCGAAGTTAGCCATATGAACACTTTCATATCAACCTTGTTCATCTTAACACAACTAGTTCAAATGACTCAAATGAAACTAGTTATAGAGTTATTCAATTGTTTATATTCTCATAGAAGTATACAAGACACAATTGAAGCAAAATCGGTTTTGATTCACTTGAATCAATTCATGAACATTATAGCCACGGTTTGCAAAAAATTGCATTCCTTATTATATAAATGTATTTGTTCATGAGTTAGCCGATTTTAGAACTTAACCACTCAATTATGCAAACAGGTACGCATACTTAGAGTTCCGGACTTGGCCTGTGTTCGCCAATATGCAAACGGGTATGCATATTGTCGTTCACAACCGAACTCAGTTGAAGTTAGTATGCAAACATGTACGCATACTATAGTTCCCGGACTTCAATTGTTGAATCAGTACGCATACGGGTATGCACACTAGATTCCCGGACTTGGAGTAACTTGCAACAGTTAGCATACAAGTACACATAATGTGCTATATCCAATCATTGATTAATTGTTCTAAACTCCCATTTCAATCATTGAAACATTCTAAGAAGACGAAAATAGCCGTCTCACACAAACTATTAAGCAATTTTCAAGTGATCAAATGATTAATACGAAACATTCCGAGTCTACACCAAATGACCGTCTTACACAAATAATATAAGATGTTACCGGGCGATTTTCACATGATCATCTTTTGACTTTCGTCAAGAATAAAAGATGAACTTGGTTAAAGCGAAAGCTTACCAACACATATTTCGAGAAATATGTAAGCGAGTTAAACTCATTTCCGAAATATCAAATGTGTATAATTTAAAGTCTATATAGCTATACGAATTTTGTCTCAAATAGGAGATAAAGTAGAAATAGACTTTTGAGTGATTGATGAGTCAAGTCTCCACATACCTTTTGTTGATGAAGTTCCACAAGCTCTCCTTAGTAGTTCTTCGTCTTCAATCGATGAACGCCGTAAAGTCTAAAGCTCAACTACACATTCTATCCTAATCCGAGACTTAGCTATAAGTAGAATAGAAATCAAGACTTATAGTTTTGGCAACTAAACTTGACGGAGACAAGCTTGAGATAGCAACGCTTGCGAGTTCGACCGAGCGAGTGCTCTAAACAATCTTCCCTTTGTCAATTTTAGGGACAAAACTATCAATAAATATGGATTACAAAATAAATAAACTTTGTAGCTTCTCATCCAAATGCTTGATTTCCTTGGTTCTTCAACATTACTCGAAATCTTCATCACTTCCAAGTACTTTAGTGATTCTGAACGTGTTCAACTCAGCATCATAGTTGTTGAAAATCCGTATCCATAACAATATATAAAAATAAGATGTTTTCGTATCGTTATACAGTGTCATAGTATTATTACACAACATTAAAGCTCAATTGTATCACAACTTTGACAATAATACTATGGTGATATGTATCACTCCCCCTTAGTCAATACTTCATCTCACAATGAAAACTACCCCCCCTTACATAATGATCCGTAAATCATATGTATTTGTAGTGTGAACTACACAATTATTCTCCCCTTTTTGTCAATATAAATTGGCAAAGGTACGAAAACTAGCGGGATCATAATGAAATTATCATAGAGATACTTCATGACTAAAAGAGAACATATCAACTTCGTTTCGATGATTTCACTTGTCGAAACTTTGTGTATTCATCAAGGAGTTTATAAAGATACAAGATAACTCCTACAAAATTCCACAGCCGCACTCCCCACAAAGATTTGGAAATTAAGCACAAGTTCAATTAAACCCACCCACCCCACCCCCACTCCCCACATAAAATGTCATTCCCGAAAGAACAATAAGAGCGACCTTACTTTTACAAGAAAAGAAGGATTTCTTTGGACATTAATAAATTACATGAAACGTGATGAATTTGTATCTAGAAAACTCAATTAAGTTAACCACAAGAGAACCCATGATTAATTTAATCGGAAATGCTCAACATAAGAGAACTTACGAGCCGTACAATACTTCCACATAGAATTGGATCATGGAAAGATCAATACTGCGAAATATTCAACGTACATTGTATCTTTTATCAGTATTTGCATAATGACATAATAGACTTCACTTTGACATCAAAAGTTCATTTTATTTTTTATCAATATTTGCATAAGGACATATAATAGACTTAACTTTTTAGCATATATGGGACAATTATAGTTCACGGACGTAAAAACACATATCCCATAACATTATTTGCAATATATGAAACCCATAAAGATTAATACTTTGCAAAAATCATCTTATAATTTAAATAAATAAATCTAAAACATTGCAAGATGAAAATCGTTGGCAATAGCTATGTGTAATCACAATATTTGCTATTCCAAACCCTAGTTATCCTTCTTCAAACACAAGAATAAATTCTCATAAGAAGTTTACTAGTCATCAAGACAATCTCGTAATGCACATACAAGATGATTTGTCCTTAAAGGGTAGAATCAATATTTTTCGCATGGATTTACACCAAGAGTATCTACCAAAGGCGTATAAAAAGACTTTCTTAACAAAGAATAACATACAAAGTTATTAACGACCATGCATCATAGTTCACATAAGATGTTTGTGAACATTCAAGAACTCCATAACAATGCGTACTACTGCCCATTCTTGAACTTACTTCTTTGTGATTCACCAACATCATTCTTTTAAAAGATACAAATGATTTTAGAAGAGGATTACTCCAACAATCCAAGTGCCCAAGTCCAAGAAAAGTAGAACAAGTGCGACGAAACGGAGCAAAACACTTAAAAACAAGAGACGGGAAAAGACCAATCTTAACTCATCTAAATTCATGAATTCTTATTACCATTTTTAAGAGAATTCAAAGACTAATATAATGCGAAAATAACGAGGTCATTCCGAGTTCGGATGAAGAAGTTACGACAAAAACAAGTTTATCGAATATCGACGTCTACAGGCCAGTTTGCAAACGGGATTTCAGTTTGCAAACTGGTATGCAAACGAATTTCCTTGGATTTTTTTACAAAATTTCAGTTTCCAAACTGGTATGAAAACTGGTATGCATTTCTGAAGTGTATGAAGAAGGCCAAACATCCCGAACAACTATTTTCAAGCCTAATCATTTGATAACCTTAAACACAAATCAAGTTAGGTAGACATGAACGATACACAAGGTACAAGGATCATTATAAGTACTTTAAGCAAATAATAAAAACATAAATCTTGATCAAGTTTATAGACATACCTTTTTAGAGGAATCCAATCGAATTCTACAGCCTTAACAAACATAATATGTGCGCCCCAATTATCGTGCTTCCCTCACCGTATACATAACAGGGCATTCCTTGGTGAGGATGCACTTACAACACAATCAAGTTGTGTTGAGGTGAACAATGTCTTGCTCACCACAAGTGACTGAAACAGACTTTTTCGCAACTATGTATTTTTCTCCATCTATAGTTTTTGCCTTATTCCGTTTCACTTTTGGATTATCATGAAAGAGATCGCTTTTAGAACCTTTCACATCCAAATCCATCTTTCCAAAGAACTTTTTAAGTTCCAACATCATGGATATTTCCTTCTCCGTAGTCATGGAATTTTCTGGGAGATCATTCCTTTTCACACTCAAAGCATCATTGACTTTCTTTGTTATCCTCTTCTGAGTGTCTTTAGGAACAACCGTAACGTTCTTCCCATTACTCTCTTCTAGAATTCTCGGAAGAGAATTGGATTGACTATTATTTTGCAAGTTAGTCTTTCTCCAATTGGGAGCATCGGACCTTGTCTTTGTCTTTACAAAGTTATCCTTTTGATAATCATTACGATTGTGAAAAGGCTTCTTATGACGTTTATAGGCAAATCTAGGTTTATCACATAACTGATTCCTTTGCCTATTGGTTAGACCGTTACAACCTGTAACGTTAAGGGGATTAGCCTTAACATATGATCTTGGTTTCAAAACTTCTTGTGATGCCCAAACAAGAACATCATGAAGTTTCTCATTCCTTATACGAAAAAGGCATCTCCTTTCTAAGTGACCTTTATTTCCGCAATAGTGGCAAACATAAGGAATGTTCTTACCTAGATCTATGTATGCTGACTTTGGAGGTTGATATACTTTGCTCTTTCAAACCTTAACTGTCGGTGAAGGTATTTCACTTTTGCCATTAGTGGAAACCTTTTGTTGAGAACAATCACTAGCCTTGACAAATTTTACCTCTTTGCCTTGACATATGATCTTGGTTTCACAACTTCTTGTGATGCCCAAACAATAACATCATGAAGTTTTGTTAGAGCATAGCTCAGTTGAACCCACCAAGCGTTGGTATGTCAAGTTTGATTGTCATATTTGAATCAAAACTCATCTAAGAGTCACCTGATTATGTACTACAGATAACTTCGTATAGGTTAGACTAGAAAGTCTAGGAATATTGAGACATACAAGTATTACTCAAAGACCTGAAGAATGTGAAAAAGTAAAAAGCTACAACGACGACATCATCATTCCTCTTGAGGTTAGTAATATTGATTTGAACTGTTTCATTCCTAACGTATCTTTCAAGTCGCGCTATATTGGAAAAATAACTGCGAAGCTGTATATGGATATATTACTCTAGTAGTGAGACATGATCACATGATCATAGTATTAGGGAATTAGACTACGAAGTATAACGCTTATCTTTTGAACTTCGTAGATATGAAATCGACATAATCTTATGAATGTTGTTATGATTATGAGAATGGGTAAAGGAGAAGATTTCATCCTAGGAAACAATGTTTTATATTTTTTTAAAGGAAGTACATTTATGAACTTGTTTTATGAATCGAAAGGGAAATCGCTAGGCTTATTGGTACGACTATTCATTGCAAATCTTTGGATTACCAATATGTGTGAGATGGTAGAACCGATCGTAACTTTTTTATGTATCTTGGTACAACTAATCACAATGCCTGACTTATGATTTGGTATGACTAGTTTTTATTAATTAGTGTAACCTATCTTAAGTAATCACCTGAGATGGTATGATCGATATTTGTAATTGGTGTGACCGATCACAGAGAAGTTGTGTAACCGATCCTAGTGACTGGTGTGACCGATCACAAGAAATACTATGTGTATATGGTAACCAATCCTGGTAATTGATGTAACCGATCCTGGTAACTTGTGTGACCGATCACAAGTGTTCCATATTAGGGTATAACTGATCCCAGTGATTGGTAGAACTGATTGAACTCATGAATGTGATTTGATATTTGATCAATCACATAGTTGTCTTGGAATATAGATGAAACAATTCTAAACTTGTTTGGAAGTGTGGTATAATCAATTCCAAGATTGTAAATATGAAAGAGGATTTACAAAGAAAAGATGTCAACATACTTTGAACACGAACAATAACTCTTATCTTTTATTGTTCAAAGATATTCCTTAGTACTCAAGGAGATCCTGTTCCGAAATAAATTAAGAATCTTTTAACTTTTAATTAAGGTTGTTAGTTTTATATGCTTTAATTACTAGCAATTAAATACATATCTCTAGAGAATAAAAATTAGTAATGTGCGTTTACTAATTAATTGTAGATTTTCTATTGAGAGATTTGGAAAATATTGGACAAAGTATTTCTGAAATATGAAAACCGAATGGGCATTTATTGCATATCTTGAGAATACTTTCGGTTTTGAAATTCCTTGTTTTCCAAACATCCTTGGTCTATAAATACCTAAGTTTGCATTTCTAGCAAACTATCCTAAGAGCCAGGCAAACTTCATCTTTTTGTTGTTTCTGGTGGAGCCGTCTATTCGGAGAGGAAAGTACCCTAATTAGGCGAAATCTCTTACGGCCGCTCGTTTAAAGACTTCTATGGGATCAAGAAGCTCTACGAGTACCGTTGGTGGGAAACTAGATAATGGCAGTGTTATTAGTTTTCGATTGATTTGATTTACTAACGGTTGTTGAAACTTTGATTGCACCTAGTTTGTTTATTCTTAAGAATCTTCTCTTCTGATATAAGATTCACTCAAACTAGATAGAAGTATCGATGGGATCTTTAGAACTGTTTGTAGATCTAAAGACATCTTGTGATAATCCATTGTTAACATACTTCGTTATGTGCGTGATTGATCATAAGAGATTCAAGTGGTGTTGTGCAGGTTTTAATTGAAGATTAAAGAAGATTTGAAGACGAAGAAGATTTCTTATTGGTTTCTCATATATTTGTGTAGCACAAACCTTGATCGGCTGGGATCCAACTAGAATCGGATTTATTCGATTGATTAGTTGCATGATATCGGTAATGCCTAATAGTTCTTGAAAACGCGGGGGTCTAACAACCACACCCAATATATCGCTTAGCAATCTGTATGGACAAACTCCAATATACTTTCTAGAGAATCAACTAGATAGTCGACTCAATCTAGATAAAAAGTATATCAATGAGTTTATATCTCAATCTCTCGATTCGATCTTTACTCAAGCAAATAGAAATCTGCGAGTCTTTATCAAAGAGAGATAACTTGGATGGTACCAAAGACCAATATCCTAGTGTCAATCAATTTAAATCAACAACCAAAAGGTCGGATATTCTAATTGATTGAACAACGCACAACCTATGATATTTCAATTATATAAACAAATATAATGCGGAATAGAAATAACACGCATACAATGAATTTTGTTAACGAGGAAACCGCAAATGCAGAAAAACCCGGGACCTAGTCCAGATTGAATACATACGTATTAAGCCGCTACGAGACTCTAGCCTACTCCAAATTAACTTGGTCGGATCGTAGTTGAACCCCAATCAATCTCACACCGATCCAAGGTACGCTTATGATCCTACGCCACCGATCCCAGCAGGATGCTACGTACTTGATTCCCTTAGCCGATCTCACCCACAACTAAGAGTTGCTACGACCCAAAGTCGAAGACTTTAATAAACAAATCAGTATCACACAGAAAAGTATATATTAATACATAAATTCGTCTCCCACGAATAAACCTATGCGTTTTGTTCCGTCTTTTGATAAATCAAAGTGAACAGGAACCAATTAATAACCCGGACTTATATTCCTGAAGAACAACCTAATATTATTGATCACTTCACAATAATCTTAATCGACGCAGCGAAAAAAGATATTGTGGAATCACAAACGATGAGACGAAGTGTTTGTGATTTCTTTTCTATCGCCTATCGGAGATATAAATCTCAAGCCAATTATTTCAATTGTACTCGTACGATAGAAACAACAAGATCGAATCACACAACTACAAGAAAAGTAGTATCGGCCCGGGGCTTCACAATCCCAATGAAGTCTTTAAGTCGTTAACCTGGTTTTAGAAGAAGAAAACCAAAGGTTAAAGGAGAATCGACTCTAGCTTAGCAAACTAGTATCACACGTAAAGTGTGGGGATTAGGTTTCCTGTTGCTAGAGTTCTCCCTTATATAGTCTTTCAAATCGTGGTTTGCAATCAATGTTAGCTTAGTAACAAAGCATTCAATATTCACCGTTAGATGAAAAACTGATTAGATTCAAGCTAATATTTATCAACCGTTGGATCGAAAACTTAGCTTGTTACACACAAAAGAAATGTTCAATTCTGGGTTTATGAACCGTACCCAAACATTAACATTTGTTGGTTCAACAATAGTCAACCAAATGGTTAGCCATATGATCACTCTCAAAACCGTTAACAGATCATCCATTCATCCAAATGATGGGAAGAAATACAAGTCGAAAAACCGTTCGAGTGGACATCATAACGATCGAGGTGAAGTTCGAGAGAAAAACCATAGGGAACGAATGGAAACTGGATATCAGAAACATCATGAAATGAAGCTGACACCTTTGAACATACGGCTTACAGAGTTGTATGAGAAAATAAGCAAGGATTTGAGCCCCCCTCGGCCTTTGCCAGCTGAGACACGTGTTAAACGTGACAAAAGCAAACACTTGCTATCATTGTAGGATCGAATATCGCGACATCAATACTTCGCGAGATCAATTAACTGTGACATTACGAGAGCGTCGCGAGAAGAGTAATACAAATGACGCAATGAGTGACGACTTGCCAAAACACGAGAAAGATGTGAAGACCCAGCGAGATTTAGGAGAGTGGCGAGATTATATATTTGTACACTTGCGATATCTCGCAAGTCATTCCAAAAATAAAGGACAGCTTTAGCTGTCATCCATTGTATACTACCCTATATAAAGAGCCGAACGAACCAGTTGTAGGGGATTCTTTTCAGAGAGTGTTAGACAAGTCATTAGGAGAGAGAAAGTTGGTGGTGATTGTAATTTCTTTAACTCTTTTCTATTTTATCTTGTGAATCTTCAAGGAAATAATCAATAAAATCATTGTTATTCATCTTAAAAATGTCTTAGTTGTGTGGAATATTGTGAGGGATGTAGTGTAGGATTTCCTGCAACTACATATATTGGCGCTAGAAACAAGGGATTGATTGAAGATAAGAGATTGGATATTGTCACTAAAACCGTAAAAATCAAGAGTATAATGAATAAATTGAAGAAAACTAGAATCAAAGAGAGTAATGAAGAATTGGAGTGTAATATGATTACAAGTCAATGGTTAATGAATTTCATGAAAGTATCAAAGGGAGAATACATAAAAGAGATTTTGAAGGAAAGAAAATTATAACAGCAGAGAAGGTTTTACCCTTGAAAGAATGGGAAAAACAGAGAATTATATTCACAGCAACGGAGATGTCAGGAGAGAATTAAATCACACATCTCCACTAGTGATTACGATAAGTGCCAGCAAAGAAGAAGGAAAATTAACAAAAACAATGGAAGAATGGGCAATAAATAGAACTTTAGTGGATACAGGAAGTTCAGTGAATATAATGTTTTATCATGCATATAAAAAATTGGGGTACAAAGATAAAGAAATGATTTCTGCAACATGTCATATCTATGGTTTCGGCAAATCAATAACAAAACCTAAAGGGGAGATAAAAATACGAATTTTGTTGGGAGAAATTGAAACAAATGTGACGTTATGCGTAGTGGATATGGAATTTTGTTGGGAGAAATTGAAACAAATGCAGAAATGCAGAACAGATGGAAATTGAAACCTACATGTTAACAGATGCAATGAACAGATGCAGATGGAGTTAAAAACTGAACAATGGAAACTAAGTTACAGATACAGATGAAAATGCACAGGGCTAAAAACAGCAAAATGTGAATATGTACAGGGGTAGGATGAAACACAGTGAAGCGAGCCAAAAATCAGCAAGGCACGCGCCAAGTCCCCGGCAGCGGCGCCAAAAACTTGGTAGGCCCGAGGATGTGTATATAAATTTTGGCCTACGGTAATACCGCAAGTGCACGGCGTCTATCGGAGACGCGGCAAGTACGGGTCGATCCCACAAGGACTTGTGTGTGCTTTAAAGTGATCTAATGGCTTGGCTAACTGAATTTCAAGTGAAGGTAATGTAACACAATGGTTTTGGTTGCCGATACGGCTAAGATTGAGTGACAGTGAACCTAAACTAAGGTAAAAGGTAGTGACAAGGGGTTGCTAAGGTATTCAAATTCACCTCTAACTCCTCTTGTGTGCTCACTGAGTTGAGGCTTTCTTGCCCGTGGATGATAAGGGCAGGGTGTCAAACCCACCACCTATCTAAGGGGTTTCTCCATGTTACACTTCAATACACATGACTAAGGTGCTAACCCAGAGCATTAGTTATCTAATTAAGTATAACTAATCAAAGGAATTAGCCTATAACTCTAAGGATTGAGCTGCAAAGCATACTAAACATAAGTATAACCTAACTACAATGCATCCATGGCGTTGGCATGCATTGTGAGAGAAGAATGTTAGATGCTAGGATTGAAATTATTTTAAAGTTTAAGCATACAAGAATGGTTCAAAAACAGTTAACATCACAACATGGATTTAGGGTTTCATTGAAACCCTAGCACCAAACTAGAACATAAATTAACACAAAATATAACTATTGACTGCACTGGCTAATCCAGCCGTAGCTAATTTCACTCTCTGCTCCTCTATTTATACATGCAAGTCCAATAATTTCCAAACCCTAATTCGATTAAAAATAGCAAATAAATGACAAATCAATCAATACCCATACTCTGAATCTCGCTGTTCCCTTCTTCTGCGGCTCTCAGAAACGCCATGCATGGTGGTTGGCTAACCCTAGTTCTTATCTTCTCTATGTTAGCTTCTAGGGTTGCAGAAACTAAGAGAGAGAAAATAGGAACTAAAGAGGTGGTACGGCTGCAGAGATAGAGTTGTTGGTGATGAAGGTGGCTGGTCGGGCGAAGGATGAGCCAGGCTCTGCTCTGATGGAGACGGGAGAGGGGATGGGTTTTTACGAGAAGATGGGTTTTGCAGAGGAAAGAGAAGAGGAAGAAGAGAAATGGGTATTCGACTAGGGTATAGGTGTTGGATGCTTCGGTGTTGAAAGGTACGAAAACGGACGATGGGACAGCCGAGCGAAAGCGTTGGATGAGGCGGCTGCGATCCGAGCACCGAGAGAGGTAGCCGGTTTTGATGTGATCTGGTGTAGCACGGGAGCAGCGATCTTCGATGCACGTGGAAGCAGCGACCGTTGGATGTAGAAGATCGAAATCTCGACGGCTTGGAGTGGACGGGCTCGGATCCGGGTCGTGGGTGGCTCTAGCCCATGTCTTCTTTGTTGGGTTGCAACTGATTCGCGTGTGGGCTTTGGCTATCTGCTCCATAGATGATCGACTCCAATTCTTCTCCCTTTTGGCTCCTCAGATTCTCCGGACTTTATTTAGTACCTAAAAATACAAAATTAATTAATACAAATATTTATTCTTGAAAACAAAGAAAACACAGAATCTGGGATAATATCTGATTCTTGAGCACAAAAGATGAGTAAAATGCCAATAAAAAGGTGTATAAATATGCACTATTTGGCACTCATCAATAAATAAATATAATGTGGAATAGAAATAACACAGACACCAGAATTTTGTTAACGAGGAAACCGCAAATGCAAAAAAACCCAGGGACCTAGTCCAGATTGAACACACATTTGTATTAAGCCGCTACGGACTCTAGCCTACTCCAAATTAACTTCCTGGCCTGGACTGCAGTTGAACCCCAATCAATCTCACACTCGATCCAAGGTAAAATTATGCTCCTACACCTCTGATCCCAGCAGGATGCTCCGTATTTGATTCCCTTAGCTGATCTCACCCAAAACTAAGAGTTGCTACGACCCAAAGTTGAAGACTTTAATAAACAAATCTGTATCACACAGAAAAGTCTATAGTAATAGATAAATCCGTTTCCCACGAATAAACCTATGAGTTTTGTTACATCTTTTAATAAATCAAGGTGAATGGGGAACCAATCAATAACCCGGACTTATATTCCCGAAGAACAGCCTAGTATTATTGATCACCTCACAATAATCTTAATCGACCAAATGAAAAAGATATTGCGGAATCACAAACTATGAGACGAAGTGTTTGTGATTCCTGTTCTATCTTGCCTATCGGAGATATAAATCTCAAGCCAATTATTTCAATTGTACTCGTACGATAGATACAACAAGATCAGATCACACAACTACAAGAAAATTAGTATCGGTCTGGCTTCACAATTCCAATGAAGTCTTTAAGTTGTTAACCTGGTTTTAGAAGAAGAAAACCAAAGGTTAAAGGAGAATCGACTCTAGCTTAGCAAAGTAGTATCACACGTAAAGTGTGGGGATTAGGTTTCCCAGTTGCTAGAGTTCTCCCTTATATAGTCTTTCAAATCAGGGTTTGCAATCAATGTTAGCTTAGTAACAAAGCATTCAATATTCACCGTTAGATGAAAACCTGATTAGATTCAAGCTAATATTTCTCAACCGTTGGATCGAAAACTTAGCTTGTTACACACAAACGAAATGTTCAATTTTGGGTTTATGAACCGTACCCAAACATTAACATTTGTTGGTTCAACAATAGTCAACCAAATGGTTATCCATATGATCACTCTCATATCAACCATATTCTTCTTCACCATAACTAGTTCAAATGACTCAAATGAACTAGTTAGAGAGTTGTTCAATTGCTTAGATCTTATGTAACTACACAAGACACAATCGAAACAAAAACGATTTGATTCACTCGAATCGGTTCATGAACTTTATAGCCACGGTTTGCAAAAGCATTCCTTAGTTTATATAAACATTATTTCAAGAACAACCGGTTTTAGATATAACCTACTCAAGTTCGCGGACTTAAGGTCATGGAAGGAGTACACAAACTCTATCATAAATTCTCGGGTCGAGAACTTCCGCCAGTTCGCGGACTTGGCTTGCGCCACTTCCATTTCTCTTGATCAACAAAGTTCGCAAACTTTGGTTCAAGGAATAAGGACTTACACATATATGTGTTTCCACAACAATGCTTATATCCTACCAATGGTTATGTAATCTAAAATCTTATTTCAATCATTGAAACATTCTCAGAGAATGTTATATAGCCGTTATTCACAGACCATTTTTCGTCAGAGCAATTTCCAAAGTGATTGACACATATCATGACTTTCGTCACTAGTTAAAGATGAATTCGGTTAAAGCGAAAGCTTACCAACACATATTTCGAGAAATAGATTGGCGAGTTAAACTCAGCTCAAAATAGAAAATGTGTAAAATGAAAGTCTATACGTCTAAACGACTTTTGTCTCAAGAGTAGGAGATAGAGTAAATAGACTTTTGAGTGACAGATAAGTTCCAGTCTCCACATACCTTTTAGTCGATGAAGTTCCACCGGTTCCTCGAGTAGTCCTTCGTCTTGTATGATGATTTCCATGGAGTTCTTAAGCTCAACTACACTTTCTATCCTAGTCCGAGACCTTTAGCTACATAGGCTAGAAATCAAGACTTATAGTTTTGATCACTAACATTGACAAACATGCTTGAGATAGAAATGCATGCGAGTTCGACCGAGCAATGCTCTAACAGTTCTCTTGAGATCTATTTTGATTGTTACAAATCCGAATCTTATTACTTAGGTAATAGAGATTGGATTGATCTAACCAGAACAAATGAGTTTATTAGTTAAACGAAAGAGCCTTTGCATATGACTTGAGATATCTTTATCTGGAAAGAATCAATAGAGTTGTTACCAAACAGATTTGTTGTTCCTTTACTGTTTGGAATACGATCCAAAGGAATTGTTCCAGTGTGTGCACTCATTGAAGTCGGAAGCGCAGGGATACTGAGGAAACTAAGTGAACTAGGGTTAGTTGCTTGGTCTCAACTGTACGAAGTTGGTTTAAATTTTGTCTAGCGGCTTAATTATGAGGGTATTCAATTTTGGACTAGGTCCGTGGGTTTTCTCAGTATTTGCGGTTTCCTCGTTAACAAAATCTTGTTGTGTCTTTTACTTTTTTATTTCCGCAATTATAATTGTTTATTATAATTAGAAGTAAAATACACAAACGTTAACTTCGCTTTACTTGATAGTGATCCTATAGAGTTTGGTTAAGTACGAACCTATTATCAAGTAATCACACTTTGATAGTCGTATTGTCTCGATCTTGTATCCATAGACAATTACACAAAGTGTGAATCTTAGATTTGTTGTATTGTCTTGACTTTGTCCATAGACAATCACTTTCGGTAAGAGGACTTATAGGTGGATAAATTAAAGATATTGTGGTGTATTTGGGTACCCTCGTCTTTTCAATTGGTATCAGAGCAGGCAAACACGAAAAGATCTAACAATCTGTGTTTGGTGCGATCCAACCTATAAGAATTGAATCTGATGGATGATTCAGTTAACGTAATAACAGGATTTGACTACTTCAAAGACTCGTGGTGGAAGACACGGATGAAGTATATGATACTTTTGTTCCTAAATTTGTTAGGAATTGGAATTAAGTCTATGTATGTCTTGGATGACTTATATAATCTCCTGATTATCATAGAATTGTATCTCATGGTGTTGAATACTAACAAGGTTAGTAACAATGATACAATACTCTATGTGACATGTTTTATCCTGAAAATGCACAAGATTCCATACAAATTTTTCTAGGTATGAACCATGACTATATTGTTCTTGAAAAATCTGGAATCTTAAATATATTTTGGATTGGTTACCCAAATATATATGTGTACATTTTCAGATCTAAGATTTTCAATGTATCGCTAATTAGGACGCGTTTTTGGAACCTTTATAATTTTACAAAGAATGATTTTTCTGTTAATAATTTTATTAACAGTGGATTGATTCATACACCTCACAACTGTTTTAATGAAGCAAGTGATCTTTTGAAATATTACTGGACATATGATTCTAAAGATATTTTTAACAAATATCTTGTTATGTTCAAAATTGTTTTTGTATACTCTATTAAAAATTTCTTGAGTGAATTTCGTAAGATGTTATCAAGTTTTGGTAATTATAGAGTGAACATATATCGAAAAAGCGGGGGTCTAACAACCACACCCAATATTTTGCGTAGCAATCTGTATGGACAAACTCCAATATACTTTCTAGAGAATCAACTAGACAGTCAGATTCAATCTAGATAAAAAGTATATAAACGAGTTTATATCTCAATCTCTTGATTTGACCTTTACCCAAGCAAATAGAAATCTGTGAGTCTTTATCAAAGAGAGATAACTTGGATGGTACCAAAGACCAATATCCAAGTGTCAATCAATTTAAATCAACAACCAAAAGGTCGGATATTCTAATTGATTGAACAACGCACAACCTGTGATATTTCAATTATATAAACAAATATAATGCGGAATAGAAATAAACAGAGACACGAGAATTTTGTTAACGAGGAAACCGCAAATGCGAGAAAACCCCGGGACCTAGTCCAGATTGAACACACACTGTATTAAGCCGCTACAGACTCTAGCCTACTCCAAATTAACTTCGGTCTGGACTGTAGTTGAACCCAAATCAATCTCACACTGATCCAAGGTACAATTATCCTCCTACGCCTCTAATCCCAGCAGGATGTTACATACTTGATTCCCTTAGCTGATCTCACCCACAACTAAGAGTTGCTAGACCCAAAGTCGAAGACTTTAATAAACAAATCTGTAACACACATAAAAGTCTATCGTAATAGATAAATCCATCTCCCACGAATAAACCTATGAGTTTTGTTGATCTTTTGATAAATCAAGGTGAGCAGGAACCAATCAATAACCCGGACTTATATTCCCGAAGAAACGACCTAGTATTATTGATCACCTCACAATAATCTTAATCGACGAAGTGAAAAAGATATTGTGGAATCACAAACGATGAGACGAAGTGTTTGTGATTTCTTTTCTATCTGCCTATCGGAGATATAAATCTCAAGCCAATTATTTCAATTGTACTCAAATACGATAGAAACAACAAGATCGATCACACAACTACAAGAAAAGTAGTATCGGCCTCAAGCTTCACAATCCCAATGAAGTCTTTAAGTCGTTAACCTGGTTTTAGAAGAAGAAAACCAAAGGTTAAAGCAGAATTGACTCTAGCTTAGCAAACTAGTATCATACGTAAAGTGTGGGGATTAGGTTTCCAAGTTGCTAGAGTTCTCCCTTATATAGTCTTTCAAATCAGGGTTTGCACTCAATATTAGCTTAGTAACAAAGCATTCAATATTCACCGTTAGATGAAAACCTGATTAGATTCAAGCTAATATTTATCAACCGTTGGATCGAAAACTTAGCTTGTTACACACAAAAGAAATGTTCAATTCTGGGTTTATGAACCGTACCCAAACATTAACATTTGTTGGTTCAACAATAGTCAACCAAATGGTTAGCCATATGATCACTCTCAAAAACCGTTAACAGATCATCCATTCATCCAAATGATGGGAAGAAATACAAGTCGAAAAACCGTTCGAGTGGACATCATAACGATCGAGGTGAAGTTCGAGAGAAAAACCATAGGGAACGAATGGAGGCGGATATCGAAACATCATGAAATGAAGCTGACACCTTTGAACATACGGCTTACAGAGTTGTATGAGAAAATAAGCAAGGATTTGAGCCCCCCTCGGCCTTTGCCAGGTGAGACACGTGTTAAACGTGACAAAAGCAAATACTGCGATTGTAGGATCAGAATATCGCGACATCAATACTTCGCGAGATCAATTAACAACAGCATTACGAGAGCGTCGCAGAAGAGTAATACAAATGACGCAATGAGTGACGACAGCCAAAACACGAGAAAGATGTGAAGACCCAGCGAGATTTAGGAGAGTGGCGAGATTATATATTTGTACACTTGCGATATCTCGCAAGTCATTCCCGAAAATAAAGGACATGGCTTATTTGTCATCCATTGTATACTACCCTATATAAAGAGCCGAACGAACCAGTTGTAGGGGGATTCTTTTCAGAGTGTTAGACAAGTCATTAGGAGAGAGAAAGTTGGTGGTGATTGTAATTTCTTTAACTCTTTTCTATTTTATCTTGTGAATCTTCAAGGAAATAATCAATAAAATCATTGTTATTCATCTTAAAAATGTCTTAGTTGTGTGGAATATTGTGAGGGATGTAGTGTAGGATTTCCTGCAACTACATATTGGCGCTAGAAACAGGGATTGATTGAAGATAAGAGATTGGATATTGTCACTAAAACTGTAAAAATCAAGAGTATAATGAATAAATTGAAGAAAACTAGAATCAAAGAGAGTAATGAAGAATTGGAGTGTAATATGATTACACAGTCAATGGTTAATGAATTTCATGAAAGTATCAAAGGGAGAATACATAAAAGAGATTTTGAAGGAAAGAAAATTATAACAGCAGAGAAGGTTTTACCCTTGAAAGAATGGGAAAAACAGAGAATTATATTCACAAAGAACGGAGATGTCGGGAGAGAATTAAATCACACATCTCCACTAGTGATTACGATAAGTGCCAAAGCAAAGAAGAAGGAAAATTAACAAAAACAATGGAAGAATGGGCAATAAATAGAACTTTAGTGGATACGGGGAGTTCGGTGAATATAATGTTTTATCATGCATATAAAAATTGGGGTACAAAGATAAAGAAATGATTTACGCAACATGTCATATCTATGGTTTCTAAGCAAATCAATAACAAAACCTAAAGGGGAGATAAAAATACGAATTTTGTTGGGAGAAATTGAAACAAATGTGACGTTATGCGTAGTGGATATGGAATCACCATATAACATGCTGTTGGGAAGGCCATGGATACACGCAATAAAAAGTCGTAGCATCAATATTTCATCAATGTGTCAAATTTCCTAGGCCGAGTGGAATTGGCGAAATCAGAGGAGATACCGATAAAGGAAGAATGTATCATCAAATCGAAGTAAAACATTATGAAGAACAGGCGAAGAGGCAAAAAGATCGCAAGAAGATGGCAAAAGCAGCAAAAAAGGAAGAAGAATTTAGAACTTACATGATAAGAGCGGAAGAAGGAAAAGGAATATGTGGTGAAGAGAGTGATCTCGCAAAGGAAGTAAGAGGACCAACGCCCATGGGAGAACCGAAGGCTAGCTACATTCATGCGAGAACCAACAAAGGAAGTGAATATTGGAATCGAAGAAGAACCCAAGATGTTAAAAATTGGGACTAAAATGGAGGCGAGATGAAGAAAGAAAGACTATTGATTTGTTGCGAGATTATAAAGATATTTTCGCATGGGATATGGATGAGATGCCTGGAATAGATCCATCTGTAGCATGTCATAAATTAGAGATTGATAAAAATGCAAGACCATTCAAGCAAAGAATTAGAAAAATTGCAACAAAGACATATCATCCTCAAATTGAAGAAGAGTTGCGGAAGATGCTTGATGCCGCATTATTAGACAAGCAAAATACCCCGAATGGATAGCGAATATGGTCGTAGTTCCAAAGAAGAAAAAGGAATAAGAATTTGCATAGATTTTACCGATCTAAACAAAGCTTGTCCAAAAGATAGTTTTCCCTTGCTTTGGATATTCCGCAGATGGTTGAATCACCGCAGAAATGAAAGGATATCCTCCCTTGATGGATATAAGGGATACAATAAAATTCCTCTCATTGAAGAAGACCAAGAGCATCTTGCCTTTTCGCTCCAAGAGGATTATACTATTACACAAAATTCCATTTGGTCTGCAAATGCCGGTGCAACGTATCAAAGGATGGTGGAGAAAGTGTTCGAACAATGGATACATAAAACACTAGAGGTATACGTGGATGACATGTTAATAAAAAGCAAAGAAGCAAAAGATCATGTGCGAGATTTGAAGGAAATTTTCGAACAAATGAGACATTTCAACATCAAAGTAAATCCAGAAAAATGTACCTTTGGAGTGGCATCTGGAAATTTTTTAGGATACATTGTGTCAAAAGAAGGAATACAAGTTGATCCGGAGAAGGTACAAGCAATTCGCGACATGCCGACACCAAAGAATGATGAAAGATGTGCAAAAGTTAAATGGACTATTAGCTTCGCTAGGAAGATTCATCTCGCGATCATCTGATAATTGCAAACATTTTTTCAACATACTTAAGAAGGGAACGGAATTTAGGTGGACGGATGAATGTGAAAAGGCATTGCAAGGAATAAAAGAACATCTAATGGATATATCAATATTACAAAAGCGAGAAGAAGGGGAGGAATTACTAATTTACCTCGCGACAACCTCGCATGCACTAAGCGCAGTATTATTGCGAATGGACGCAGGGGTGGAAAAACCAATCTATTACATCAGCAAAACATTCAATGCCGCAGAGAAAAATTATTCAAAAATTGAAAAATTAATTTTGGCATTAGTTTACACAACGTTTAAACTTCGCATCTATTTGAAGCACACACGGTAAAGGTGATGACAAAAGTACCAATTGAGTCGATAATGAAAAATTCAAAAAGGTCAGGAAGGGTTGAAAGATGGAACGCTCAAGTAAGTCATTGCAAACTCAAATATGAAGTGTTATCCTCACCCAAATCACAAGTTGTTGCAGAATTTTTAGCAGAATTTCCATTAAAAGAGGATGAAGCAGTGGAAGAAATGATGGATATAGAAGAAGAACATGGGAATCCAAGAGATTTATTAACTGTGCCAAACAGATGGGAAATATTGGTAGATGGATCGTTAAATGGAGAAGGTAACGGAAGAATTGGGATCATTATAATTTCGCCAGAGGGCAATAAAATGGCTTTCTCTTTTAGATTGGAATTCGCATCTACCAACAATGAAACAGAGTATGAATCTATAGTGCATGCTTTGCGATTTGCAATAGAAATGAAGTTGGAGAATGTAAGAGTTACCAGTGATTCTCAGTTAGCTATTCGCCAGATAAAAGAAGAGTATACTACAAATGAAGCATCCTTGAAAAAATACAAAAACTTGTTGAAGAATTGTCGTGAAGATACCAAAAATAAAGTGGAGACACATATCAAGAAAAGACAATAGACTCGCAGATGCTTTTGCTTTTATATCAAGTATGATGACAGAACCATCTGCGAGATGCATAAAAATACATACACTTCTGTAGGACATTGTAGGACCATTTTTACCAGGTATATGGCAAAGGAGATATCTGATTGTCGCAACAGATTATTTCACAAAGTGGGCAGAAGTAAAAGCGGTACAACACATTCGCGATAAATATATTTTTACTTTCATATTCGAAAACATAATATGCGATTTGGAATTCCATCACAGTTGGTATCCGACAATGGGAAACGGTTTGAGGACAAAATATAAATTACTTTGCTAATGCTTTTCAAATAAAATGTGGAAATCAACTCCTTTATACCCGTGAGCCAATGGACAAGGCGAAGCAACAAATAAAACAAACTGATATATTGAAGAAAAAATTAGAAGGGCATAATAAGACATGGTGTGAGCAAGTGCATAATGCGGTATGGGCTTATAATACAACAAGGCGAAGCTACGGGGATGTCACCATTTTGTCTAACCTATGGTGTTGAAGCTGTACTTCCGATAGAAGTTATTATTCCAACAACAAAGAGAGAAGCTTGGGAGAAAAATCTTAGTGCGGGTAACATTTTGGTTAAATTATATGAATTAAAAGAAAAAAGAGAAAGAGCACTACAGCATATGGAGAATTATCAGCGAAGATTGGCCAGAGAATATAACAAACGTGTCAAAACACGCGAGTTTCAACCAGGTGATATGGTATTGCGAGAAACACCAATATATCGGCGAAAGTGGTGGCAAGTTGGCGAAAAAAATGGGATGGACCTTATATCATCAAGGAGATAGTTGGAGCAGGGCATATAGATTAATGGATCCCGAGGGCAAAGATGTGGGCCAGA
Organism: Papaver armeniacum; assembly: GCA_023531295.1. Taxonomy (NCBI): domain Eukaryota; kingdom Viridiplantae; phylum Streptophyta; class Magnoliopsida; order Ranunculales; family Papaveraceae; genus Papaver; species Papaver armeniacum. The sequence continues at coordinate 291,887 of JAJJWW010007635.1, forward strand.
GATTGGGTAGACCATGGAATAGATTATATCTCAAGAAATATTACCCATAGAAGATGTTCGAAATGTCAAATGAATGAAATGAAATGAAATGTTCTATGACGAGTTATTACGAAATTACGAAAGAATGTGCGAATATCTCTCAAATGAATTAACAAGAGATAACCAAAATGAATGATTTAACGAATTGAGAGAAATGAATGAGTGAGTGAATGGGACGAACCTTTATGGCGTACACCTAGTTCGCGAATGATATTTCGTAAGAGGCAAATGTAAGACCTAAAGTGCGTCATATAAGGGGGTATCTCTTGACATGGCTCGGAAAAGGTTACACCGCCCGGAACCTGAGTCATGAAAATTTGGGGCCCATGAAAGCCTTTCCAGGGAGATACCTTGGATTTCCAACTATTTATATAAGGTTATACCCCGGTTGGACGACGGGGGTCTCTTCCAAGGAGTCGAGTGTATGACCAAGGCGCCGAGGTACACGGTTAAGCCAAGAGTGCAGGGCATTTGAAGTATCTCGGCCATTCTTGGCAAGTCTTGGCACATGCCGCACTCGGCCCAAGAAAACTCCACTTAGGTGCAGTCTCGTAACCAAAAACCCTATAGGTATAAGGGATAAGAGGTCACAAAAACAACCAAGTTGTTGTTAAGACCGGATGGGAGGAGCTAGTCTTGTATGGACGATGTACGCCTCCTTGAAGGGGCAACCCTTGGGAGATGATAAGGCGGCACCCTCCATTAGGGAGCCGATAAGTGTCAAAAGACGCAAATGTCATGAGGCTCTATTTTCACAAGAAAATTTAGGCTTGTCATATTTGTGCAGTGATCCTGAAAGAGGCAATAATACTAACGCGAGGGTAAGACGAGATCAATGGGTCTTTACATGAAAGTGTAAAAGACGTCCTGCGATTTAAATCGCAAGACAGCAATGTCATGGGACTTCAAGTTCGCGAGAATTTTTTAGACTGTCATATTGTCGCAACAAAAATATCCTGCAGAGGCAAAAATACTAAGAAAATGATAAGACAAGATCAATGGGTCGTTACATGAAAGTGTAATGACGTCCTGCGATTTTGTCGCACGACGACAATGTCATGGGGCTTCAAGTTCGAAAGAATTTTTAGGCCTGTCATATTGTCGCAAAATGAGGGGTGGCAAAATAAGACCTTTAACTAGGAAGGAAAAATAAGACCACACAAAAACAATGATAAGGCAAGATCAATGGGTCATTACATGAAAGTGTAAAGACGTCCTGCGATCTTGTCGCAATAGTGAATTTCAACATAAATGAGAATAATGGAATAGCAATTATTAAATACCAAAAATTATACTCATTGAAAGAAAGAAGAGTAATAAGTAGATGAGTACATGCATCAAAAAAGATGATTGAAGTACATAAAGAAGCCATATTACAAGAAGAAAGATTACAAGAGAAAATCATTTCTCAAATATTAGCTTTTTCACCAGAAGGAGATGCTGGGTTTTCTTCAGCAACTTTATCTATATTTTCGCTAACTAATATATTTCCAGCAGATCCTTCTTCACCTACATCTTTATTCGCGACATCATCATTGTGATTTTATTGGGAGAGATAATTTCTTCATTTTCGAGTTCTTCGCCACTATTATAATCATAATCGCTATCAGGAGGATTAAGAACTTCATCATCACTTACTTCCAGAGGTTTGATAGATACAGGATCAAGAGATTTAGATAGTAAAACATCATTCACAAGAACTTCGGCTTTAAGATGAAATTGTGAAGGAGTGCTTTCACGATTTTTACTCTCTATATCTTTACTGATCACGCATATAGTCGAATCTTCTTTCGCCTGTCGAGAACGCACAAGGGAGCGGCCGAGTATTCCATTCTCTTTGCGAATTTTGAGTAGTCGGATTTCAAAGCAAATAATGGAGGAGTGAAGATTTTCTCGGACTCGCAAAACAAAGAATAAAAGGAATTATACAAACAAAAAATATGAAGGCTTGATAAAGGAAGAATAGATGAGGCAGTCAACTTCTATGACTACCTTCCTTCTGCGAGGTAAGATGTTGGATTAAAGCCTAACAACTATTCTCCAAACGATCCATGGCATTGTCAAAATTATCTCCAATTAAACCTTTCAGACGTGATCGCCAACATTTTCGTTGGAAACAAGTAAGGCATTTTCTTTTGCAAGGGAAGAGTTGGACTTTTCTAATTTGGAACATTGATCCTTGAATTGGTTTGCCTTTACACTTAAGATTATTCTACCCCCGAATAAGTTTATCCTTCTCAGCGATAACTTCTTCAAGTTGACTTCTCAAAGAGCAAAGAGACATTCTTGCTCTTTACATAATTTTTGATAAACATCAGATTGTTGCGAGTAAATCGCCACCTTGTTTAACGAGTTCGCTTTTCTTGAGAAAGGGTTCCATTCTCATCGATAAAGTTTCCAACTCCAAATTAGCTTTAGTTAAAGAGTAAGAGAGGCGAGATAATTCATTACTTAATGAGTCTTGTTTCGAGCTAAATCAAAGCATTTTCTTTAGAAAGATTATCTATTTGATCAACAGAATATGTATGAAGATTATCTAATTGGTTATATTGCTCCATCCAAGCATCTCTATCAACTCGAACTTCTTCAACAGTAGATTCCAACTGATATATCTCCATTTTTCGTTTCTAGTTTAAAGCTTGAAGGGCGAACAAGGGCTTGAGGTTCAATATAAAAAAAAAAAAAAAAATGGACAATACAGAGGAAAGAGTATACCTTTTAATTCTTCATTCTTCTTGCGAAGATTATCACGATCCAGCGAAATATTTTGAAGTTTTTGATTCTCAAGTTGGAGAATATTACATTTTGCAGTCATAGCTTGGAGATCATTCTTCAAAATGTTAATTTCTTGCTCCAAGGATGTTTGCGAAATTCTATCAGGGCCAAGGTGTTTGCTCAAAATCTCGCAAATGTCAGATTTGATAGGGTCGACAGAAGTCTTCTTAGCATCGTTCACAATATCTGATAGGACTTTGAAGGCCATATCTATTCCTTCTAAATTTTCTTTAGTAAGAGGGATTTGCTCAAAAAAGGAAGTAATGGTGATAGAAGAAGGAAGAGATGAGTCATCTTTTGTTAAAGGAATATCACGAGAAGAAGAAATCTCATGAGGATTAATGACTGGAGAAATGGTAGAGGCATTAACAATGGAAGAAGAAATAGGCTCATTCGCAATGGGACTATTATGAGGGAGTTGATCTATGAGAAATTCAGACATAGAAGTGTTATCTTTGACAGTATTTTCGCATGAAGAAATAGTAGGAATATCTTGCGAAGATTTCGCAGTAGGGGTTGTAAGTTTGAATATAGTAAAGGTAACAGAAGGCGCAACAGGTTTAGAATGGCGAGGCTTCTTGGGGGACCTATCAACATTTTTGTCATCCTGCGAATTGCAAGATAAATAAGAAACAAAGGCAACAATATTGTTATGAAAAGAATAAATGTTTCTTAAATACCTTGTTACTCGCAGGCTTTCTTTTAGAGGCAGTGGATTTTGGTTGCGAACCCAGGGAGATATTAGGGTTCACAATGGTGAACTTGGTGCTAGGTTTGTTCTTGCTAAAACAAAAATGGCAGAGGAGTCATTAAAAGAAGAACAGTATCAGAATAAAACAACTTCAATAAGAGAGATCAATCACAAAATGATCAAATTCAACAAAATTAACAAACCTTGATGCCATAAAAACAGTAGCAGGAAAAACGATGAAGAAGACGATGAAGAAAAGCGGCGAAAAAAAGTTGCAGACGATGAAGAAGACGAAGTAAAAGAAAAGAAATGCTTTTACAAGGAATCCTCCTTTAAATAGACGAGAAAAGAGTAACCTAGGATAACATTAAATGTGCCGGTAAAAGGGAAGTTTTAGATACGTGTAAACAAATCATTCCTAAATTCACGGAATCTTGTCGTGAGAAAATTGATAAAAACAAACGATTGCGGCATTTCAAAATATTGGTTCTCATGACATTCTCTCCTTCGCAGAGAAGACATGAGAAGAGGCAAGATGTAGGATCAGAATATCGCGACATCAATACTTTGCGAGATCAATTAACAACAACATTGTGAGAGCGTCGCAGAAGAATAATACAAATGACGCAATGAGTGACGACAGCCAAAACACGAGAAAGATGTGAAGACCCGCGAGATTTAGGAGAGTGGCGAGATTATATATTTGTACACTTGCGATATCTCGCAAGTCATTCCCGAAAATAAAGGACAGACTTAAGTGTCATCCATTTATACTACCCTATATAAAGAGCCGAAGCGAACTCGTTGTAGGGGATTCTTTTGAGTGTTAGACAAGTCATTAGGAGAGAGAAAGTTGGTGGTGATTGTAATTTCTTTAACTCTTTTCTATTTTATCTTGTGAATCTTCAAGGAAATAATCAATAAAATCATTGTTATTCATCTTAAAAATGTCTTAGTTGTGTGGAATATTGTGAGGGGTGTAGTGTAGGATTTCCTGCAACTACAGTGATTATAATAAAAACATTGGTCACAAGGCGAGAATTATCGCTCCTTACGGATCGAAGTCCAACGAATGTTAGACACTTTGGGAAAGCTGCAAGAGTACGTGAAAAGGGATTTTTGGAAAGGCTCGTGACAATTTGGCACAACACATGTGATTAATGTCAGTCACGCCAGGGTCCATTCAATGACCAGATGGGCATCACAAAATGAGACCAGAAGAAAACTCGAGCAGCCACGATGGAACCAAACTGTGGAAAGCTCAGATCATATTAGGAGGATCCGTACATAGTAGACAGGCCCGCGTTTCGTGGCTCACACTACCTGAGGAACCACGATGGAACTCAAGATTCAAAACCATGGAAGTCGTGAAATTCGTTTCATTTGAAGAATTTTTATCAATAGCTAAATTCGCATTGGAGTAGTTTCGTTCAAATCCTGTTGTGCTGCACTCTTTTTCCTTTATGATGGTTTTATCCCACTGGGTTTTCCACGCAAAGGTTTTAACGAGGCAGCTGTTGTCGGGCAGTAGGTACTTATCTTTTTATTTTTATTCAGAAATTTAATTCAACATTATTTTAGTACTCCACACTCTATCAAAATCGTTCGTGTTTAATTATATACTAATGCGGATGGTTCGAATCCGCAGTCAGTCCCAAATGGCTAAGCAGTGCAGTTCGAACCTGCTGTCAACAACATCTCCAACACCTTGAAATAGGGTAAATGCATAGTTCGAACATTTTCACCCTATTCCAAACGTACCCCCATTATATGGGGCATCAACAAATGTGGCGAACATTTTCTCCTATCCAGGCATGGGAAAGTGTACACATTTCAACTCTGCGTGCATCTTGAATAGTAGGATTGGCCCCCTGCGCAAATTCAAGGTAGCAGAAAAACACAAAATTCACATGCGCGAGCAAAATACATCAAGGAAGAGCAACCTTGCACGAGCATTAAGCAGCTGTTGATGGTGGTTTTAGCTTAGGTTAAAATCGTAAAACCCTAGTCTGACAGTGGTGACATCACAGAATTTGAGTAATAATGTCTCCAATGAGTGCATTTATTGAACCCTTTAATATATGCAGAAAATAACCAGGTACCTTTTTTTTACTAATTAGGGTTTCGACAGCAAACCCTAATTCCCACACCCTGTATCCGATGGCAAACCATGCCAACCATCTACGCGCCAAGGCATGCCAACCATGCTAGCCACGCCACCGTGCCAATGGCAAACCATGCTACCACATATCCGCGCCAAGGCATGCCAACCATGCTAGCCGCACCACCGTGCCAATGGCAAACCATGCCAGCCACGTCTACCGCACCAAGGCATGCCAACCATGCTAGCCGCACCGCTGTGCCAATGGCAAACCATGCCAGCCACATCTACCACGCCAAGGCATGCCAATCATGCTAGCCAAGCCAACCACATCTTTCCTTGGCCCTAACCATGCTAGCCGCACCATGCGCCTACGGCATGCCAAACCCTTGGCCCCACCATGCCAAGCCAACCACACCTTGGCCCCATCATGCCAAACCGTCCATGCCAAACCCTTGGCCCCACATGTGTCAATGGCATGCCAGCCACCTTGCCGCGCCATACCGTGTTGGCCTTCCCCATGCGGCTACCAAAACAAAGGCCTACAACAATCAACGGCCATCTTCCCATCTAAGAAGCAAATCTTAGCCGTCCAAGGTCACCAACCTACGGCATGCCAAACCCTTGGCCCCACCATGCCAAGCCAACCACACCTTGGCCCCATCATGCCAAACCCTTGGCCCCACATGTGCCAATGGCATGCCAGCCACCTTGCCGCGCCATACCGTGTTGGCCTTCCCCATACGGCTACCAAAACAAAGGCCTGCAATAATCAATGACCATCTTCCCATATAAGATGCAAATCTTAGCCGTCCAAGGTCACCAACCTACGGCATGCCAAACCCTTGGCCCCACCATGCCAAGCCAACCACACCTTGGCCCCATCATGCCAAACCGTCCATGCCAAACCCTTGGCCCCACATGTTCCAATGGCATGCCAGCCACCTTGTCGCGCCATACCATGTTGTCCTTTCCCATGCGGCTACCAAAACAAAGGCCTGCAATAATCAACGACCATCTTCCCATCTAAGATGCAAATCTTAGCCATCCAAGGTCACCAACCAACGCATTGTAACCTTCGGCCCCATGCCAAAACAGCGCCAAGGCATGCCGACCATGCCACATGTGCTAATGGCATGCCAGCCACCTTTCCGCGCCATACCGTGTTGGCCTTCCCTATACGGCTACCAAAACGAAGGCATGCGACGATCAACGGCCACCCTTCCATCCTAGGTGCAAATCCTAGCTGTCCAAGGTTGCCAAACAACGCATGGTAACCTTTGGCCCAAAACACGCTAGCTTCCCAAAACTTGCTAGCTTCCCAAAACTTGCTAGATTCCCAAAACATGCTAGCTTCCCAAAAAACGCACCAAACATGCCACCGTCCCTCTTGAATTCTTCCTGAGTTTTACTTTTGGGCTGTTTTCACCTCCCGAACGAGCTCAAAACCTAAATATTCCCGCGAAGGGAGATAGGAAATTCTTTTCCGTGCAGAATGGAGGTTCGGACCATAAAAATACGAGTCCGTATGAGAATTCTACATCGATTCTAGTAAAGGGCGCTAATTCGGGATTCAACATACTAAACCCTAATTTAAACAAAGCTGTAAGCGTTTCTCTTCCAAGCCGCACACTGTAAGTGGCTCCACTCCATGTCAAAGCCATGCCGGCCATGCTTTCATGCCGCTGGTTACCAAACGAAGGCCTGCAACAATCAACGGCCATCTTTCCATCTAAGATGCAAATCTTAGCCGTCCAAGGTCGCCAACCAACGCATGGTAACCTTTGTCCCAACGCTAAAACCCTAGTTTTGGCCACGCCTAAACCGCGCCAAGGCATGCCGATCATGCCACATGTGCCAATGGCATGCCGTGCCAGCCACCTTGCCGCGCCTAACCCATACCATGCCGGCCTTCCCTTTACAGTTGCCAAAACGGAGACCTGCAACAATCAACGACCACTTTTCATCTAAGGTGCAGATCTTAGCCGTCCAAGGTTACCAGCTAACGCATGGAAACCTTTGGCCCTAGTTTGGTCGCTCCTAAACAAATCCAAAACCCTAACTTTTGGCCGCGCCTAAACTAGGCCATATTAAAGCCATACTGATCATGCAATAATCAACGGCTACTTGTCCTTTTAAGATGCAAAATCTCGACCGTAGAAGGTCACCACACAAGTCTCCCAAGCTCAACTTGCCAGACAACAGCAAACTTGCTACATGTTTTCCACAAAAACATTCGAGACATCAACGCATGTCACAAACTGGGGGATGCTCATTGGGTATTGGTTTGGCGGTTTACGAATGCGGCGTACACTACACCCGTTATAAGAGAGTGTCATAAGGATGAAGGGGTTAGTAAATGAGGGAGTAATGGTGAAACAGCTTCCCTAATGGAACATTAATTCAGCGTTACTGTGACTACCTCCTCCCATTTACTCACCCGTTTTCCATTTCTTAATGAGACCAGAGTACGTTTCATTCCGACTTGTATAAATGGGTCTTACCTATTTCCACCGAACAACAAGTTCAGTCAGAAGAAATACAACACTCAGAAACATTTGCTAGCTTTCCATATGTTAGCTTCCCATTTTCTGATACAAGTCGTTAAACCACTACTCTTCCAGAATCAACCTGGTCTCAACACTTTCTTCGCTTCCCTCCCCAAAACCAACCCATTCTCCTCCTTTTGTGATAAGAAGCAAGTCTGGAACGGCCATTTCTTGGTTTTAGGCGGATTTGTCTGCATCGATCTCTCGAATCTAAAGTACTCCCTTGCAGTACATTGTTTAGGGTTCAAATTCGTTTCTCACCCACACACCCGAAATTACCGAAATAAGTAGAAACCATTTTCACCCTCAAACAATTGGCAACCACAGTGGGAGATTGATCTATCGGTCCCAATATCAATTTCAGAATATGTTTCTCTAACTCAAGAGGATGGTCGGTTTTAGGGCTGAATCCGTGTCCTCAAGTTCCACTCAGGCGAGCGGCAATGTTTTCTTCCCCAACGCAACGCCCAACGACGCAATCGAGGAAGGAATTCCAATGCTGACTGACTTGGTGCGAATTCAAGAGATCCACACCAAGAACATGGGTCTGATGAAATATGTGATTAACGTCATACTGGACTTCCTCATCAACCTAACGACAGAATTGAACGGTTCACTTGCCCCGGAGACTCCAGAACTGGGGACTAACATCCCGAACGATCACTTTCAAGTCAACAACTTCACTACTAATCAGAAACCCGTAGGCCATGAAGCGGCCTCACTGGTGGAAAACTTATGTGAACTCTTACATCTTTCAAAGGATCAACGGATGGAGACGTTCATCGCCATCAATCGAATAGCGTTACGCGTGTCCTTGGTTCCTTCACGCTTGGAAACATCAAGAACGCCAGATTTGTCCGTCAACAATATCACGTTTACCGACGACGACATGATGCCAGAGGAAGGCCATAACCGTGCCCGACATGTCACAGCCCGTATCAAGGACGTGGAATTCAAAAGGGCTCTCATCGACACGGGAGCATCCTCCAACGTTGTTACCCTCGGGGGCGCTCAAAGCGGCGTGGTGCGGCCGAACGAATTTGTACGATCCCACTACAATGATCGATTTGAAAGGCAACCAAACCAAGACGTATGGGCACGTTAACCCGAATCTATCGGTAGGACCTTTCCAGTCAAAAGTAAGGTTCGAGGTAATCGAGAAGGAGCCAGATTACCACATGATAATGAGAAGGCCATCGCTCCACGACAATGTTAAGTGCATATTTTGTATATATTTTGTGTCGAATCCATGCTAGTAATTTCTATACATTCTTGCGAATTATTGTATATTCCTCTTGTTTTGTTTTATTTGTGTTTTGCTAGGTGAATCATCCAAACGAAGTGAAATTGCACATAATTATGCAAAGAAATAATTTAGCCATAGCGGAGAAGGACAAAGACCAAGTGGAACTCATCCAAAACAGGAAGTTCTTGATATAATCTCGAAGAGGGTGAAAAGACGAAGCCAGCGGCGAAAAGAATGGAGTCAATCCGGCGTTTGTATGAAGAATCTAGAAGCATTTGAAGCAATAGAAGATTTCGCAAAGTGGTAGAAGCTACAAAATTGTTAAAGACACCTTCCTAATTTACTCGGGGGCAGCGTATAAAAAATTTAATTGGCGATCGTCCAAGACGACAGGTTAAAAGGTGAATCCTAAAGGAACCCACTGGATTATTTGGGGAAGCCAACACTCATGAAAGAAGTTGACGACACATCATCTTCTTCATCGGACGGGAGACATCGTGCAAAGTCTCGTGGCGGTGATGATGATGGTAGGCAGTAGCAATCAATGGAGTTTGAATAGAGCTTGGCAAAGTGCTGCTGGAGGTAAAGGAGACATTGGTTTGCCGTGGTGTTGGTCGAGGACTCGAGCAGCAGGAAGGAGATGATGCTGTCGCCATTAAAGGCCATATGAGCTGGATGCAACGGAAAGAAGAATAACAAATCGATTACAGTGACTGATCGGGATGGATTGATCGGAGATGCAAAGCTTGAGTCTAAGTTGTTGCTGCCATTGACGAACAGAGTTTGCTGGATTTGGATGAGAAGATGACGGACAAAGTTTGTTTCTGCCATTGAGTGTATCAACATGGATAAGACAGAGAAGATAGCTCGTCAGAGAGGAGTTGATGGTGATTCTCGGTGGGGTTTAGCTGAGCTTGATAATGGGTATCGACTGTTAAGGGAGATGAAGGAGTATTGGGTTGTTTTGCTGAGTATGTTGTGATCCTGATAGTGGTTGATGGAGGTTTGTGTTAGCTGGAACATGATGGCTGCTTTTGGAGATCAATGATGCAGTGATGATGATCGGTATGATGCCATGGACTGGGAATGATGGAAGTTCATGGGGCTGTTGATTATATATCGATGGAGACTGAAGTCTTGGAGCTATGGTATAATGGCAGAGATGCTCGGTAAGGTGACTGCTGTTGATGCCATGAACGACGGAGATGGTGATACTGGTCTGATGAAGAACAACAAGATAGCTGTTGTTGCCGGAGAATGGTGCAGTCGAGCTTGGTGACCACAGAGAGAAATGAGTACAAGTTTTACCAAACTCAGATGATTATAAAACTCACGGAGGCATGAGTATCCGAGAGTTCTGACCTGAAAAACCAAAATCCAGGTAAAAATAATTCTCACGGATAGAGAAGTGTCCGTGGGGAACGAGCGTGTCGAGAACGAAATCGAGGAAATATATTTTTCACGGACTGACCTTTGGTATACTTGAATTCTGAAATTCACGGATAGCCTGGTATACTTGAGTTACAGAAATTCACGGACAGAGTAGTGTCCGTGAAAGTATAGTGAGTTGTTTGGTGCGTTTTTGGCAAGTTTTGGCAACCTTTTGCCCAGGATTTGGCGCACGGGCATAGCCCCAATTGGGACACATATAAAAGAGATGTTTCTACAACTTCTAAAACACATAATCTTTTATCAAGTTTTGGAGAGAAGAACACAAGGGAGAAAAGCTAGGGTTTTGGAGCGATTCATCACCGTAACTATTTCTTTTCCATTATATAATATGAAACTCATGGGTTTTATTAGTACCATGAGTAGCTAAACTTCATAGTGATTGGGGATGAATTCTAAGTTCTAGACATGATTTGAGTTATTATATAAATCTATTTTGAAGTTCTTCACATGATTATTGATTGTTTATACTAATTAGAATATTTATGATTGATTGATAGATTGTTTAGGTGGCCAACTGAATTAATTTGTTGATTCAATCAAATGCTAGTATTGAGTTAGGAGATAAGTAATAGTCGAATAATTCATACAAAAGTAGAGAACAAAAGACCTTGCGGAGAGGGATTGTGTGTATAAACAACACTAGAAAGTGGACCTTGAGCTAAGAGTCTAACTACTAGGATCAATCTATAATTCACAAAAGATAAAGCATTCGGAAAAATTACACCTTGAGTGAGCTACTACTAGGTGGTTTCGAAGAATAGAATCTGGTATTGGAGAGCTTCCGTACCCAATTGATTTAAGGAATTTAGGGGATAACATCGAGCTAGTTGTTATTCCACGGTTGATAATAATTTTAGATTAATTGTATTAATGGATGAATATAATAACTTGATGACGGTTTAGTAACGAAGAAGGATTCCCCGATCATATTTCTCTCCATTGCTTGCAAACTTTATTACTTTCAATTGCTTTGTTATTTACTTTGAATCAAAACAAACCCCATTGTGACACTTTTTGACAACTAAATCTCCCTGCTCTTCGTGGGAACGAACTTGACTTTTATTATATTATTTTTAATTGAGTGGAAATAAGATATTAATTTGATTGCACCTACGACACGCATCAAATTTTGGCGCCGCTGCCGGGGAGCAGTCGGTAGCTTTAGTTGTTATTTCTTTTTGTTTTTAGTCTTATTTTAGTTTTTGATTTAGCTTTTTGAGAATTTTGTTTGGGTACTTTATCTCGGCATCAAAGTTGGAATTACCCAAGGTGCGAATTCAAACTCGCAAGGGAACGGTACTACAAGCACGTCCATAGTCGCAACAAGAACCCTCTACAAAAGAGATGGTTAATACAGACGACGAGAGAGATCCTCCACCTCCGGAGAGGAAGTTAGGAGAGTTAACATCTCCATGCTTAGATTCGCAACCATTGTGCATTTCAATCACTAACCCGGTGGAGTGAAGTCGAATCTACTTCATCATCTACCAAAGTTCAAGGGACATCCAGTGAAAATCCAAATCGACACCTTCAACAGTTCGAACACGATGACAAGTCCGAGGCATACAACCCGCAGAGAGATATGGCTATGTTACAAGCCTTCCGTTCTCATTGACAAACTTCGCAGAAGAATGGTTGTATTGTCTTCCTCCAGGGAGTGTTACAACATGGACTCAGATGAAAAAGCTATTTCTGGAAAAATATTTTCCTGCTTCCAAAGCGGCATCCGTTCGGAAGGAGATTAGTGGCATTCTACAGATGTCTGGGGAGTCTCTATATGAATATTGGGAGAGGTATAAGAAGTTGTTGGCAAGCTGCCCATACCATAATATATCCTCAATACTTATCATTCAATACTTCTACGAAGGATTACTTCCATAACGAGGAATTTGATTGATGCGGCTGCCGGTGGTTCACTTACTGAGAAGACAATCTCGCAGGCAACCAGTTTGATTGAGAGTATGGCTTCCAATGCTCAACAATTCTACACCGTAAAACAACTCTAATGTCGAAGAGTTAGTGAGATGGGAGAGTCTCGCACAGTGTGAGCAACGGATGAACAACATAGAAAAAAGGTAAGTACAACGAATGGCAAGAGTGATTATTCCTTCTTATGAAGAAGAGTCTGAACAGGTGAATGTTGTGTTCCCTAATCAGAGGCCAAGGTATGATCCCTACTATAATACTTATAATCCGGGTTGGAAAGATCACCCAAATTTCAGTTATGCAAATCAAGAAGTCGCATCTCCTCTAATCCTTATGGGCGACAGAGTGGTTTTCAACAACCACAGTTCCGACCACAACCTCCACCTCAGCCTCAACACCAGACTCAAAATTTTAGTTTAGAGGAGATGATGAAAATGATGATGCAAAAGCAAGATGCCAATGCTCAGCGTCAAGATACAATCCCGCAAACAAGACATGGCTATAAAGGACTTGCAACTTCAAATGGGACAATTGGCTATAGACATGAATGAAATAAAAGCACGTAATTCAAGAAAGTTGCCATCACAACCTTTTGTGAATCCAAGAGCGAACGTCAATGTCAGAACTCTAAGAAGTGGGAAGCAAAATGAAGAGCCAAAACAACAAGAAAAGGTTAGTCACGACTTGGAAGAGAAAGTAGAGGTGGAAACTGTTCCAAAGGAAAAGCCAACCTCAACTCGGCCAACCTAAGGACACAGTTCCTACTTTTACCACACCACCTCCTTTTCCTAGTCGTTTTGCCAAGTCAAAGAAGCAAGCTCTAGACAAGGAGATTATGGATATTTTCAAGAAGGTGCATATCAACATTCCATTTATTGAGGCCATCGTAACGCACTGTGTATGCCAAAGTTCTCAAGGATTTGTGCACAAGGAAGGAGAGGTTGATTGCTAACGAGATCACTCAGGTGGGAGAAAGTGCTTCACCTATGTTGCTAAAGAAGATGCCCGCAAAGTGTAAAGATCCCTGGTGGTTTTACGCAAGTTACTATTGGTGACAAACGGTTCGAGCGTGCTTTGCTTGATTTGGGAGCTTCCATAAGCGTGATGTCACCCGATGTTTATGATTCATTGAATCTCGGACCTTTAAAGGAGACAGGATTATCATTCAATTAGCTAATAAGTCTAACATATACCCTAAGGGACTCGTGGAAGACGTGTTGGTGCAAGTGAATGAACTAATCTTTCCGGTTGATTTCTTTGTTGTGGATATGAGAATGGGGACAATTGTTCGTCTACTTCATTACTTCTGGGAGACCATTTATGAAGACTCGCTAAGACGAAGATTGATTGTGATACTGGGACACTCACTATGGAGTTTGACAAAGAGGTTATACGTTTCAATATTTTTGAAGCCATGCGTTATCCAAGTGATATCCATTTCGCATTTTCTGTTGATGTTATTGGTTCGTTGGCATAACAGATGTTTGATTTGATCAACGAAGATGAACTTGAATCTGTGCTACAAAATAGCATTGATTTGTACGTCCATGGAATGCCTAACTTGGATGTTGATATTTACAAGGAGTTTGTTGAGACATGTGGTGCTTTAACAGCATCACAAGAGTTAGAAGAGCTAATATTTCATATATCTCTTTACCTGTAACTCATGAAGTTCCTTTACCTTCTGTTGTGTAGGAACCTAAATTAGAGCTGAAACCTCTACCTGATCACTTAAAGTACGCTTACTTGGGTGATGGGGAAGAGCTTCGGTCATTATTGCAAAGAATCTCACAAAGCAATACAGAAGAACGCCTCCTTAGGGTTCCGAAAGAGCACAAAACGGCTATTGGTTGGACAATTGCCGACATCAAAGGCATTAGTCCATCCATGTGCATGTATAGAATCCTTATGGAAGATGATATCAAGCGATCACGTGATGCTCAACAGAGGCTTAACCCCCAATGATGGAGGTCGTGAAGAAAGAGATCCTCAAATTACTAAGTGTGGGGGTGATTTACCCAATTTCTCGACAAAGAAATGGGTTAGTCCAGCACAAGTGGTGCCTAAAAATCAGGTGTCACCGTTGTTAGAAATCAAGATGATGAACTCGTTCCTACAAGAGTTCAAACAGGTGGGATGGCGAGTGTGCATAGACTACGTAAACCTCAATTCGCAACCCGCAAGGATCACTTTCCTTTGCCTTTCATTGATCGAGATGATGGAGAGGTTAGCGGGACATTCTCATTATTGCCTTTTGGATGGTTATTCGGGCTACAATCAAATTGTTATTGACCGAGGATCAAGAGAAGACTACTTTCACTTTTCCTTTCTGGGTACATTCGCATATAGAAGAATGCCATTTGATCTTTGCAATGCGCCCGCCACTTTTCGAGATGTATGGTTAGTATATTTTCGATTACGTGGAAAACATCATTGAGGTATTTATGGACGACTTTAGTGTTTATGGTGATTCATTTGATATTTGTTTAAATAATCTTGAACTTGTGCTTAAAAGATGCATAGACACTAATCTTGTTTTAAAGCGGGAGAAATGCCACTTTATGGTAGACCATGGAATTGTACTTGGCCACATCGTGTCCTCTCAAGGGCTCGAGGTAGACAAGGAAAAGATAGACTTGATTAGAAACTTACAATACCCCACTTCGGTGAGGGAAATTCGTTCGTTTCTTGGTCATGCGAGTTTTATAGAGGTTTATCAAAGATTTCTCCAAAATCTCAATGCCGATGTGCAAATTGTTGCAAAAGGAGGTTGCCTTTAACTTCGACCAGGAGTGCAAGGATGCCTTTAATAAATTTAAGGAATTGTTGACTACACGCACCGAGTTATTAAGTCACCTCGTCGGAGTTTGCCGTTTGAGTTAATGTATGATGCAAGTGATTATGCAGTCGGAGTTGTTTTGGGTCAAAAAGTAGACAAGAGGTCACATGTGATTTATTATGCATCAAGGACCTTAAATGATGCTCAAATCAACTATTCCACTACTGAGAAAGAGTTGTTGGCTATAGTATTTGCATTAGAAAAATTCAGAGCTTATTTGGTGGGTACCAATGTGATTGTATATTCGATCATGCAAAGACTACGATACCTATTAAAAAAGAAGGAGGCTAAGCCAAGACTCATACGTTGGATTCTTTTGCTACAAGAATTCAATATGGAAATTAGAGATAAGAAAGGTGTTGAGAATACAGTTGCCGATCATCTTAGTAGACTTGTTGTTTCCGAAGAAGAACTCCCCTTACAGGATCATTTTCCAGACGAACAACTTTTCTCGATTGAAGAATCAACACCTTGGTATGCTGATATAGTGAACTATTTGGTTACAAGGCAAGTACCTAGTACGATGTATAATTTTCAAAAGCTAAAGCTTAAGAAAATAGCCAAGCAGTATGTGTGGGATGAGCCCTACTTGTGGAAATATGGTGTTGATCAGATTATCCGCAGGTGCGTACCAAACTAGAATTTCAGTAATTCTATCTTTTTATCATTCTTATGCTTGTGGTGGTCACTTTGTGCAAACGACCGCTCTCAAAGTCCTGAGAGTGGCTTTGCGGCCTACCCTATTTGAGGATGCATATGCTTTTTGCAAATCTTGTGATAGATGTCAACGAACGGGCAATCTAGGTGCTCGAAATCAAATGCCACTCAATCCTATTCTCACTTTGTCGAGATTTTTGATGTGTGGGGCATTGATTTTATGGGTCCTTTTGTTAATTCGAATGGAAAATTTTATATACTTCTTGTTGTGGATTATGTTTCTAAATGGGTGGAAGCTAAAGCCACCCCTACTAATGATTCTCAAGTTGTTTGTGAGTTTGTGAAGGAATATATTTTCTCTAGACATGGTACACCAAGAGTGGTTATCGGTGATGGATGCTCGCATTTTAAGAAATCCTTCCATGCTCTCCTCAAGAAGTACAACATTACACACAAGATTGGTACGCCCGTATCACCCACAAACTAGTGGGCAAGCTGAAATTTCAAATCGTGAGATTAAGTCCATCCTTGAGAAAACCGTTAATGCTACGAAAGGATTGGAGTTATAGACTCAAGGATGGACTTTGGGCGTATAGAACATCATATAAGACACCGATTGGTATGTCTCCATATCAGTTGGTTTATGGAAAAGCTTGTCATCTCCTAGTTGAACTTGAGCATAAGGCTTTATGGGCGGTAAATATGTGCAACATGGAGTATGATAAAGCGGGAAACATAGGCAACTACAAATCAATGAGCTAGAGGAGATACGTAATGATGCTTACGAGAGTTCTCGTATATATAAGGAAAAGACTAAGCTTTTCCATGACAAGATGATTTCTCGGAAGAATTTTGTTGTGGGACAGAAAGTTCTTTTATTTCATTCTCGTCTTAAGTTATTTGGTAAGCTAAGGTCCAGATGGATTGGACCATATGTTGTTACTAATGTTTATTCTCATGGTGCAAATTGATATCACTAGTCTTAGAGATGGGACTACTTCTAAGGTCAATGACCATAGATTGAAGCCATACTATGAAAACATCGCTTATGTGAATGTGGACGAGATAGAGCTTCGCGATTTACTCCCTCCGGAGGAGTAGCATAAGGAGAATGCCAAGTCGGGCGACGACTTTAAACCAAGCGCTAAATGGGAGGCAACCCATAGGTTTTGTATCTTAAACCATTCTATTTTTTGTTTTTTATTTTTTCATATCATATTTTCATCCCCATGTTTAATTTCATTGAGTCCGTAATCTATTTTAGAAGAAAATTATGATGAATACCTTTTTCGTCAGAAAAATTCAGACTGCGTGTAGTTCAGTCCAGAGACCATAACTGTCAGACCGTTTATCGAAACACTGTTCCCTTTTGACACTTCGTAGAAAACACGTAGATGAAAAACTTTTGTGAAATGGAGTTTTTCCAAATTCCTTACCAATTTGCACAGTTTTTGCGTTTTATCTTATGTTACGTCAGAATTCAGAACTTTTCGGTTTTACACATTGAGGACAATGTGAAGTTTAAGTGGGGGGGAGTATTTTGCATATAGATTTTTCAACTTCTTTGTATAAATTTGAATAAAACCTCCAACTTGTAGAGATTTTAGAGTCACTAGCATACTTCTAGGTATGTTTACATAGAGATTCTGACCGACATAACTGAACTTGGAAGTGTTAGGAACTACATTCGGATTTCTTACGAATTGGAGTGTTAAATAATGGATTTAATCATGCCGGTGATGCAAATTAGGAGCAGGAGAAATGCATTATTAGAGTTGCTGATCAATCATTAGTGGAGACTACCCATTTTCATATCAACCAAGGCACCCGGACCAAATTTTCTTTTGTATTTGACTAAAGAGCTTTCTTTTGAGTGTGTGTCACCAAGACGTTAATTCCGGGTAGAATGGTGAGCTACCCAACCTCCCACCAATAGAAGCACTATTTTTGATCTCTTGAGTGCTAATTTTGTCAATCATAAGGGTGACGTCTATAAACGAAAACCACCTTCTTGTAGTTTGATTTTGCCGAGTTAGCACCATTTCTCTCTCACAACAACGAGTCCATAGAAACACCATCATCATCAACAAGTGGAGCGACATCAAAATCTACAAGGAAAGTTGATGACGTTTGAGGTTTACAAGCAACAATACAAGGAAGAGCGAAATTTCATATTCAAGTAAAAGCAACATAGAATGAGCGGATTTTTAGATACATGTTGAAGACTTACACATAAAGAGCGGAATTCTATATCTAAGTATGAAGACATATTACAAGAGCGAAGAAAATCAAAAGATGAGAGTTATTGAAGTTTATGATACGAAGGCATAACAAGTTGTGAAGATCAAAGTGGTAACGTACTTCTTTCATGGCCATGTTAATTTTTTTCATATTTATTGTTTTAGTTGCAATCTCTTCAAAAATAAAATAATATATATATATATATATACAAAGAGATTTGCATTTAGGTTGTTATTTGTTCAATAAGGTCAAGGAAATTGAGGAAAAGAGTACAAATTGTCGAAGTTCTACAAGTTCAAGAGTTTATCATCAACAGTTGAAGACCGAAGACGAAGACCAAAAAGATGAAGAAGACGAGCCGAAGGAAGACGTTTTTATTGGATGCTGTGAGAGTGGTGCTTTCATCATTGCAATCGGATGTAAAGGTGGTAAGTACTCTCATCCTTACTATAGTGGTTGATTTCCTTTCGTAGAGATCATCAGAAAAATATCTTTATTTCCCACGATTTTGTGGAGTCTCTAGAAATACTTCGGAAGGTTTCCTTCCCACCATTCAACGTGTGTAGGATTCTCTCTTCATTCCTACCTGCACACAAGTGAGACCCATAAAAAGGCCGTCTTATTGAGTGCAATTATCATAAAATCTTTTTAAGTGAGGCAGAAGTCGAGGCGAAATGCTTATTGCTCGCTCTCAAAACGCATTCTCTCATTATGGTGTGGTTATTTCTCACTCAAGATTTAAGAATGAATATGTTCTTTGGTATTTCTAACTTCTTATTACTAGCATGCATAAACTCTATGTCCTCATAGCTCTTTGGATGCTTGGGAAGAAGGAGGAACGCTTTGAAGTTGGAGTAGGTTTTGTGGGTATACCTCTCGTAAGCCCTCACGAGACTATAACTCATCCACTAGGGACACCTAGGGGTTTAAAGGCCTGTTATTCATGCTAAGAGTAACCGTAGTAACCTCGGCGACATGGAGTTGTTGTATTTTAGATAGTTTGCTCGAGGACTAGCAAAAGCCAAGTGTGGGGAATTTGTTAAGTGCATTTTTTGCATATATTTTGTGTCGAATCCATGCTAGTAATTGCTATACATTCTTGCGAATAATTGTACATTACTCTTGTTTTGTTTTATTTGTGTTTTGCTAGGTGAATCATCCAAATGAAGTGAAATTGCACATAATTGTGCAAAGAAAGAAGTTAGCCGCAAGCGGAGAAGGGCCAAAGACCAAGTGGAACTCATCCAAAATGGGAAGTTCTTGATATAATCTCGAAGAGGGTGAAAAGACGAAGCCAACGGCGAAAGAATGGAGTCAATCCGACGTTGTATGAAGAATCTAGAAGCATTTGAAACAAGCCGAAGATTTCGCAAAGTAGAGAAGCTACAGAATTATTAAAGAAACCTTCCTAATTTACTCGGGGCAGCCACCGTATAAAATTGAAGCGTCGTCGTCCAAGACTGTGAGTTAAATAGGTGAATCCTAAAGGAACCCACCGGATTATTTGGGAAGCCAACACTCATGAAAGAAGTCTGAACGAACACATCATCTTCTTCATCGGACAGAAGACATCAGGCAAAGTCTCGTGGCAGTGATGATGATGGTGGCAAAGTAGCAATCAATGGAGTTTGAATGGAGCTTGGCAAAGTGCTGCTGGCGGTAAAGGAGACATTGGTTTGCCGTGGTGTTGGTCGAGGACTCGAGCAGCAGGAAGGAGATGACGTTGTCGCCATTAAAGGCCATATGAGCTGGATGCAACGGAAAGAAGAATAACAAATCGATTACAGTGACTGATCGGGATGGATTGATCGGAGATGCAAAGCTTGAGTCTAAGTTGTTGCTGCCATTGTGAACGAGTTTGCTGGAGTTGGATGAGAAGATGACGGATAAAGTTTGTTCACTGCCATTGAGTGTATCAACGAGGATAAGGCAGAGAAGATAGCTCATCGGAGGAGTTGATGGTGATTCTCGGTGGGGGTTTAGTGAGCTTGATAATGGGTATGATCGTTAAGGGCGATGAAGGAGTATTGGGTTGTTTTCTTTGAGTATGTTGTGATCCTCGATAGTGGTTGATGGAGGTTTGCGTTAGCTGGAACATGATGGCTGCTATTGGAGATCAATGAAGCAGTGATGATGATCGATATGATGCCATGGACTGGGAATGATGGAAGTTCATGGGGCTGTTGATTATATATCGATGGAGACTGAAGTCTTGGAGCTGTGGTATAATGGCAGAGATGCTCGGTAAGGTGACTGCTGTTGATGCCATGAACAACGGAGATGGTGATACTGGTCTGATGAAGAACAACAAGATAGCTGTTGTTGCCGGAGAATGGTGCAGTCGAGCTTGGTGACTGCAGAGAGAAATGAGCACAAGTTTTACCAAACTCAGGTGATTATAAAACTCACGGAGGCATGAGTATCCGAGAGTTCTGACATGAAAAACCAAAATCCAGGTAAAAATAATTCTCACGGACAAAGAAGTGTCCGTGGAACGACTGTGTCGAGAAACGAAATCCAAGGAAATATACTTTTCACTGACAGCCTGGTATACTTGAGTTACAGAAATTCTGGACATCTGGTATACTTGAGTTACAAATTCACTTGGACAAAGAGTAGTGTCCGTGGAAAGTATAGTGAGTTGTTTGGTGCGTTTTTGGCAAGTTTTGGCAACCTTTTGACCAGGATTTGGCGCACGGGCATAGCCACAATTGGGACACATATAAAAGAGATGTTTATACAACTTCTAAAACACATAATCTTTTATCAAGTTTTGGAGAGAAGAACACAAGGGAGAAAAGCTAGGGTTTTGGAGCGATTCATCACCGTAACTATTTCTTTTCCATTATATAATATGAAACTCATGGGTTTTATTAGTACCATGAGTAGCTAAACTTCATAGTGATTGGGGATGAATTCTAAGTTCTAGACATGATTTGAGTTATTATATAAATCTATTTTGAAGTTCTTCACATGATTATTGATTGTTTATACTAATTAGAATATTTATGATTGATTGATAGATTGTTTAGGTGGCCAACTGAATTAATTTGTTGATTCAATCAAATGCTAGTATTGAGTTAGGAGATAAGTAATAGTCGAATAATTCATACAAAAGTAGAGAACACAAGACCTTGCAGAGGGATTCTGTGTAGTGATTGTGTGTATAAACAACACTAGAAAGTGGACCTTGAGCTAAGAGTCTAACTACTAGGATCAATCTATAATTCACAAAAGATAAAGCATTAGGACAAATTACACCTTGAGTGAGCTACTACTAGGTGGTTTCGAAGAATAGAATGCAGTATTGGAGAGCTTAGGTACCTAAAGTGATTTAAGGAATTTAGGGGATAGCACCGAGCTTTGTTATTCCACGGTTGATAATAATTTGTGATTAATTGTATTAATGGATGAATATAATAACTTGATGACGGTTTAGTAACGAAGAAGGATTCCCGATCATATTTCTCTCCATTGCTTGCAAACTTTATTACTTCCAATTGCTTTGTTATTTACTTTGAATCAAAACAAACCCCATTGTGACACTTTTGACAACTAAATCTCCATGCTCTTCGGGAACGAACTTGACTTCCATTATATTATTTTTAATTGAGTGGAAATAAGATATTAATTTGATTGCACCTCGACACGCATCGCATAAATGTAATCATTCCTTCGATTTATCACCGGTCTTGAAAACCATGTTAAACGGAGAAGTCATTCGCATCGCATCGCATCATTATCTCCTTAATGCGCCTATCTGTGGCATGGAGATTTTTGAGCCAAGACAGGACCCGCAGGCCACAGCTGATAAGTGTCTAAAAATACATATTTCTATATCATTTCGTTGGCATTAATCCTATCTCATGTGCTTTAATTACACATTTTATACCAAATTATGGATTTTCTTTGTTTTTGTAGTATAATTGCTTTATCTAATTTAATTTTGTGATTTTAGGTAGTTAAATAAAGCTTGGAAATATGGAGAAGCAAAAGGAGGAGAGAAATGGGTAGCTAGTGACAAGCTAAGGAAAGAAGTAGAAGGCAACGAAGAATGTCAAAAGAAGAACTTGTGCAATCCGTTGGTGCACTCATCTACGGTCGTTGGCACCAGTGAACACATCACTTACGTATTCATGCCTTACACCTAAAACTACTCTTAACCAACACCAAAGCTAGTGTTTCTTGTGAAACACCTTAGCAATACCTCTTTTCTCCCCAAATCTCCTCCTCACATTGAGAAGCTTCACTTTTTCTCTCCATTCACTCCATCTCTCGTGTTGTACTCTAACCACCACGACTTCACCCCTCTCCATCCACTCCACTCCACCCTCCCTCCTTACCCAACCTAAACACCTATCAAACCTCCAATTCTCTTTTCTCTCATTCAATCTTATCAACAACATTGACCTAGTTAGCAAGGTGTTCATGATGGCGTTAATCAAAGAAGTAACCAATATTGTTGCACCGTAAGAGGAGACAACACATTGATTGATTGCTACAAGTTTATATTTCTGCAGTAAAGAAGATAAGATTGCAAAGAAGGCGATGATGGTGAGTAGGTTATGGTTATTATTGAAATTGGGATTTGATAATTGGGGAACTTTTGTATAAATAGAGGATGTGTGGTCCATGAGAAAAAAAGCCCTGAGTAGTTTAGGTGCACTGCTTTAGTTGTAATTTAGGTTTAATTTCGTTTTTCTCCATGTTTTAGTTTTCCAACTAGGGTTGAGATGAAACCCCTAAATAACTAGAATTGCTTGATTTGGTTTTACTTTTTCTCCATGAATTTATATTGAAAAGCATGATTTAATCTGAACCACAACAATTTACTTTCACCTTGTATGTCATGCATCCTTGGTAGTTTGATCAATTCTTTCTTATGTATTCAAGCTTTGTAAACCGATTTAGTTCAATTTGTGATTACCTCATGCCTTAAACAAGATAGGTAATGCTAGGAATTGACACTTATAGTTCGCCTTTGATTGGTTGTGCCGTAACAAGACAACCAATGCTTGGGTTTGATGATTTTTTGGCTTGAGGTTAAATCATCAATTTGTGCAAGTGATCCATCACATCTTCAAGGTAGTTTGAGGCTAGAACCTCTATAACTCCTTTTGATTAAAAGAGAACTAGTATATCAAATTAGGGAGTTCTAAGCATTTAGGTGGCGGATTCAAACCGTAGTTATCTTTATCTTTGCTTTTGTCTTGTCACTTTATTATAATCATCAATCTTCTCGCCGTATCGACAAACACCTCTTTTCTCAATTAGTTTTATTAGAACTTAGAAGTTTAGCTTCAATCGCTACAACTCCCCGTAGGATCGACCCGTATTTGCCATTTTCTACATTGTAGACACCGTGCGCTTGCGGTATTTTATAGTAGGTTTCTAGTCCTACCAAGTTTTTGGCCCTAGTTTATATGCTAAGATATTCAGTATTCATGTTGTTCTTGATATGCTTAAACTGTTAGGATTACTAATAGCTAATGAATCAAATAATCCTCGTGATAAGGTTGTACTTGTAAGAAGACATCCTATACTAGGGGAGAATTAGTGATTTAGTTAACCAAAATCCACCCGAGGCCTTCAAGGGAAGGTTCAAGACACAATAAGAAACTGTCAGGCCTTAGTTTAAACTAGAGGGTTGATTCAATCACCCTAGTACTCTCAATAACCTATTTACTTTCTGTTTTTGCAACTTAGAATTATAACCACAACCAAAGCAACAACATTTGATACACACCTCTAGAATTCAGTTAGGAAATCCCTTAGATCAACTTACACACACACCATTTCCCTGAGGATCGACCTGTGCTTGCCCTGTGTTGCAAAACAACATTGTGCACTTGCAGTTATAATTGTAGGTAACCTTTAAAAGCCTACCAAGTTTTTGGCGAAGGCTCACCACACTCCACTACCAAAGTGGACGTCCATTGAAGAAAGTGATGGTCTAGCACTGACCCGCGGAGAAACCCGGTCTCGCATCACCCCTTCGAAAGAGAGACACGCCAGCCTCCACCCGCCGAACCGGGGTTCGGCTTACACCCATACCAAGCGAGGACGGGCTTTCATTATGGGTCATGATGAAAAAGGGAAAACCGTTGTAGATGGGGCAAAATGATTCGCTGGTTTAAACGGAATTGAGGAGATGATCGCGCGGAGGAGACTCCTTGAACCGAGCAAAATGCTTAACCTCACACAAGATGCACCGCAAGAAGGGGAGGCTTTGAATTCGAGAGATCAATCTATAGTACTCCGGCCTAAACCAAGACAATGGCCGCCTGCAGTAAATTCGGTCACAAGAGAGGATGGATGTCTCAGAGGAGGGAAGCTGAGAAATGTGAGATCAATGATGATCGAAGATTGTAGGTGTGTTGTGTATTCTAAAAATAAGATAAGTTGAATGATTGAATTTGCTCTTGTTGAGAGTTGGATTGTTAATCTCGTGTTGTCTCGCATTTGACGTGAGATTGTCCTTTTTTTGTTTCAATCATGATTCGAGACTTATTTATATTGTTGGAATTGAAAACACCATGATCTCATGAAGTGTGACAGTTGATGGAATCAAAGAATGGGGAAGTGGAAATCGTGTTAAAACCCGTTGCTCAACGCAAGAGACTTGGTTGATTTTCCATCCACTACTTTGTTAACTCTTTCAATCGATTGCACGACCGCTCACATTCTCATCGCGGTATGAACACACATGCCGTAGACCTCCGCACCAAAACCCCAGTTATATCACCTCATTACACGATTGATGTCTCGTGTGATTGTGGAATCTGCAAGGCAGACGTGTATTTAGTTAGTCAGTTGCTGACTTCATGACTTCATGGGACGATGAGTCCTTGTATTGTTGAGTCGAACGTGGTTTGGAAATGTTCAGACTCCGCGAATTGAACATGTCCGTTGATATAGAGATATGATGTGTGAATAAGTTAACGTGAGCAAATATTGCTCATTTGATGAATTGTTGAATATTGATAATTGAACCAATATTCTTTGATTTGAGCAAGTATTGCTCATCTGAGCAAATATTGCTCGTTTGATGAATTATGGTAGCATGACCAAATAAAATATTAAATCAGAATACTAGCAATTGAACCGAGTATGATAAATAAAATGTTGATTACGGGATCAATGTAAAATTATTAGCGTTTGAATCTGGAATCATTAACCTTGGACTCAAAACCCCAATTTGATCAATTGATGATTTATTGATGGTTTATTGAGAATCAACCACAGAAAAGGAGGGACCGGATACATGGGATTACGAGTCGACCATGTAGTGCCCAAATGCTCACGTGAGCAAATATCAAGGTCTCTCAAGACCGGCTTGATTTGATGAAAGGATGATTAAATCTTTGGTTTAATCATTTATTAAAATAATGTTGAACCTTAGGTGATAAAACCCAATTAATTATGAAGAGATGAGGGACCGACCAAGGGGTCATGAATCCGGCCCTGGGTGTTCACGGGATCAAAATGATGATCGTTCCATGAAGTCCCAAGTTGTTTGGATGAGTTCTGGACCTAATACGTGCAATTGTGCAAATTAGGTCAAATCATGAGAATACGTGGGTCCGGCTTATTGCAAGCCAAAGAGCCAACCTTGGTCGGTCAAGGTAACATGCTCACGTCACCAAAGTGTCCGTATGTTAATTCTCGAGAATTTTGATATTTTCAAAGTGTGCATTTGAGCAATCATTTGAGAAAATATGAAGAAATCGGGGTTTTTGATTTAAACTGTCAAAACTTCATGAGATGAAGGAAAATAATAAAAGTGAGGGAATCATGAAGTGTGGGACCGGCCATGGCCAAGGCATGGCTGGCCGGCCAAGGAGCTTGGTCCCACACGTTTTTCCCAATTTTCATAATATTTTCATGATTTTAGGGAAATATGATAAAACCAAGGAGTTTTTTGTTGAAATCAAGGAGTTTCCATGAAATGAAGGAAACAAAGTATTAATAATAATAAAATAAGGGCATGTGGGACCGGCTTGAGCATGGTTGGCCGGCTAGGGCCTGGTCCCGTGATTTTTCCCTTATTTTATGTATTATTTCATGATTTGAAGGAGTTTTCATAATTTGAAAGAATTTTCATAATTTGAAGGAAATATCATGAAATCAAGGAATTCCATAAAATCAAGGAAATATAATAATAATAATAATAATAGAATAAGGGTTTTGTGAGACCGGCCAGCTTGGGCCCGGTCCCACAAGTTTCCTTTATTTTTGTGTATTTTCCCATAATTTGAAGGAATTTCATAATTTGAAGGAAACATCATGAAATCAAGGAATTTCATGGGATTAAGGAAACATGAAAATATAATAATGATAAAATAGGGCATGTGGGCCAGCTTAGGGCATGACCACGGCTATGGCTCGGGCAACGGGTTTCCCTAATTTTATATTATTTTTCATGGGATCAAGGAAATATCATGAGATTAAGGAGTTTTCATGAGATTAGGGAAATAATAATAAAATAATGAGGAACCATGAGGTGTGGGGCCGGCCGGGATAAGGGCATGGCTTGTTTGCCAATAATCACGACCCCACAATATTTTCCCTAATTTTATATTATTTCCTCGATATGAAGGAAACACCATGAAATCGAGGAGTTTCCTCAAAACGAAGGATATTTGTTCAAATGAAAGGATTTTCATGAGATCAAGGAAAATAATAAAATATAGAATTTGGGCGTGACCCGATCACGGCATGACCGGTCGGTCGGTGAGACAGTCACCTAGCGCCTTGACTATTATTTTATTATTTTCTTTCCTATTTGCATAGGTTCATCATCTCGTCGTATTTTGAAATACTTGTTTGTTCATTTGGTGTTTGTTAATGCATTATTTGTCGAATACATTTACACCATTTTGGTTGGGGCTTACTCGAAGGTAACTCAGATGCCCGAGTGTTGAATATTTATTACTAACCCATGGAATTCTGTCATTGGAAGAACCATAAATTGAAGTAACGAAACATTATGAAAATATTGAATATTTTCCAGGGATTTGAATCTATTGATTTTGAGAATAATTAATTAATGGATCTATACTAGTACGATCGTCTAGGAGCGTTAATTAATATGAGCTTGTTGAAGCGTCATACTTCTTTTCATATAGTCGTGGAAAACATTGTTACATCCAAGACGTTATTGCTCTAAACTAGCGGCAAGTCAGTTTCAGAGCCGTCTAATCCTTCGATTCTATATATAAGTAATTACTGAAATTGCTCAGTATTCATGAGATATGCCGTTGCCTCAGCTGAGAGACTACATATCTATATATACTCCGAGAGATTAGTGTTCTCAGCCAGAGATTCTCATAGCATGATCTTTCATGCTTTCGACAAGAGACATGAGCCTCAATATTCATCTGATTGCTGGATCAGGAATACATATAATTATGGGTTTACGATTTTAGCTTTTGTCGAAAATCCACCATCTACATTAACTCCCCGCTTAGTGAGGAAAGCCGTGTTCCTCGGTCATCATTGAATGGTGATTTTAGGTCATAAACAATATAAGTAATTGAACTTAGTCGTAAGTTAAGATGTTACGGATTTCGATAGTACGAGCATACCATGGCTTGAATGAAGATCCCATGGCATGATAGAGTGTCATTTGGTGAACATAAATTGGTGTAGAACCGCTGATTTGATGACGGGACCTTGGTCGTTTAGGATTATGGCCGGGCCCAATAAGGAAATCCTTAGAAGATTAGGTTTTGGAAATAAAATTTGATATAAAAGAGGTAATTCCTCTTCTTTTTTTTATTTCTCCTGACCGGGTCATCACCTTCATCACCTCTTCATCTTTATCGCGCCAAAGCAACCGGAGGAAGAAAAATTTCTCGAAGCTCCCAAAGACCGCCATCAGCTGTCTTTGTCAAAGCCAACTTCCGCCAGTGTACCAGGTATGTACCGATTTTTTTTTGGTTGCTGAGTTCATATGAGTTTCATGAAGTGATCATGTTGAAAACCCCATATTTATGCACGTGAGTAGGATTTTTGAAAACCCTTGTTTTGAAACCGTATGTTCGTTTGATCGTTAGTTTTTGAAAACTAATAATAATCCCTGATTTAGGAGAGATTTTTTCTTTACATATGAATATTTAGGTTTAGTGATAAAACTAAGTTTATGATCTTTCATGTGAACCAAAGTTTTATCATGAAAAGGTGAATTTTCGCAAAACCGAAATAAACCCTCGTTTTAAAGAATGACGATGATACAAAGGAGAGTTTTTTTTTTTTTTTTTTTTTTTATGTGAACTTGTGTCCAGTGATAAAATTTTGTTTATGAGCTTTCATGTAAATCAAAACTTTATCTTATAATGTGTGAGTTTTCACAAAATTGAAATAAACCTTCGTTTCAAAGACGTATGACAATACGAAGGAAAAGATTTTTCTTATAAAACCGTGAAGTGTCCACAAATTTATTTTCGTGAGCCTTGCTCATGTCAATATATATATATATATATATATATATATATATATATATATTACGTGATTAAATTACGTTTTTCTTATATATATATAAATGTAAATATATATTATTTTCTTTAAAGTCAGAACTTGAGTTTTGTGTAATATTACTTAGAAATAAACAATTATTGATGATGAAATAATGTTTTAGTTTTCATAATTCCATGGTTGATGCTTACGCAGTAGAAGTATTCATGATTTTATGAAAATCTAAGTTTATGCTCGTCTTTTGTAGGTTTGAAGAAGCGAGCAAGTTTTGAAGTGTTAACTCTTGCATTACTAGTAGAATCGTAAAAGGTAAGAGTTGAGAATTACCATTTTAGACGTTTGCATCTCGTATGAATGGTATGCGAAGTGAAGTATTGTGTGCATGTTACTGACTACTTTGCAAGGATGTACGATTCTCAAGTCGGTGATGCTTCCAGAGATGATACGTGAGTGGACAATGATGCTTCGGGAGGATTCACACATAGACAATGATGCCTCTAGGGATGATTCATGCATGGATGAGACTTCCATTGGCGAAGATGAAACTCCGAGAATCAAGAACGCTCCGAACATAGAGGATGCATTCTTCATGGATCAAAGACCTGAAAATCGTCTCAATACTCCAGTATTTCTTCTTCTGATAAATCCCAGAGAGGTTACTCGGAAAAAATTGGTGACTCCTCGGGCCTATTCGGTTTTTGTCTTGAATGAGGATATTTTTCTGCATCAATCATAGAATTCAAGCTTTCGATGACCCTTGGAAAAGTTTTCGGATGGGCGTAGGTACATGCGGTTTTCCTCGTGTTCGAGCTAAGTTTCATGACGCACGAGTAATACGAGCTATTCAAGCTTCTGGAGATTTATTCATTTTTCATGATGTGTGAGGTATTATAGCTTTACTTGCTCGATGGTGTATTCCAACTCACTCTTTCATATGCAGATGGGGAGAGTTTACCATTACTTTAGAAGATGTAGTTGCTTTTTGCATCTTCCAATCACGAGCAATTTTCCTGAAAATCTTTCTTCACCAGAGGAAGTTGCAATCTCTAACATCTTGACAACCACAATGGAGGAGATTAATAAAGCATCTGGCAACAAAGGTTGTTATGCTCATTGGTTAATACACTGGTGGCCAAGAGATACTCCTCTCGAGTGGCCTGCTGACTAAGACGTTATCTATTGCTGCTTTCTTGTGTTTATGGCTATCCAGAGACATATTTGAAGATGCTGGAAACTTGTTGAAGCCGTTCATGATTCCCTTTGCGATTAAGATGGATCGGGCTGAGCAACTCCCAATAAGTAGCTTGTTCCCTCGGGTTCTTTTGTATTCTAACTTGGACTCCTTGATCATGGACTCTAGCGCCTCGAACTGCTTTTATGAAGATTGAATGTTACGCCAATACAATGTTTCTTCAAGCCTTGATGTGGGAGCGTTTCAAGAATTATGCGCCTATTCCACGTACCATTTTGCAAGGATTGAATACCGATGCTCAGTCATGTTTTCTTAGAGAAAGTTAATGCCAGGATCATGCGTTGGTCTACAAAGCAACCTCGACTGAAGACTCGCTTTGTTGATGTCCTGGATTGTGAATCTGAATTCAACTTGTGCCCATGGGTATCAGTTCCCTTTATATCTCTTAGCCGAGAACTTTTAATGATGAAGAGAGCATGACTTTGAGTCCGAAGGCCGACTGATGACTACGAGAGAGCTTTTATGCTAAGTTGTACTCCTTGTTATCTAATATCCATAATACATGGCGAATTCTCGGTGGAAGAATACAATATTGATAGGAGGCCCGGCAAATGGGTATGGATCAATGTGTTCCAACTTTCCAAAGAAGAAAACCTCGCTTGATCGCCTTATGACCCGCCCGGGACCGCACACATGTGGAAGGAAGCAAATTGGCCCCAGCTCAAAGAGTTTCATATGTAACCTCGGGTTACATAGACTTTGGGATCAACAACTCAAGCGCTTATCCGATTTTGTAAGAGTTAATCAGCCTTTAGTGAAGGAGCCCCCTTCTCCCGAGATGATTGCTACTCGACCAAGATCAAGCATTTCCGGTAGTGACAAACGGAAAACATCTCCGGGATGTTCACAAGTAAGTATTTTGCAAAGTCTTAATAAGATTATGATGATTGTATTTTGATTATCGCATCAAAATTTTTTTTCCTGAGAGGCTATGTCACAATGTAAGACCACAAATTGATGTAGACCTCTCAAGTCAAGCGACTGCTCATGGCGGAGAAGGCAGAAACAAGAATTATAAGTTGTTACCTAACACCATAAAGTCCTGATTATTTCTTTGGTGAGTTGCCAACACTTTTCCGTTGTAACTTTTCATCCGTATTGCTAGGATCATGAAACCAATATTTGTTATTTGATTACGTAACTTGCTCCGTCTAGTATTGATGGTCTTAGTTCTCTCTCTCTTGACAGCATAATCTGGATTTGAGCGTTGAAGAAGAAAATATCAGGAGTACCCTCCTTCATAGCCAATCATAAATTCCTCACGTGAAAATGCTAATTATTTGAGAATGTGTCCGTGAGGATGTTTCCATGTAAGTAGAGAGTGTTGATATTCGGTCGTCTCCCAGAACAGAGGCAAAGGAAGTTCCAAATATTCGGAACCAATGAAAATGATTGAACCTCTTGATGTTGACACGGCAATCCCAACTCTTTGAACACTTCTGAGACACCCCAAGTAAGCAAATATCTTGTAACCTCTTCATAGAAGTATGAAATTGCTGATTTTTGAGTGAATGAATGAGAACCCATGTGATTGTACAAGTAATTTTGGCGAAATACGTCATTTAAAATTTGATTTCAGCTTTTAAAAAAAACTCCGTGAAACCTTCATCTCGAAGTAGGATTTTCATGATCCGCATATGTATATTCAAGCACGCAGAATTTACAAGCTTTGTCAAAGAATCTTTTTGAATTTTGAGCACGTTTAGGACCCGAAAAATTGAAACAAGTGAAACTTCCGTGAGACTTCCGAATATTTTCAGATTGTATGTTGCCCGATGTTTCGACCACATCATTTTGCTCGTTCATCGGATTGTCATGAAATTTTGAAATGGTAGAGGACATCCATATGAAGAAAATGGTATATGACCCATTCTCAGATTCCTTGTAGGTTGCTCCCTGTTCGTCTTTTGGTGCAGAGTAGAGGCAGTTTTTCGGACGAGATTCCGTAAAACGTATTTTCACAACTTTTATGTTATTTGCTGACCTCTAACATGTAGAATGAAGAACCTTGATGATGATAGACAACTTATATGCTATAGTTTACAATTTCTTTTGGTTTTCATGCTTGGATGATCCTAATCTCATGTAATCTTATTATTAGGTACAAAATCTAGAAGTTGAGAATGAAGGAATCAATAATGATGAAACGAGCAACCCCAGGGTTATTGATAAAGAATTAACTATCCCTGCACTTCAGGGCCAGGAGAGTGTTGTTGCTGAATCAATTAAGGGGGTCGAGACCTCGATGGTTGTTGCTTGATCTTTGAAAAAACCGAGCCACAAGTAAGAGAGATCAAGAAACCGTTGTTGTAGAGATTGTTCATGATTGAAAACCGTATAGTGGTGCATGAATACCCGAGTGCAGGAGTTGCTTTTGATCCTCCGTTTGATGCATCACTCCCATACCACGAACTAGTTGGTGGATTCGGCGTTCCCATTGGATATACCAACTAGTACGAGAAAATATGGAAGAAATTTGGTCACATCGTCATTCTTAGAGACCCAAAGCGCGTTTTATTCCTTAACCATGCAAGTAAGTGTTATCTTGCGTGTTGTGTTTATATATACACTAGAGCTAGATATACTTTGTGACTCCGGATGTACTCTTTGATTGGGAGTTCAACTTGGAGAATTCCCGAGAGACTTGGCTTCAATGTGAAATGGCTTAGCAAGAAGATGAATGCTATTAAGGACTCGTGTGAGAATAACATACCCTTTCCCAATGATGCTTTTGTGATGGAAAAGGAAGACAAAATTGCAGACCGACCGAAGAGCCCGAACATGGAGAAGGCGGCTTTACAAGTCTTAAAGGATGCAGAGGAGCAAAAATCTTTCTTTGCTGATTTCCTTTGATTTCTTTTCATAATCTCTTGAATTTCTGAACTTCTAAGAGATGTGAGGTTTTATTTTTTTGGTTTTGATGGGTTTTGGATCAGTAGATGATTGAGGATTTTCTTTGGGTTTGATAGAGATTTTCTTTAAGCAAACTGAATTTTGATAAATTGCTGGATTTAAATTATTTGAATGCAAGTATTGCAAACATTTTGGAGGAATTGAAATACAATGAAAGAAAACTCTAAATGCCAAATATTTTAGGTGTTCGTTATGAACATCCAATACCTCGAATATCCAAAACCTTAGACATCAAAGGCCTTGAGCCAATTCTCATGTATCACGACCACGCTTTCCTTGTTATCCATGTTGATCAGCTTGTAGTATCCACTATCAACAGATTAGAGACCGTGTAGGGTCCTTCCCAGTTGGAATTCTTTGCAGAATGGGAGTTACGCTTAGTTGCTTTGAGAACCAAATATCCTTCCCGGAATTTGTTAGGCTTGATCATTCGTGCCTTGAATATTTTCTCACACGCTTTGGAATTCTTTGTGGTGGAGTTTCACTACCGTGGTATGTATGGACACTCATGCGCAGGAGAATATTTGAGGTACTTATTTATCATGCTTGGCTATGTCTTTAGCAATAAACTTTTTGATGATGTGCTCATTTTGAAGAAGCTCGAACTTAACGATTTGGTGAAATATTGTTGGGCGAGGTTATCCATTCATAGCATTTTCCAAATTGCTAAGTTGTTGGAGGAGTAAAGTCCTCGGACCAAATAAGCATATTTGAAAACCGGTGATATAGACACATGAGGAGGAATAAGACTTGCTGAAAGTGCAAAACCTTTTGATGAAAGCATTTGCATCTTCTTCAGGTTTTTGTGTTAGCTCTGCTAGGGTTCTGACCTCCTTTAATACTCAAATGGTGAAACATCTTATTTTCTTTTCTTCCGAATCATAGGTTTCTTCAATAGAGAGATGTGCAACTGAAGGTGCATAGAGTGTTACCTTTCCAAAGTGTGAATCCATGTTCGTCCAAGAATCATATCATATTCGATCTTCTCGAATTATGAAGAATTTTGTTTGTCCTGTGCCGAGTTTATGTTCATCTTGAGGGTGATGTGGCCATAAGAATATCTGGGTGTTCCTTCATGATCTGTGATTGTTACTGGAGCATGAATGGCTTCTTGGCGTGAGATACCAGCAGCTCTGAGAGTTTTCAGAGGGATAATATTAACAGTGGTGCCGCCATCAATCAATTCTCGTTTGGACTCGTTTCCCTTGAGATGGACTGTGGTGAGGAGTCCCCAGTCGTACATTTCTTCATCTGTTGTTGAGGGCGGCTCAGGGAATGCTTCTTGAATCAACAAACGCTTTCTTGACACGATGTGGTTCGGTACGGCGAACATGTCTCCCTCCGGGGTTTTGATAAGTATAGCAATTCGCAGATATATTCAATTAAGGATTGAGCGCATCTTTGATGGTGGTTGGAGAAGGAGTGAAGGTTCTGACAGGGAGAGGATCTCTATGTACCCCTTTAGTCCCCAGGTTGAGTTCTCCTTATTCGACATTTTCTTTGAATATGCGCTTCAAAGTTCTGCAATCACTTGTGGGATGGTTGACAAACCTATGAAAGCTAAAGAATCTGAGAATTTTACATGGCTTCTTGATGGTTCTTTCTTGACATATTGGAGCTTGATCGCGCCGTCTTGAACCTAGGCGTCTAGAAGTTCAATAACTTCTCAATGGAACAGGGAAGTCAAAGCTTCTGGATCGGCTTAAGTGTGTTGAAACGTGGATGCACATCATCCTTCCTTTGCGTCTTTGAAGGGTTGAGGAAGTATGTTTAAAGTCGTGGATCGGATTTTCGTTTACTCCTTCCTGCAACAACATTTGTGGAAGGTTGGAGGTTGTATTGTTTGTTGATTAAAAGTCTGCTACCTCGGGTCTCCCGTGGGTCTTCAGCTTTTGTGGTCTTAACTCTCTCCAATAGAGCAGGTGCAGTAATTGCTGATCTCTTGGCTGCTTCATGGAGTTCTGAGAAAGTATGGAATCTGAGATTTTCCAATAAAGCTCTATAGACTGGGATCATTCTGTTGATGCACAAGTCCACGAGTTGTTGTTTCTGTGACATTCGGATCATGGCAATCAAGGCCTCGAACCACGAACCTTTTCACAAATCGTTAGGATGTTCGTTGCTCCTTTGAAACATCCTTAGAGATCGAGAGGGTGATTTGTTATGAAACGAAGAAGTATTTCTCGAGTAAAGCATTAACCATTTCTCCCCAATTTTTGATACTTCAAAGTACAATGTTGTTGTACCGGTATATGCTCTACCCTTGAGAGATTTTGAAAATTCCTTCCACTTTACGCATGGTTGTGCTCATGTTCACCCGGTGCTTCGTAAATCGAGAAACATGTTCTCAAGCGTTGCCTGCTGTTCCATCATAAAGCGTGAAGGTTGGAGTAGGTGTAACCTTCCGGCATAGGAATTCTTTGCGTAGTAGCGGGGGTATGGAGGTTGGTGACGATGCTCGAAGGCGTTATATCTTTTCCATGATCCTCCAAGAGGCGCTCCAGTCCTCACGAGTGATGAAATTGGATGGTTCGTTCACCGGTGGATTATCTCGTAGCTTTGGGAACTTCCTCATCATCTACTACATGGATTGGAGTGACGGGGATCGGCCTCAAGATTTTTTTCTTTAGCTTTTCCTTTCTCATGAGTTTTCTCGACATCTTGTCCGTAAGAGTCTTGAGATAGTTGAATAGTTCCTTCCGAGTAGCAGCCATGTCGAGATGATTTTTTGCAAGAGTTTCTTGTACCTTCATGAGATCACCTATGGTAGGTGGATTTTCTCTACTTCTTCTGGGAGACCGGCCGAAGAGGCGGATTATTGATGGCGTCGGCGTTGCCGCTTGCGGGGGTGATCACTGGAGCACCGGTGCTTGGGAGTAGTAGTGGCAGGTTGTGCCGGGAGGAGTGGTAGTGGAAGGTTACACTGGAGGAGCGGTGTTAGCGATCTGCCGCTAGAGCTTGCAATATTAGAACTAGGGTGTTGAATCCGGGTTGGTAAAGCCCAACCAGGACCTAAGACCGACCATCTTTGTGATAAGTGAATTTGCAACCAAGAGAATGATCTCCCACTGTGGTCGCCAATCTGTAGATGGGGCAAAACGATTCGCTGGTTTTACGGAATTGAGGAGATGATCGCGCGGAGGAGACTCCTTGAACCGAGCGAAATGCTTAACCTCACACAGATGCACCGCAAGAAGGGAGTACCTTGAATTGAGAGATCAATCCATAGTATCGGCCTAAACCAAGACAATGGCCGTTCGTGAGTAAATTCGATCGAAGAGAGGATGGGTCTGGTCTGTTGGAGGAAGGCGAGAAATGGGAGATCAATGATGATCGAAGATTATAGGTGTGTTGTGTATTCTGAAAATAAGATAAGTTCTGAATGATTGAATTTGCACTGTTGAGAGTTGGATTGTTAATCTCGTGTTGTCTGTTTGACGTGAGATTGTCCTTGTTTCAATCATGATTCAGAGACACATTTATATTGTTGGAATTGAAAACACCATGATCTCATGAAGTGTGACAGTTGATGGATTCAAAGAATGGGGAAGTGGAAATCGTGTTAAAACCCGTTGCTCAACGTGCGGAGACTTGGTTGATTTTCCATCCACTACTTTGTTAACTCCTTCAATGATTGCACGACTTGCTCACATTCTCATCGTGTGTATGAACACACATGCCGTAGACCGCCAGACCAAAACCCTAGTTAATATCCCCCCATGTGACACGATTGATTTCTCATGTGATTGTGGAATCTGCAAGGCAGACATGTATTTAGTTAGTTAGTTGCTGACTTCATGGGACGATGAGTCCTTGTATTGTTGGAGTCGAACGTGGTTTGGAAATGTTACGAGACTCATGAATTGAACATGTCCGTCGAGACAAGAGATATGATGTGTGAATAAGTTAAACGTGAGCAAATATTGCTCATTTGATGAATTGTTGAATATTGATAATTGAACCAATATTCTTTGATTTGAGCAAGTATTGCTCATCTGAGCAAATATTGCTCATTTGATGAATTATGGTAGCATGACCAAATAAAATAGTAAATCAGAATACTGACAATTGAACCGAGTATGATAAATAAAATGTTGATCACGAGATCAACGTAAAATTATTAGCGTTTGAATCTGGAATCATTAACCTTGGACTCAAAACCCTAATTTGATCAATTGATGATTTATTGATGGTTTATTGATGGTTTATTGAGAATCAACCACAGAAAAGGAGGGACCGGCTACATGGGATTATGAGTCGACCATGTACTGCCCAGATGCTCACGTGAGCAAATATCAAGGTCTCCTGAAGACCAGTTGATTTGATGGAAAGGATGATTAAATCTTTGGTTTAATCATTTATTAAAATAATGCTGAACCTTAGGTGATAAAACCTAATTAATTATGAAGAGATGAGGGACCGACCAAGGGGTCATGAATCCGACCCTGGGTGTTCACGGGATCAAAATGATGATCGTTCCATGAAGTCCCAAGTTGTTTGGAAGAGTTCTGGACCTAATACGTGCAATTGTGCAAATTAGGTCAAATCATGAGAATACGTGGGACGGCTTCTTGCAAGTCAAAGAGCCAACCTTGGTCGGTCAAGGTAACATGCTCACGTCACCAAAAGTGTCCGTATGTTATTCTGAGAATTTTGATATTTTCTGGTGTGCATTTGAGCAATCATTTGAGAAAATATGAAGAAATCGGGGTTTTGACGAAACCGTCAATACTTCATGAGATGAAGGAAAAATAATAAAAGTGAGGGAATCATGAAGTGTGGGACCGGCCATGGCCAAGGCATGGTGGGTGGCCGCCAAGGAGCTTGGTCCCACACGTTTTTCCCAATTTTCATAATATTTTCATGATTTTAGGAAATATGATAAAACCAAGGAGTTTTTTTGTTGAAATAAAGGAGTTTCCATGAGATGAAGGAAACAAAGTATTAATAATAATAAAATAAGGGCGTGTGGGACCAACTTAAGCATGGTTGGCGGCTGAGCCCGGTCCGTGAGTTTTTTCCTTATTTTATGTATTATTTCATGATTTGAAGGAGTTTTTCATAATTTGAAGGAAATATCATGAAATCAAGGAATTCCATAAAATCAAGGAAATATAAAAATAATAATAATAGAATAAGGGTTTTGTGAGACCGGCGCTAGGGCATGACGGGCCGACTTAGGCCGGTCCCACAAGTTTCTGTATTTTTGTATTTTCCCATAATTTGAAGGAATTTCATAATTTGAAAAGGAAACATCATGAAATCAAGGAATTTCATGGGATTAAGGGAAACGTGAAAAATATAATAATAATAAAATAGGACGTGTGGGGCCAACTAGGGCATGACCGTCCGGCTATGGCCCGATCTCATGGGTTTGCCTAATTTTATATTATTTTTCATGGGATCAAGGAAATATCATGAGATTAAGGAGTTTTCATGAGATTAGGAAAATAATAATAAAATAATGAGGAACCATGAGGTGTGGGGCAGTAGGGATCAGGCATGGCCGGTTGGCCAATAATCACGACTCCACAATATTCTCCCTAATTTTATATTATTTCCTCAGTGTGATGGAAACACCATGAAACTGAGGAGTTTCCTCAAAACGAAGGATATTTGTTCAAATGAAAGGATTTTCATGAGATCAAGGAAAATAATAAAATATGATAAAATATAGAATTTGGGTGTGGGGACCTGATCACGGCATGACGGGCGGTCGGTGAGCCAGTCCCCTAGCGCCTTGACTATTATTTATTATTTTCTTTCCTATTTGCATAGGTTCATCGTCTCGTCGTATTTTGAAATACTTGTTTGTTCATTCAGGTGTTTGTTAATGCATTATTTGTCGAATACATTTACACCATTTTGGTGGGGGCTTACTCGAAGGTAACTCTCGGATGCACGCGTGTTGAATATTTATTACTAACCCATGGAATTCTGTTTGGGAAGAACCATAAATTGAAGTAACGAAACATTATGAAAATATTGAATATTTTCGAGGATTTGAATCTATTGATTCTCGAGAATAATTAATTAATGGCTCTATACAAAGTACGATCGTCTAGGAGCGTTAATTAATATGAGCTTATTGAAGCGTCATACTTCTTTCATATAGTCGGGGAAAATATTGTTATATCTTGAAGACGTTATTGCTCTATACTAGCGAGGCAAGGCCGTCAGAGCCGTCTAATCCTTCCCCGATTCTATATGAAGTAATTCCGAAATTGCTCAGTATTCATGAGATATGCCGCTGCCTCGGTGAGAGACTACATATCTATATATACTGCGAGAGACAAGTGTTCTCGATCGGGAGATTCTCATAGCATGATCTTTCATGCTTTCGACAAGAGACATGAGCCTCAATATTCATCTGATTGCTGGACCAGGAATACATATAATTATGGGTTTATGATTTTAGCCTTTGTCGAAAATCCACCATCTACAACCGTATATCAGCGCCGTTTATCAATTAACAGGGGAGACTACCACACAGTCTCTCCGCCCAATGGGACGCAAACGTAGTAACGAGCCGCATGAGGAAGTACCTGATGCACCACGACATCTACAAGACGGGACCAACTCTACCATGGACGAACTTGAGGTTGTTAATGTGGAGTGAAGAATATCCGCGACCCATCTTGATAAGCTCGACTACGTCTTGTGACGAACGTGTAAAGTGGTAGACCTCCTCAAAGAATATCAAGACGTATTCGCATGGACATACGAGGAAATGCCCGGCTTGGAATAAAGGCTGGTCACTCATCATTTACACGTGATACCGGATCCAAACCGGTCAAGCAAACCCGAGATAATTCCGTACGATGTAGAAGAACAGATTAAGCTAGAGATTCAAAAGCTACTAGCTACTGGTTTCATCAAATCGATTCACCACCTTACTTGGTTGGCCAACGTTGTTAGGTAAAAGAAGAATGGCGGATCGGGTGTTGTGTCGATTTTAGAGATTTGAACAAATATTTCCCTAAAGATGATTTTCCGCTCCCCAACATTGACATGCTAGTATACGCCACCAGTGGACATGGTATGTTCTCTTTCATGGATGGATACATCGGCTACAACCAAATAAAGATGTACGAACACGATGCAAGTAAGACGACTTTTCGAACCCCTCTTGGATTTAAATTACTGAATACAAGTATTGCAAACATTTTGGAGGAATTGAAATACAATGAAAGAAAACTCTAAATGCCAAATATTTTAGGTGTTCGTGCCATGAACATCCAATACCTCGAATATCCAAAACCTTAGACATCAAAGGCCTGAGCCAATTCTCATGTATCACGACCACGCTTTCCTTGTTATCCATGTTGATCAGCTTGTAGTATCCACCATCAGCGAGATTAGACCGTGTAGGGTCCTTCCCGAGTTGGAATTCTTTGCAGAATGGGAGTTACGCTTAGTTGCTTTGAGAACCAAATATCCTTCCTGGAATTTGTTAGGCTTGATCATTCGTGCCTTGAATATTTTCTGCTGCTTTGGAATTCTTTGTGCAGTGGAGTTTCACGGCTGTGGTATGTATGGACACTCATGCAGAGGAGAATATTTGAGGTACTATTTATCATGCTTGGCTATGTCTTTAGCAATAAACTTTTTGATGATGTGCTCATTTTGAAGAAGCTCTGAACTTAACGATTTGGTGAAATATTGTTGGGGCGAGGTTATCCATTCATAGCATTTTGCAATTGCTAAGTTGTTGGAGGAGTAAAGTCCTCGGACCAAATAAGCATATTTGAAAACTGGTGATATAGACACATGAGGAGGAATAAGACTTGCCTGAGTGCAAAACCTTTTGATGAAAGCATTTGCATCTTCTTCTAGGTTTTTGTGTTAGCTCACAGGGTTCTGACCTCCTTTAATACTCAAATGGTGAAACATCTTATTTTCTTTTCTTAGAATCATAGGTTTCTTCAATAGAGAGATGTGCACCGAAGGTGCCGTGTTACCTTTCGGTGTGAATCCATGTTCGTCCAAGAATCATATCATATTCTGGATCTTCTCGAATTATGAAGAATTTTGTTTCTGTCCAGGCTGAGTTTATGTTCATCTTGAGGGTGATGTGGCCATAAGAATATCTGGGTGTTCCTTCATGATCTGTGATTGTTACTGGAGCATGAATGGCTTCTTGGCGTGAGATACCGGCAGCTCCGAGAGTTTTCCAGGGATAATATTAACAGTGGTGCCGCCATCAATCAATTCTCGTTTGGACTCGTTTCCCTTGAGATGGACTGTGGTGAGGAGTCCCCAGTCGTACATTTCTTCATCTGTTGTTGAGGGCGGCTCAGGGAATGCTTCTTGAATCAACAAACGCTTTCTTGACACGATGTGGTTCAGTGCAGCGAACATGTCTCCCCTCTGGGGTTTTGATAAGTATAGCAATTCGCAGATATATTCAATTAAGGATTGAACTGCATCTTTGACAGGTGGTTCAGAAGGAGTGAAGGTTCTGACAGGGAGAGGATCTCTATGTACCCCTTTAGTCCCCAAGTTGAGTTCTCCTGATTCGACATTTTCTTTGAATATGCGCTTCAAAGTTCTGCAATCACTTGTGGGATGGTTGACAAACCTATGAAAGCGGCAGTAACGAGAATTTTCCATGGCTTCTTCAGTCGGTTCTTTCTTGACATATGGGAGCTTGATCGCGCCGTCTTGAACCTAGGCGTCTAGAAGTTCAATAACTTCCTCAATGGAACAGGGGAAGTCAGGTGCTTCTGGATCAGCTTCCGTGTGTTGAGCAGGGACTTGCACATCATCCTTCCTTTGCGTCTTTGAAGGGGTTGAGGAAGTATGTTTAAGCTGTGGATCGGATTTTCGTTTACTCCCTTCTGCAACAACATTTGTGGAAGGTTGGAGGTTGTATTGTTTGTTGATTAAAAGTCTGCTACCTCGGGTCTCCCGTGGGTCTTCGACTTTTGTGGTCTTAACTCTCTCAATAGAGCAAGGTGCAGTAATTGTGATCTCTTGGTCGCTTCATGGAGTTACGAGAAAGTATGGAATCGAGATTTTCCAATAAAGCTCTATAGGCGGGATCATTCGTTGATGCACAAGTCCACGAGTTGTTGCTCGTGACATTCGGATCATGGCAATCCAAGGCCCGAACCACTGAACCTTTTCACATAATCGTTAGGATGTTTGTTGCTCCTTTGAAACATCCTTCCGAGATCAGAGAGGGTGATTTGTTATGAAACGAAGAAGTATTTCCTGTAGAAAGCATTAACCATTTCTCCCCAATTTTTGATACTTCCCGGTACGATGTTGTTGTACGGTATATGCTCTACCCTTGAGAGATTTTGAAAATTCCTTGAGGAGACGGACGGTATGGTTGTGCTCATGTTCACCCAGTGCTTCCAGAAATCGAGAAACATGTTCTCAAGCGTTGCCTGTTCCATCATAAAGCGTGAAGGTTAGATAGGTGTAACCTTCTGGCATAGGAATTCTTTGCGTAGTAGCAGGGTATGGAGGTTGGTGACGATGCTCAGAAGGCGTTTTATCTTTTCCATGATCCTCCAGAGGCGCTCGGGTCCTCACGAGTGATGAAATTGGATGGTTCGATTCATGGGTGGATTATCGTAGCTTTGGGAACTTCCTC
This sequence comes from Papaver armeniacum, assembly GCA_023531295.1. Taxonomy (NCBI): domain Eukaryota; kingdom Viridiplantae; phylum Streptophyta; class Magnoliopsida; order Ranunculales; family Papaveraceae; genus Papaver; species Papaver armeniacum. The sequence goes on from JAJJWW010007635.1 coordinate 334,648, forward strand.
ATCATCTACTACATGGATTGGAGTGACTTCGGGATCAGCGTCGAAAGATTTTTCTTTAGCTTTTCCTTTCTCATGAGTTTTCTCGACATCTTGTACGTAAGAGTCTTGAGATAGTTGAATAGTTCCTTCGAGTAGCAATGACCATGTCGGTATGATTTTGGCAAGAGTTTCTTGTACCTTCATGAGATCACCTATGGTAGGTGGATTTTCTACGACTTCTTGGGAGACCGGCCGAAGAGCGGATTATTGATGGCGTCGGCGTTGTTGCTTGCAGGGGTGATCACCGGAGCACCGGTGCTTGGAGGAGTAGTAGTGGCGAGGTTGTCCTGGAGGAGTGGTAGTGGCAGGTTACACTTGAGGAGGAGCGGTGTTAAGCGATCGCTAGAGCTTGCAATATTAGAACAGGGTGTTGAATCGGGTTGGTAAGCCGAACCGGACCTAAGACCTACCATCTTTGTGATAAGTGAATTTGCAACCGAGAGAATGATCTCCCACTGTGGGTCGCCAATCTGTAGATGGGGCAAAACGATTATTTGGTTTTTTTGGAATTGAGGAGATGATCGCGGAGGAGACTCCTTGAACCGAGCGAAATGCTTAACCTCACAGATGCACCGCAAGAAGGGAGTACCTTGAATTCGAGAGATCAATCTATAGTACTCCGGCCTAAACCAAGACAATGGCCGTTCCAGAGTAAATTCGATCAGAAGAGAGGATGGGTCGGTCTGTTGGAGGGAAGCTGAGAAATGTGGGAGATCAATGATGATCGAAGATTATAGGTGTGTTGTGTATTCTGAAAATAAGATAAGTTCTGAATGATTGAATTTGCACTTGTTGAGAGTTGGATTGTTAATCTCGTGTTGTCTCGTTTGACGTGAGATTGTCCTTGTTTCAATCATGATTCGAGAGACTTATTTATATTGTTGGAATCAAAACACCATGATCTCATGAAGTGTGACGGATTGATGGATTCAAAGAATGGGGAAGTGGAAATCGTGTTAAAACCGTTGCTCAACGTGCGGAGACTTGTTGATTTTCCATCCACTACTTTGTTAACTCCTTCAATGATTGCACGACTTGCTCACATTCTCATCGTGTGTATGAACACACATGCCGTAGACCGCCAGACCAAAACCCTAGTTAATATCCCCCCATGTGACACGATTGATTTCTCATGTGATTGTGGAATCTGCAAGGCAGACATGTATTTAGTTAGTTAGTTGCTGACTTCATGGGACGATGAGTCCTTGTATTGTTGAGTCGAACGTGGTTTGGAAATGTTCTGAGACTCATGAATTGAACATGTCCGTCGAGACAGAGATATGATGTGTGAATAAGTTAACGTGAGCAAATATTGCTCATTTGATGAATTGTTGAATATTGATAATTGAACCAATATTCTTTGATTTGAGCAAGTATTGCTCATCTGAGCAAATATTGCTCATTTGATGAATTATGGTGGCATGACCAAATAAAATATTAAATCGAATGATCGACAATTGAACCAAGTATGATAAATAAAATCTTGATCACGGGATCAACGTAAAATTATTAGCGTTTGAATCTGGAATCATTAACCTTGGACTCAAAACCCTAATTTGATCAATTGATGATTTATTGATGGTTTATTGATGGTTTATTGAGAATTAACCACAGAAAAGGAGGGACCGGCTACATGGGATTATGAGTCGACCATGTAGTGCCCAGATGCTCACGTGAGCAAATATCAAGGTCTCCTGAAGACCAGTTGATTTGATGAAAGGATGATTAAATGCTGGTTTAATCATTTATTAAAATAATGCTGAACCTTAGGTGATAAAACCTAATTAATTATGAAGAGATGAGGGGATCCGACCAAGGGTCATGAATCCGACCACAGGTGTTCACGGGATCAAAATGATGATCGTTCCATGAAGTCCCAAGTTGTTTGGAAGAGTTCTGGACCTAATACGTGCAATTGTGCAAATTAGGTCAAATCATGAGAATACGTGGGACCGGCTTCTTGCAAGTCAAAGAGCCAACCTTGGTCGGTCAAGGTAACATGCTCACGTCACCAAAGTGTCCGTATGTTAATTCTGAGAATTTTGATATTTTCTGGTGTGCATTTGAGCAATCATTTGAGAAAATATGAAGAAATCAGGGTTTTTGACGAAACCGTCAATACTTCATGAGATGAAGGAAAAATAATAAAAGTGAGGGAATCATGAAGTGTGGGACCGGCCATGGCCAAGGAGCTTGGTCCCACACGTTTTTCCCAATTTTCATAATATTTTCATGATTTTAGGGAAATATGATAAAACCAAGGAGTTTTTTTTGTTGAAATCAAGGAGTTTCCATGAGAGGAAGGAAACAAAGTATTAATAATAATAAAATAAGGGCGTGTGGGACCGGCTTAAGCATGGTTGGCCGGCTAGGGCCCGGTCCCGTGAGTTTTCCCTTATTTTATGTATTATTTCATGATTTGAAGGAGTTTTTCATAATTTGAAGGAAATATCATGAAATCAAGGAATTCCATAAAATCAAGGAAATATAAAAATAATAATAATAGAATAAGGGTTTTGTGAGACCGGCTAGGGCATGACCGTGACTTGGGCCGGTCCCACAAGTTTCCTGTATTTTTTTGTATTTTCCCATAATTTGAAGGAATTTCATAATTTGAAGGAAACATCATGAAATCAAGGAATTTCATGGGATTAAGGAAACGTGAAAAATATAATAATAATAAAATAGGGCGTGTGGGGCCAACTAGGGCATGACCGTCCGGCTATGGCCCGATCTCATGGGTTTGCCTAATTTTATATTATTTTTCATGGGATCAAGGAAATATCATGAGATTAAGGAGTTTTCATGAGATTAGGAAAATAATAATAAAATAATGAGGAACCATGAGGTGTGGGGCCGGCCGGGATCAGGGCATGGCCGGTTGGCCAATAATCACGACTCCACAATATTCTCCCTAATTTTATATTATTTCCTCAGTGTGATGGAAACACCATGAAACTGAGGAGTTTCCTCAAAACGAAGGATATTTGTTCAAATGAAAGGATTTTCATGAGATCAAGGAAAATAATAAAATATGATAAAATATAGAATTTGGGCGTGGGACCGATCACGCATGACCGGCCGGGTCGGTGAGCCGGTCCCCTAGCGCTCTTGACTATTATTTATTATTTTCTTTCCTATTTGCATAGGTTCATCGTCTCGTCGTATTTTGAAATACTTGTTTGTTCATTCAGGTGTTTGTTAATGCATTATTTGTCGAATACATTTACACCATTTTGGTTGGGGCTTACTCGAAGGTAACTCAGATGCCCGCGTGTTGAATATTTATTACTAACCCATGGAATTCTGCTGGGAAGAACCATAAATTGAAGTAACGAAACATTATGAAAATATTGAATATTTTCCAGGGATTTGAATCTATTGATTCTGAGAATAATTAATTAATGGCTCTATACTAGTACGATCGTCTAGGAGCGTTAATTAATATGAGCTTGTTGAAGCGTCATACTTCTTTCATATAGTCAGGGAAAATATTGTTATATCTTGAAGACGTTATTGCTCTATACTAGCAGGCAAGCTGTCTAGGAGCCGTCTAATCCTTCGATTCTATATAGAAGTAATTACTGAAATTGCTCGTATTCATGAGATATGCCGTTGCCTCGGTGAGAGACTACATATCTATATACTCGAGAGACAAGTGTTCTCGGGTCGAGATTCTCATAGCATGATCTTTCATGCTTTCGACAAGAGACATGAGCCTCAATATTCATCCGATTCTTTGGATCGGGAATACATATAATTATGGGTTTATGATTTTAGCCTTTGTCGAAAATCCACCATCTACAACCGTATATCAGCGCCGTTTTATCAATTAACAGGGGAGACTACCACACAGTCTCTCCGCCCAATGGGACGCAAACGTAGTAACGAGCCGCATGAGGAAGTACCTGATGCACCACGACATCTACAAGACGGGACCAACTCTACCATGGACGAACTTGAGGTTGTTAATGTAGGGAGTGAAGAATATCCGCGACCCATCTTGATAAGATCGACTCTGTGCGCAGACGAACGTGTAAAGCTGGTAGACCTCCTCAAAGAATATCAAGACGTATTCGCATGGACATACGAGGAAATGCCCGGCTTGGAATAAAGGCTGGTCACTCATCATTTACACGTGATACCCGGATCCAAACCGGTCAAGCAAACCCCGAGATAATTCCGGCACGATGTAGAAGAACAGATTAAGCTAGAGATTCAAAAGCTACTAGCGGCTGGTTTCATCAAATCGATTCACCACCTTACTTGGTTGGCCAACGTTGTTCCGGTAAAAAAGAAGAATGGCCAGATCAGGTGTTGTGTCGATTTTAGAGATTTGAACAAATATTTCCCTAAAGATGATTTTCCGCTCCCCAACATTGACATGCTAGTATACGCCACCAGTGGACATGGTATGTTCTCTTTCATGGATGGATACATCGGCTACAACCAAATAAAGATGTACGAACACGATGCAAGTAAGACGACTTTTCGAACCCCTCTTGGAAACTTTTACTATACTGTGATGCCCTTCGGCTTGAAAAACGATGGCGCCACATACCAACGCGCCATGACCACCATTTTTCACGATATGATGCACAAGCAAGTCAAAGATTATGTAGATGACATAGTGGTCAAGTCAAAAACTCGGGCAGCCCATGGAGGAATTCTGCGGCAGGTGTTCGAAGATGTCGCGAGTACAAACTGAAGATGAACCCATTGAAGTGTGCTTTTGGTGTTTCTTCGGGCAAGTTCCTAGGTTTCCAGGTGACTGCCGAGGGAATTAAAGTTAACCCAGTCAAAACACAAGCCATCCTCACGATGCCACCACCGAACCGTGAAAGAACTCGAGTTTCATCCAGAAATAAACTACATTTGCCACTTCATACCGGGGATTAGCTCAACTTGTTGCTTTGTTTACCCCCATACTGAAGAAAGGAGAAAGCTTTGTCTGGACCACACTACAACATGAAGCATTCCGGAAAGTTCAGCAAACATTATCTTCCAAGTAGTCATGAAATCACCCATACAAGGGAGACCGCTACACCTCTACACTGCATTTAGCGACACTGCTGTCGGAGCTCTCCTCGCTCAAGAAGATGACGAAGGGATTGATCATCCCATATACTACTTCAGTCGAACATTAAGAGACGCCGAACTCAGATATCCCAAAGCAGAAAAAGCATGCTTAGCTTTGATCCACTCCATCCGTAAATTCAGGCATTACCTATCGTCCAATGAAGTGATGCTTGATATCTAAATCCGATCCAGTGAAGTTCCTCCTCTCAAAACTGGCCCCCGATCGGAAGACCGACCATATGGCTCCTCCAAATGTCGAGTTCGATATAACATGCGCTTCCCCGAGAGCCATCAAAGGCGCAGCGATTTGCAGGATTTATGGCGGCGTTTCGGGAGAGAATACCATGGCACTACATGAGGACCTCCCCGGAGACTTTCCTAAAATCTCTTTCATACAAGAAGAAACATGGCTATTATTCTTCGAAGACTCCGCTACTCCTAACAACTGCATCGGGAGGAGCGGTGTGGTTCTAGTATCCCCAGCCGGTGAAGTATTCTCGCACTCCTTCAAGCTATACTTTCCCTGCACCAACAATTCAGCAGAATATGAAGCCTTTCTCATCGGTGTCCTTGGCTAAACGAGCTGGATCCACTCGTCTGGAAATAAGAGGGGACTCTAAATTACTTGTCAACCAGGTGAACGGGGTATACACACTGAAATAAGTAACCTTGGCCCCATACAGAGCCGAGGCACAAAAACTGCTAAACTAATTCGCCGATGCGACCAAAACACATATTGGGCGCAGTGGCAACCAACACGCTGATTGCCTAGCCACGCTAGCATCAAAACGCATTGAAGGTTTTGAGGAAACCCTGTGATGAAGAGACGAACCGTGGCTTCAACATTGCTTTCACAATCCGAAGAGGATGAAGTCGATGGACTGGAGAACACCAATTATCCAAGAACTTAACAGCTCACTTTTCCAGGGAAAGGTCGGGTCTCAAAACCTTACAAAATTTCTTCATGCTCCGAGGGGTGCTATATCATCGAAATCCAGAAGGTTCCTTGTCAAGATGTCTTGGGAAGGGAGAAGCACAACAAAAACTCAACTGCGTCCATAATGAGATCTGTGGGCAAACATTAGTGGTAACACTCTATCGCCGTTTGCAACGCCTTGGCTACTACTGGCCAGAAATGGAAGCTCAATCTCGGTTACTTCAAAGAACCTGTCCCAACTGTCAAGCGCCGCCGCATCAATTAGAAGTTTTCAATATTGGTCACACTGGGGACTGGCAGAAGCCATACATCAGTTACCTTCGCGACGGAAAACTCCCTACCAATAAGAAGGATGCATCCAAGATAAAACAAAGGTCCGTGAGATTTGTATTCCACGAAAGAATCTTATATCGTAAAAGCTTTAGAGGAAGTTTGCTACGATGTTTGAACGAAACATAAATCCCAATCATGCTGAAAGAGATGCACGAAGGCGAACATCAAGGAAAACGGAAATTATTTCTTCAGATACACGAGAAATACTACTGGACAACCATGGAAGATGATGCAGCTGTTTTCGTTCAGAGGTGCAAAGAATGTAAAATTCACGGAAACCTTATCCATGTACCGTCGACTCCCATACATTCAATAAGCAGTCCATGGCCCTTTCACAGCTGGGGACTCGACATCATTGGAAAGATCAATCCGCCATCCTCAAAGCATCACGAGTACATAATAACAGCAATCGAATTTTTCACCAAATGGGTCGAAGCCATACCATTCCGAGGGAAGAATGGATTCACAATCGCGACATTCATTAAAGAGTACATTATCTACCGATTTGGCGTGCCTAAACATATCATCACCGACAACGACACTCCTTTATCAAACAAGCAAGTACGGGAGTTACTCGAAGAATACGGAATTAAGCAAGTCTTCTCCACCGTGTACTACCCCTAAGGGAACGGACAGGCTGAAAGCACCAACAAAACTCTAATCCGAATCCTCAGTCGGACGGTGCATGATAATCCTCGGACATGGCATGAGCAATTGCCAATGGCACCGGGGCGCACTCGAACGTCACCAAAAAGTTCCACCGGGCCTCTCCCTACTCCCTTGTTTACGGCGCAGACGCCATCCTCCCGGCGGAAGTTAAAATCCCATCGGCTAGGATTTACGAAGCAAGCGGATTTCGATGGAATGAAGCTGAAGCATTGAGCGCCAGAGTTGCAGAATTAAGCACTGTAGATTTCAGAAGATCCAAGGCGGAAGAACACGCGCAAGCATACAAAAATAGGGTTTCCAGAGCATATAACAAAACCGTGAAGCCTCGGGTTTTTCAAGTGGGAGATTTGGTACTGAAGACTGCCAAACACATTCAGCAAGACGCGTCCACACCAAAATTCTCCGCAAAATGGGAAGGGCCTTATATAGTCACGAAAGCGTACAACAGTGGGTACTACAAAGTCATTAAAGAAGACAAGAGGGAACACTGGAAGCAAGTCATCAACGGAAAATGGCTTAAGGCATACTACGCCTGACCATCACCTCGCGCCCCGCCATATCACAAACACGGATAGACATGCATCTTTCCACTTTTCTTCCACATATCGAATATCAAGTCTCTTTTCCTTTGTTTGGTTGAAGTAAATCAATAAAATTCTCTTATTATTTCAAAATAATAATAATAATAATACGGGAGAGGTAGCTCTGGTGATTTTCTCGGCGACTGAAAACCGAGATCATTCACCGGTAGTTTTATCTGTGTTTTCTTCACAGTTTGATTTCCTCCCTCTCCTCATCTTTTTTGCTGGATTATTACCTTTCGTTTGATACCCATTTTGCTACCATTACTAGTTTTCTGGTACGCCTAGGGTTTTCTTCTTTCATGGTTTTCTGAGAAACCATGCGTAAAACACGATCCCATTCCAAACCCCCGATACACCATCCTTCATTATCTGCCTCAACTGCGTTGTCTTACGACAATGCTGATTCTCAGAACTCTGCAGCTGGGCAAATCGTTTCGTCCCAATTCTCTCCAGAGGACGTTTCTGATCCTGATGGTTTTTACCATTGTCCGTTCAAGGGTTTGGATAAATGTGGTGATGGTACTAATGGAAAGGGTTACGCCAAAGCCTCCTTCTACCGGCATGTTCAGGATAGACACCTTTTCTCAGCGGACAATACAGAACTGTGCAGACTTAGGATTTCCCAAGAACCACATATTTTCGATGCCTGGGAGAAGGTCTTGTTGAAACTGAAAATGTGGTTGTGTACAATATGCATGCGCATTCATGCTTGGAAGAAGAGTTGCTCGGATCATGTGGTGATCTTTGTCGGGCTGCTTCGTTTCATGGTAACGTTGCTAGTTTTCTTATCTATGGGATTGATAAGCCGAATGCAGGAAGGGATACAAGTGCTGCTCATGTTGTTGAAGCTGTTGTTGGGAAGGTCACAGGTGAGGGTGTTTTCAATTTCTTATCCTTGGATTTGTTGAACGCTGTCTTTCAGAGACAGTTTGTAACAATCACGAGCATTCCCCATCCCTGTCGTCTGAGTTTTTCTAGAGTGCTCAAGTCTAGCCTCGATAAAGTTCTTGCTAATCCCACAGCTCTCTCCCCATGGCTTGAACTGCTGTTACTTCCCATTTGTGCTCTTCGTGTCTATCGTCCTAAGAACAGCGCTGAAGAAAGGTCAGGCAATAGGAAGAAACTACAGATTGCTGCCATAAACAATGCACTTAATGTATGGAAAGAACCCAATGGGTGCTGTTCTTTAATCCATGACATTTTACAGTCCCCAAGCTATGGGAGATTCAGTGCGAAGACAGACAAGAAGGACAGGAAGAACAATCAGGAAGTCGCGAACTTGATTGCCTGTAGAAGGAAAATAGAACAAGGTCATTACACGGCCGCTATACGTGTCTTGTCTTCCAACGGTATCGCCCCCTGCAATGACGATACTTTGTCCGAGCTGCAACAAAAACACCCCCATGCCCTGCCCCCGTCCTTACCAGTTGGTGCTGTTAATATGGATGCCATTTCTGTCGATTTTACAACAGTTTTGAGTGCAATTAAAAGTTTCCCGAAAGGTACTTCTTGCGGCAGGGACGGATTACGCGCTCAACACCTTTTAGATGCCATGAGTGGTGCGTGGTCGGGCCGTGGCGAGATGAGCCGTTGTCTTCCATTTCGGGGTCGTTAATTTGTGGCTCGGAGGTAGGTGTCCCGCTTCCTTGGGAGAATATGTGGCTAGCGCTCCGTTAACTCCTCTTTTGAAGCTCGGTGGAGGGCTTCGCCCAATTTCGTTGGTACTATATGGAGGAGATTGGTGTCAAAACTCGCTGCTGTTTCTGTGGGTAAAGAAATGTCATCTTATTTGGGTGATTTTCAATTTGGGGTTGGTGTACCTTGTGGCAGTGAGGGTATCTTGCATGCTGTTAATAATTTGCTGGAGTTGAGGGGAACCTCTACTAATATGACAATGCTTCTTATAGACTTCGCCAATGCTTTTAACTTGGTTGACAGGTCTATTCTTCTCCGTGAAGTAAGAGAGAAGTGCCCTTCCATCTCTAGGTGGGTTGAGTTTTGCTATGCAAAACCTGCGCGACTTTACTATGACAGCTTCATCCTCTCTTCTGCGCAAGGTGTTCAGCAAGGAGACCCCCTCGGCCCGCTCCTTTTTGCTCTCACGCTGCATCCCTTGGTGAAAAAGATAGCTTCGCAATGCAAGTTAGATCTACATGCTTGGTACCTAGACGATGGCACTATTATTGGGGACACTGAGGAGGTGGCCAAAGCTTTAAAGCTCATACAGTCTGAGGGTGTGCTCAGGGGTTTGCATCTCAACATCAAAAAGACGGAGGTTTTTGGCCGACCTCGATGTTAGGAGCTTCAATGAAGGTATGTTTCCTATCGACATCGGTAGACCCACTAGTGGTGTGAAGCTTCTTGGAGGCCCCGTCAGTCTTGATCTGCACTCGCGGTGATATGGTTGTTACTCGGGTTAACAAAACCATACAACTTATGGCTTCTATTAAGAAACTTAAAGACCCCAAAGTGCGAATTGCTCCTTTTGCGTAATTGTCTTTGGTGTTTCTAAGTTATACTTCACCATGCGCACCACCAGGCCTTTGGCGCTCCAACAAGGTATTGACATTTTTGATAATCATCTTATGCTATTTTGAGGCACCTTGTGATTGGAGATGGAGTCGGCTTTGGCCCATTGCGCAACGTATCTCTACCCTGCCCATTAAAGATGGTGGTTTGGGGTCTATACGATGTCCGACACAAGTAAATATTGCTATCTCGCTTCTCGAGTCAAACCAGTCTCGTAACGAGAATGTTATACTCAATGACCTGTACTCTGCTTGTCGTGAGAATGACCACACGTACCAGCAATCCTTACAGTCCTTCATTCAGGTTTGTGATTTACCCCCTTCCTTCAGCCTTGAAGGAACTGCCCCTCTTCCATGCATACCCTGGCAGTTACCTACTTTGATGTTGTGAAGAAGAATATTCCAAGCCAATTCATCATGTCTGCAAGAGATTCGGTTTTTGGGGCAGTCTAACCGTATGAAGCATGCACAAGATTACCTTTTGGTGGTTCCTATTAGTGGGCTTCAACAGAGTATTGGACCACGACAGTTTAGAGCTGTTTTGTGTTATCGACTCGGTATCCCCCTTTTTCCCAAAGGAGGCTTGTGTTCATGTTGTAGGTAGATATGGATATTTTTGGTGATCATGCAATTCACTGTGCCAGTGAGGTTGGTCTTAAGTATCGTCATGATCTTGTTAGAGATGTTGTTGCTGACATGTGTTATAAAGCTGGTGTGCATGCTAGGAAGGAAGTGTCTTTGGGGCTTATTTCGAAAGGCAAAGCCATGAAGCCTGCGGACATCCTTGTCTACGGTTGGGAGAACGGGGGAAGGATGTGTGTTTTGATGTTTTTAGGTGTTTCACCTTTCACTACCGCACTGGGGATGCTTTTGTGCGGCCGGGCCATTTCAATGCAGTTTCTCGTAAACGGTCCAAATACTTGGATGTATGCACTTCTTGGGATATGGTTTGGGGGTTTTGGTTTTCACTTCCTTAGGGGTCTTGGTGAGGATTTTGTTGCTCTTTTAAAAAGGCTTAAGAACTGTTTTGGCTAACTTGGATGCTAGTACTAGTCCCTGGTAGTTTCCTTTTTCATAGGTTGGGCTTGGTCATTCAGAAAGGTATTGGTGCTCAGCTTGTTGCTAGGCTACCAACCACTCCTTTGTAGTTTTCCTTTGTAATTTTTTCATAATAATAATAATAATAATAATAATAATACAAAAAAAAAAGAGAGAGCAAAAACATGCTTAAAACCCAGAAAAAAACCAAACATCTCACAACTACATAACTCAGAAAATCCCATCCAACATATTGTAATCCCTCGAAAGAATCATCTTTAACCGTCTTTGATACCTTTCAGTCCTACTCTTCAAGTTTCAGATTGACTCTTCCACCTTCTGTGACTCCATGGCCAGAGCTTTCTCCTCTTCCAGAATAGCTTTCGTAGTAGGGACCACGCCAGCAAGAATACAGAACTCATCAACTTTCACAATGTCAAGACGATGTCGCAACTAACTAACGTTGAACTATAGAGATTCACAGGTAGACACCATGTTCTCCCACTTTTGAATAGTTGCTTCCGCGACAGCACGGATAGACATACTCTCTATTTCGACGACCATTGGCAAGAGACAATTCACTATGGAAACTAAAGAGGATGAAAAATATTGCACCACGCTCCTGGTGGAAATATGGCCATATATCCTCCATATCTTTGTGTAAAGAGTCTCGAATTCCTTCCGCACTAGAAACCCACCGAGCGTTTCGATAGTTGGAGGAAAGACACCTCATGCGAGTTCCGAACGACAAACCTCGCATTGGGATACTCATGACAAGAAATTTCTAAGTCGGCGTTCTCTAGGTCTCTGCGGTTGGTAGGATCGGACTTGAAGAAAAAGGGGTAGCCAAATCATCTTCATCAATGATGGTAACGCACGCTCCAACGGATATCTCTACACAAAAGAAGACTTTTGTAATTCATCGGCAAATAATGAAACACATGTTGATCAATAAGAACATACCGGTATGATCTTCTTTGACCCGAATGACCGGATGGGGGAATTGTTGCAAGAGTCGGCCTCGCGCGTTGACCGGAGAACCTAACGGCTCGAGGATGATTTATCGATCGACATGATGAAGAAAGGTGGACTCAACGAGAGGAATTTTTGTTGTAAACCGACGATGCGACTTCTTGGCGTAAAATCGTGGAAACCCGAAAGGAAGAAAGAGAAACACAGATCGAATAGGCGGGAACATGATGGCATCACGACCGGAAATCAGCCTCAAACGAAACCCTTATCAAAAACCCTAATGAAAGCCAGGTGAGATATGAGGGTGTAATACTTTAACGTTTGAAAGAGGAAAGGACTTCCCATTTGAGTCGAGCAAGGAAAAGAGGCAACCGGGCCCGCGAAGACAAATCACCAAGCCGTCCGCACCATTCCTTAGCCCCACCACGCCAAGCCGTCCGTGCACGCTTTTCCAAACCACGCCTTGCCATGGCCGCACCATGCCAAGCCGTCCGCTCCATTGCCGTGGCCCCATTATGCCAAGCCATCCGCGCCGTGACTTATCGCGCCAACACTGACAATTCGCCAAGCCAGCGTCATAATGTTCAAAAACCCAGCCAGGATGATACATAGCCGGACTAAACCGAGGATCCTCATCTCGCTACCTCGCGGTCTACACCATAAATGGAATCTATGCAAGGCCACCAAGCACGGGATCATGAACTCTCCTTACTCTCGAAAAAGGTTAGTTGGACTTTCCTGACCATCTTGCATGATTTACGTTTCGATTCTCGTCCTTGTCTGTCACCATCTTATGCTTAACTCGCAACAATGCCCCTGTTCCGAGCTAAGCAGGGGACTTAATGTTGATGGTAGTTTTTAGCTTAGGGTTAAAATCGTAAAACCCTAGTCGTACAGCCGACATCCGCGAGAATTTGAGTAATAATGTCTCCACTGAGTGCATTTATTGAACCCTTTAATATGTCTGCGAGAAAATTACCAGGGTAGCTTTTTTTTTTACTAGTTAGGGTTTTGATAGGCCAAAACCTAATTCCCACACCACTGTGCCAATGGAAAACCATGCCAGCCACATCTACCGCGCCAAGGCATGCCAACCATGCTAGCCGCACCACCGTGCCAATGGCAAACCATGCCAGCCACATCTACCGCGCCAAGGCATGCCAACCATGCTAGCCGCACCACCGTGACAATGGCAAACCATGCCAGCCACGTCTACCGCACCAAGGCATGCCAACCATTCTAGCCGCACCACTGTTCCAATGGCAAACCATGCCAGCCACATCTACCACGCCAAGGCATGCAAATCATGCTAGCCAAGCCAACCGCACCTTTCCTTGGCCCTAACCATGCTAGCCGCACCATGCGCCTACGGCATGCCAAACCCTTGGCCCCACCATGCCAAGCCAACCACACCTTGGCCCCATCATGCCAAACCGTCCATGCCAAACCCTTGGCCCCACATGTGCCAATGGTATGCCAGCCACCTTGCCGCGCCATACCGTGTTGGCCTTCCCCATGCGGCTACCAAAACAAAGGCCCGCAATAATCAACGGCCATCTTCCCATCTAAGATGCAAATCTTAGCCGTCCAAGGTCACCAACCTACGCAATGCCAAACCCTTGGCCCCACCATGCCAAGCCAACCACACCTTGGCCCCATCATGCCAAACCGTCCATGCCAAACCCTTGGCCCCACATGTTCCAATGGCATGCCAGCCACCTTGCCGCGCCATACCGTGTTGGCCTTCCCCATGCGGCTACCAAAATAAAGGCCTGCAATAATCAACGACCATCTTCCCATCTAAGATGCAAATCTTAGCCGTCCAAGGTCACCAACCAACGCATTGTAACCTTTGGACCCACGCCAAAACGCTAGTTTTGGCCACGCCTAAACCACGCCAAGGCATTCTGACCATGCCACATATGCCAATGGCATGCCAGCCACCTTGCCGCGCCATACCGTGTTGGCCTTCCCTATACGGCTACCAAAACGAAGGCGTGCGACGATCAACGACCACCCTTCCATCCTAGGTGCAAATCCTAGCCGTCCAAGGTTGCCAAACAACGCATGGTAACCTTTGGCCCAAAACACGCTAGCTTCCCAAAACTTGCTAGCTTCCCAAAACTTGCTAGCTTCCCAAAACTTGCTAGCTTCCCAAAACATTCTAGCTTCCCAAAAAACGCACCAAACATGCCACCATCCCTCTTGAATTCTTCCTGAGTTTTACTTTCGGGTTGTTTTCACCTCCCGAACGAGATCAAAACCTATATATTTTCGCGATGGGAGATAGGAAATTCTTTTCCGTGCAGAATGGAGGTTCGGACCATCAAAATCCGAGTCCGTATGAGAATTCTACATCGATTCTAGTAAAGGGCGCTAATTAGGGTTTCAGCATACTAAACCCTAATTTAAACAGAGCCGCAAGCGTTTCTCTTCCAAGCCGCACGCTGCCAGTGGCTCCACTCCATGTCAAAGCCACGCTGGACATGCTTTCATGCCGCTGGATACCAAACGAAGGCTTGCAACAATCAACTGCCATCTTTCCATCTAAGATGCAAATCTTAGACGTCCAAGGTCGCCAACCAACGCATGGTAACCTTTGCCCCAATGCAAAAACCCTAGTTTTGGCCACGCCAAAACCGCGCCAAGGCATGCCGACCATGCCACATGTGCCAATGGCATGCCGCGCCTAACCCATACCATGTCGGCCTTCCCATTACAGTTGCCAAAACGGAGGCTGCAACAATCAACGACCACTTTTCATCTAAGGTGCAGATCTTAGCCGTCCAAGGTTGACTAATGCATGGAAACCTTTGGCCCTAGTTTGGTCGCGCCTAAACAAAGCCAAAACCCTAACTTTTGGTCGCGCGCCTAAACTAGGCCATATTAAAGCCATACTGATCATGCAATAATCAACGGCTACCTGTCCTCTTAAGATGCAAAATCTCGACCACATGAAGGTCACCACACAAGTCTCCCAAGCTCAACTTGCCAGACAACAGCAAACTTGCTACATGTTTTCCACAAAAACATTCGAGACATCAACGCATGTCACAAACTGGGGGATGCTCATTGGGTATTGGTTTGGCGGTTTACAGCGTGCGGCGTACACTACGCCCATTATAAGAGAGTGTCATAAGGATGAGCGGTTAGTAAATACATGGAGTAATGGTGAAACGCCTTCTCTAATGGAACATCAATTCCAGGCGTTACCTGTGACTACCTCCTCCCATTTACTCACCCGTTTTCCATTTCTTAATGAGACTAGAGTAAGTTTCATTCCGACTTGTATAAATGGGTCTTACCTATTTCCACCGAACAACAAGTTCAGTCAGGAGCAATACAACACTCAGAAACATTTGATAGCTTTCCATATGTTAGCTTCCCATTTTCCGATACAAGTCGTGAAACCACTACTCTTCCAGAATCAACCTGGTCTCAACACTTTCTTCGCTTCCCTCTCCAAAACCAACCCATTCTCCTCCTTTTTGTGACCGAAGAAAGTCTGGAACGACCATTTCTTGGTTTAGGACGGATTTGTACAGATTGATCTCTCGAATCTAAAGTACTCCCTTTCAGTACATTGTTAGGGTTTAAATTCGTTTCTCACCCACACACCCGAAATTACCGAAATCAGCAGAAACCATTTTCACCCTCAAACAGCAGCATGACACAGTTGCATACTGGGGGCGAGTTATATATCACCTCGATCACTTGGGGGCGAGATATATAACACCTTAGCCTACAAAAAAAACAATACCTGGGGGCGAGTTGCATAACACTCCATAACGCGCTTGGGGGCGAGTTATGCAACACTCCAGAATTGGGTAACCCGAACTTCTTAACCCATAACCAGTTATGGAATAAGAGGGGGCAATGTTTGTACCCTAATATTTCACACTAAGAATGGGATTACTTGGGCTTAATATGCTCCTCTTATTAGCCAAGTATGGCTAACTAGGCCTCACAAGCACCTTACATAGAAGCCCATGTGCATAGATCCAAATCAAGCTAATAAGGAGCCTCATCACCACTGCCTCATCACCACGTCAGCAAAAGGGCGTTTCATTAACGTGCCACGTCAGCAGTGAGGTGACACATCAGCGTGCCACGTCAGCACCGAAGGTGTCATGGCAGCTACAACGTCGGCGAGTGAGGTGACACATCGATGCCACATCGAACAACGAAGGTGTCGTCAACTTCACGCCGCCAGGAAAGTCAGAGTCAACAGTGGCGTGGCGAATATTCGTAACATCGTTAGCATCTTAGTTAATGTTATAACGCTGTTAGCATATTCCCAACACCGTTAGCATCTTCGCTAATGTTATGACGCCGTCAATCAATAAGCAAATCAGGACTGTCCTTGGTGACGCCGTCATGATGTCGTTTACGTCATCGGCATGACATCATCCGCCAACATCATCGCGGATTAAAGCATTCGATGCCGTCATCTTCTCGGCGATGTCGTCTTCTCAAGTAGTGTCGTCATCTCCCCGACGGGTGGCGTGACGAGGTTGCGGCGACCATGCCTGGCGGCCTTTCCGAAGACGTTCCAAATTCCGTCCGTGACTTCATGGGTGATCCTATGTTTACACGATACATCAAACTTCAATGCGTGGGGTTATTTCCACCTCGCGCGTGTGTGGCGAATGTTTACACCCACCGAGTTGAACCGAGTCGGTGGCGAGTTCGGACGAGTTGAGCCATTGGCTCAACGATATTCGACCCGTCCTCATTTGGCTTCATGGATTCCTCCACCCCACTGCATGGGCTTAAGCCCATCACATCTATTTCTTGGGTCTTGTCCCTTGCACCTTTTTGCTTGGTTAATTCCATAACCTTAGAGGAAGTTTCTGGAAACATCTAGAAGGGTTGCTGGCCAAGTCATGTTCTGGAATATTCCAGAAGGCATGCATGGAAAATTAATGCAATTTATGCCAGGAGGCATGCAGGGAAGGTTAAGGCAATTTATGCCAGGAGGCATGCAAGGAAAACCAATACAATTCATGCTTACCCTGATTGGCAACATATAAATACATGGGTTCACAACCCTAAAAGGTATGCAATCTTCTCCACACAAACTCATGTGAAAAACTCTAGCTAACTTAAGCATCAGAGGATTTTTTGCAGGTACCCCCAACACTGTTCACGTGAAGAGAAAGGTTGCAGTTCGATCAATATCAACATCAGATTCGTGTTTGGAGGTGAAAATATTTTACCTTACAAACAATTGTGTATATAAATTTTTAACTAGAAAAGCTGCAAATCTCCAACTTAACGTAAGATTCGATACTTGAAAATCAAAAACGACTTTTTTAGGTTTTTCAAATGGTATTTTTGCGTTTGTAGTCGACAACAAAAAGGTTTTTAAATACTACTGTACTATATTATCGGAAGAAAAAAAAATCAACTACATAAAAAAGGCTTATGATCAAGTTCGCGCACGATCTTTCTAAACTCAGAATTGCCTCTGAAGATAATGGGCGTGTGTTATTATTATCCTCAACCTGGGCGGTCTATCTTCCACCTAAATAATAAACTAAAATTACTACTCTAGGAGAACATGATTGTGAGTCTACGACTCTTTTTATAAAGAGAGAGGATTCACTTACACTTCTATTTTCACACTATCTCACATTTTGGATATCTTTTTTTCCTACAAATTCCTAAATGGTAGCGGGTTTGAAGCTAATATTTTGGCGACATATAACTCCCATATAGCTGTATGTTCCAACCAAAAATGAGCACATTCCTAAATGTATTATACCAACATCTGCTACTTTAAAAATTAGCCGTCGAAAATTAACGGAATTTCAACCGTTAAAATTAAAATTAAGATTGATAGATTGTGAGATTTGGTATTTCAGAATGTATTCATTTTTGGTGTGTATGTAGAACTTTGCAAGAGTATTATGTCCCAAAATATTAACTTCAAAATAAAAGTGTAATACACCCGAAATGTAAGATAGTGTGAAAATAAAAGTGTGAACGGATCCTCCCACTTTTATAAAGATGAGATCCAAGCCACCTTTTCTTTCTCTCGAGTCTTAATCAATTAAAATTAATAATTAGGAGCTTCGATCTGAAAAGTCATAGTCGTTAACCAGTGAATTGGGCCTTCATAAAAAAATACATATATGTAGTTAGGAGTTGTGAAAACTACAGGGAGACCCATTTTCTCAGATTTTCCTACCGTGAAACCCACGGACGCAAAACTTCATGCGCGCCCCCATTTTCACAAAGAAAATTATTCTAAGTCCCATAATTTATAAAATTTTGTTTTTCTCTTTTCACTACTTCTTTAGTTCGTTTTCTTCTTCCTCCCAACTGTAATTATAAATCTTCATCAAGACTTGAATCAGATCGAGAAGAATGATTATTTGAGGTCGATGAATGGTTGATTAAGCTGTTGGTGGCTAATTTATCAAGTATGATTCTGAATTCATAGAAGTTTTTTCTTTTCTTTTTTTTTTTTTGCGCGTTTTAGGGCTTCTACCGACGTTGTATGGGTGAAAGGTTTAATTTTTATTGGTTTTGTTGGGAAGCCCTATGAGAAATCGATGAAATGAAAGAGGAGAAGAATCAATGGATATGACAAGAGCAATCGTAAGGATTTTGGTGGTTTTGGTTTTTTTTTTTTGGGACAACGTGTGCTCAGGGAAGAAAAGGAACAGACAATTCTGAATTTCTATCGACTGATGAAGATTCTTCTTCCTCGTACTTGGATGAGAACATGGTAGGATCTTCAAACCCTTTTTAGGTTTAATTTTTCTCTTTCTAGTCTTTAGTTGTTGCTTTTAGCTTTTTCTGAGGTAGCAGAATCTATTGATATAAGAATTAATTAGTACAACTGCTTTATTATTACTGGTTTTTAATCATGTTTGTCATTGATTAATTTGGTTGGTACAACAGTGATTGCGTTAAAACCTTAGTAGTTGCAAGATTGCAATTTGAGAACTTTGGCAAAACTTAAGAGAACAATTATTACTGATACAAACTTACTGATCCTATCATGATACATTTAGCCTTGTGAACAAGCTTTTTTATTGGTTTGATTTTTGTGGACATTTAATGGAGTTTCTGAATTGATTTGCTCCTAATTGGTTTTGGAGGTTTCCACTCGAAAACACTCTTTAAGGTTAAAAAGCATCCGTAATTGGTTATGTTGTTTATGTTTTGTGATGGTTTATCTGTGCCTCTTTAACTTGAATCCACCCCTTAATTATGCCTATATAACTTGTTTGTTCGTAGGCATCTTAGCAGGTTAGTTTTTTTTGTTTGAATTGGTGCTTTAGGTTCTGGAATTGGCTGGAAATGCAGCTATAGATAACAAGAAGAAAACAATCATCCCAAGGCACATTTTGTTGGCAGTTAGGAACGACGTGGAATTGGGAAAGCTTCTAGCAGGTGTTACCATTGCTCATGGAGGAGTTCTACTAAACATTAACCCAATCTTATTGCCCAAGAAGTCTCAAAGGTCAACTGCAGCTGCATCCAAAGAGCCTAAATCACCAGTCAAAGCCAGCAAGTATCCTAGGAAGGCTTAAATGTCTGTCACAGTAAAACAACTACGAAGACATAATAACCGAAAAAATGAGGGGAAAAAAAACTTTGTTTTCTCTTTGTATGTAATTCGGGGATTCTTTCCCAACTATGAAGACATCATGGTTGAATAATTTGTTATGCAGTTATGAAAACGGTTGCATAAACTGTTATGCATCTAGTTGCATAACTTGTTATGCAGTCCAGAAAACGGTTGCATAACGTGTTAAGCAACTACTTTTTTCTTAGTATTGAAACCAACAAAAAATAAGGTTGCATAACTTGTCATGCACCTACAATAATATCTACATAACATGTTATGCAGTCGTGAAAATGGATGCATAACCTGTTATGCACCCGAAAATTTGACTTCATAATGCACTATGCAGCGAGAAAATTGTTGCACAATCTTTTATGCCTCAATTTTTTATGTACATACTAAAATCAACCAAAACAATGGTTACATAACCTGTTATAGATGCATAACTTTGTTATGCAGATGCATAATTTGTTATGCAGTCGAGAAAATGGTTGCATAATTCGTTATGCGTCTGCGGAATGTGTTATGCATCTTTTTTGGTGTTGCATAATAGGTTATGTAGTCAGTTTTCGAAATTTTGCCTAAAATGATGATCACCTCCGATTTTTTCGTGAAATACAAAAAATTGATATTGTTGTTTGTACTCGTTGCGTGATCTCTTAAAAAGATTTCCAACGATATAAAATTTGTAAAATTCCAAGGCTCGGATTTTTAGATATGTTATATCCAAGTTGTGTTGCCAATTATACCCCTGATGCATAACCCGTCATGCGGATGCATAGTCGTCGTCTGTACATTTTTAATAATTTCATATAATTATGGGTATCACGGTCAATCTAAAATTAATTGTGGGCTTGACAAATGAGAATATTATTTTTTGGGCCCGCGCCTAATTTTCCTTAGGAGTTTTGATATGGTCGGGGTAAAAACAAATTTAAGATCGAATCTCCTTCACCTTATGAAGAAGTAAATGAAGATGAGAATTTAGCGCCATAAATCTAACTGATAAAAAAATAAAATAAACACCACTTCCAATGGATTGGTTACACATGGTGGAATTTGTAAATAAACCGAAAGAGATATTCCCCTGTTATACCATGATGAAAAGTAATACCAAAAATTTGGAATAGAATATACACTAAGTTAATGTTTCTTCGTCCTCCAAAGAGCTACATTTTTAAAAGAAAAAGAAAAAGAAAATAACTAGTATGAACGGGTCCATATGATCACTTAGTTTGTTGTTAGACTGGAGTCACCAGACCAAAGAGAAAACAATGTGATGATCAAACACTAGAATTTGTTTGTTTCCCTCCAAATTGTCTCTTTTCTTGACGTTTGATCAAACGACTAATTCTCGGTATCCATTTTCTTCATACGACTATTTCTCAGTGTCCATTTTTTCTTCCCGGTCACTATCCCGGTGATTAAAGTATTCACCAACAGTACAAGGTTTTTACCTATAAATATAGAGCATATTTGGATAAGATATTTTACCTCTACAGCTTACATATCATCTCCTATCAATCACAATACTCCTTTCTAACTAAGAACAACTTTTGATCAGTACCTTTTTCTTGCCATGGCAGCTCAACACAAGTATGCGCTCCTTGTTCTCTTTCTTGTGTTTGGGGCCTTTGTGACTGACTTTGCTAATGCTAGCACATTCACCGCGTGGAGGGGGCCTGGTTGCACCCGTGCTCGTGATGTTTATGGATGTGGGTGTAATAATATTAGATACCACGGTGGCTTTAGTTTTGACTACACTGGTCAACCTGCTAGATTCTACAGCGGTTCTGGTTGTGGCGGTAGAGTTCTAGCTACTTTCAGAAGAGACCGTCGCAGGTGTGCCTCCTTTCCGTATGGGAGTATCCGCATCTTTTGTTAGATATATCGGACCTAGCTAAATGAACTGCCCCAGACCGTTTGTGCATGAATTTGTTTATCGTTAATAAAAGGACCACGTACTGTTCTGGTTGTGGTTTCTTCATGTTCCTCTGATACGTTGTATTGTGATTTATGTAACTTGAATAAAGGCTGCAGGGTCATTGTTATAATTATGAGTTTGTAACTTAATTATGAGATTGTTCTATTTATTTTTTGTCTAATCTTTTCCCGTCACAGTGGCGAGTGATCGGAGCCATCACTTCTCTTTGGTGGAATCCAGCAAAATTTCATCGATCTTATTCCATAAAAAACAAAGATTTCAATCATACCATCTATATTTGTCCCAACAAAAGAACGAATTTCCTGAAAATTCAAGCCACTTTAAGATTAAGAAACAAATAAAAATAACCATCTTAAAATCATTTTAGTTAGACCCATTTAACGGGAGAATTGCGAGGACTCAAGTCACTCAACATGCATGTTCTCGTCGTGATCCGGTTACATCAACTGCATATTAAACGACCCATGAGATCCAGACTCATCTAATCGATCAAAAAAAAAAGAAAATCCAGACTCATCGCTGTACGTACTAAAACATACACCAATATTGAAAGACAAGAATAAAATCCTGGTTGGTCATTTTTCATGCATTCGCATAAGAAGGTCCTACTCTTGAAAAAGGAAAGACCATGGAGTACAGTTTTAGGCCTGAAACACAGTACTACCCTCTGCCAATGGAACTAACTACGCACATAAATCTTCCCCATGGCATATCTTCTAGCACTAATCTCTTCGTGTTATGGGTTAACTTATTAAATATTACCAGCATCAACTTTTAACTGTAGTGAATCGTCTGTGATTGATTTGGTCCGTATTTAGTGAAACCTAATTCCCTCGTAACAGGCCTTTTTCTTAGGGGGACAAAACAATTAACGTTTACCCTGTCGTGTGTCCTGAATCTAGCTAGCATGCATGCTTAATTCTCTTTTGACCGATCAAAAAAAAAAATTCATCAAATTTGGGACTTTGGGTTGTTCACTGAGATTATTCTACAACTAGCTTAAAGTTGGCCTTCACCAAAGTATCTTGCCACACTAGCAAAACTAGTTTGGCCTTTTCTAATCAGCTGGGGTGTGCTTTTTGACGGGTAAACAAACCTTCCATGGCTGCTAATGGAGGTAATTTATTGGCGAAGGTATCAAATTCCATACTAGACAAACGAGAAAATAGTTTGTCGTATAGAGTTTGATACCCTCCCAAATAAACTGGTATCCCTATTAATGATGCTCACTGACGGAACTCGCAATCTACGTAATCTTTTTCATTTTGGTATATAAAGATCTTGTAACTTGCAATCAAGTGATAGAGACTTGTTGTATGCACGGGCACAGCCAGTAGGCGGCTTGCAATGCAACTCGTACCAAATTGCTTGATATTTATGTTCATATTTAAGTTACCCTTACTGGACTGTCATACGTATTAAAGTGTGAACATATGAGACTCATCACGCGATAATTTTACTGTCCCCTTAAGAGCATAGGCATGTGGCAACATGCTTCTGGATGCAGTTCCATGTATCCCTTTCCATAGATAAATGATCGAGCCGTTCATATCCTCTCATGGACCTGACATCACTGACATGGAAATTTTATTAGGACCAACAGGGGTTATAATTGCTTTCATTATAATTTCGAGCTTAAAAAGTCATACCGAGTCGTTAGCAATGAGAAGTTAATTAAACGGAAAATGGGTCATTTGTCCAAATTTTTTTAAGACATGGTTTAAATGGACGAGTAAAAGTTATTATGGATGAAATGAACACAAAAAAAATAGCAAGGATGAAATTGGATTCATCCTGGCTTAAACTTAAAAAATAGCAAGATGAAACTGGATACATCCTGATGTAAATTAAACACAAAATTGGTTAAAAAGACCAAAATCAATAATTCCTGGGTGAAAAGGACGATTGATTTAGATATTGTTTAAATGGACAAAAATTTAAAAATAGGCGGGGATGTAACCGGATTTCATCTGTCCATTTTCAATTATTTTTCTTATTTTTATTTTACACAGGATGCATCCGGTTTCATCCTTGCTATTTTTTAAGTTTAAGCAAGGATGAATCCAGTTTCATCCTTGCTATTTTTTTTGTCCATTTCACCCATAAAATTTTTTACTCGTCCATTTGAACCGTGTTTTAAATTTTTTTGGACAAATGACCCATTTTCCATAAATTAAAAATAAGAAAAAGAATTTGAAAATGAGTAGATTTTTATATTTTTGTTCATTTAAACAGTATCAAAATCTAAATATCTTTTTCACACAGGAATTATTAATTTTGGTCTTTTTAACCAATTTTATGTTAATTAAAAAATGCATTATCAAAATATGGGTAAGTTGGAAAGCAAAAACAAAATTAAGTTCAAAATCTCATTCACCATATGCATGTCTAAAACTTTGTATTCATTTGCTCTTGCTTTTTTTATATTAATATAAAAATTACGCAAGGTGTGAAAGTATCACTCTTGAAAAGACGAAAACAAGCGCAAAAATTGGTTTCTCATGTAAATTCGTGTGTGCATCAGTGCATGACGCATATATGCAAGTGTGCATCAGTGCATGAACCGGTCCAAATGTGTGAAAAGTAATCTTCTCTCCTTCAGATAAAAAACCTGGCATTTTTAGGGGCCACTCAAAAGATTTATGGGCCAACAATAAAACAAAATGGGTCACCCAAATGTAATTGTAGCCAGCCCTTATCTCGCGTAATTCGTAATGGCCAAATTGTCCTTATATAATCGGGAGATAATGTACTATTTTTATCCTCCGAATGCATTCGATAGAAAAAAAAAACATGCATCCGAATGTATGGGATGCACTATTTATAGTTTGTGTTGGATTATGTCGTTTTTAAGGTTTGGATCGGATTTTAAGTTCTTAAATCACGTTATGGTTTGTGAATGGTTTGTTTTATGGATTATGAATGGTGTATGAATTTAACAATGGTTTCTGAATTTTGAAGCACAATCGGGAGATTTATTAAACTAAATATCTTCCGAATGTGTAAAATAATATAATCGGGAGACATAAAATTGAAACTACTACCGAATATAGTAGTTGAGCATTTCGAAATTCCAAGGATTATGGTCGTTCCAAAATGCCAAAACCCGAATGAGCCACTCTACATTCAGAAGTTTATGTAACTACATTTACTTCCGATTATGTGAAGTTCAAAACCATAAAAATCTCCATTTTTCCCAAATTCTGAATTTTGGGCCATCGTATATTCGGGAGTTTATTCAAATGACTTATCCTCCGAATATGACAAGTTCAAAACGAACCACGCCATGGCTCTAGGTGGTTCCAAAGGCCATTATATAAGGTTAGCCAACATACATTCGGAGGTTTTGGTTTTTAAATTTACTTCCGATTATGGTAGTACCAAAGTTCGAAAATTTTAGGATTTTGGCAAAATCTCATTTTGGGGCCAATACACATTCGGAAGTTATATTTACTACCGATTATGGTAGTGTTAAAATTCGAAAATTGAGTATATTCAGAGGTTAAAATAACACACTTTACTACCGATTATGGTAGTACCAAAGTTCGAAAAGATTTTGGCAAAATCTCATTTTGGGGCTAATATACATTCGGAAGTTAAATTTATTACCGAATGTATGTTGCCTAACCTTCTAAAATGGCCCTTGGAACCACCTAGAGCCATGGCATGGTAGGTTCTACCGCAGTAATATTCGGATGATATGTCATTTGAATAAACTCCCGAATATACGGTGGCCCAAAAATCATAATTTTGGAAAAACATAGATTTTTCAAATTTTGAACTTGTAATAATCGGAAGTTAACCTATAATTCTATCTCCCAAACACTGTCGATGTTCTTGAGAAATGAAGAACACGACTACATTCGGGAGTTTAAAATCATGAATATCTCCCGAATCTGGGAAAAACAGAAAAACTCTAGAAAAAAAAATGAAACAAAATTCATTCAAAATCGCACCCACTACATTCGGACGCATGCTTCTTATTTTGTCTACCGAATGCATTCGGAGGATAAAAATAATATATTATCTACCGATTATGTAACGGAAATTTTGCTATTAAGAAATATGCGAGATAAGGGGTAACTCACTTTAGGTTTGGGTGACCCTATTTTGTTTTATTGTTGGCCCCTAAACCCTTTTGAGTGGCCCCTAAAAATGCCAGGATAAAAAAATAAAAAAAAATAATCTCTCTGTTATTGGATTTGACCAAGGAGAAAACAATGTGATAAAATATTTCATTTATTGTTAACGTTACGTTCCCATAAACCTAACAATTCGTTTGTTTTCTTTGTTTGTTTCCCTCCAAATTTTGTCTCTTTGGTTGATGTTTGGTTTGATCAAACGACTAATTCTCGATACTCTCATAAGACTAGTTCTCTCAATGTCCATTTTCTTCCTCGTTACTATCTTGATGATTAAATATTCGCCACTAGTACAAATATTTACCTATAAATATAGAACATATTTGGTTATAAATTTCATCTCTACTACAGCTTACATATCATCTCCTATCAATCACAATACTCCTTCCTTAGTAAGAACAACAACTTTTGATATTTAGTACCTTTTCTTGCCATGGCAGCTCAGCACAAGTATTCACTCCTTGTTCTATTTCTTGTGTTTGGGGCCTTAGTGTCTGCAAATGCTAGCACATTCACTGCATGGAACGGGCCTGGTTGCACCGGTAATAGTGATATCTATACATGTGGGTGTAACAATATCAGGTACCACGGTGGCTTTAGTTTTGACTACACTGGTGATCATGCTAGATTCTACAGCCGCTCTGGGTGTAGAGGTTCAATTCTAGCTCGATTCACACGAGATAGACGCCAGTGTAGCTCCTTTCCATGGGGGAGTATCTTCATCGCTTGTTAGGGTATATCAGACCTAGCTAAATGAACTGCCCCAGCCCGTTTGTTAATAAAAGGATCACCTACTGTTCTCGCTGTGGCTTCTTCATGTTCCTGTGATACGTTTTAGTTTGAATTGTTTGTATGATGTAACGTGTGTGACAAGATATATGTACTTGAACAAAGGCCGCAGGGTCATTGATATAAACTTAATTATCATATTATGAGTTTCTTATCTTTTTTCCGTCACAAAGGCGAGTGACGGAGCCCATCACTTCTCTTTGGTGGAGTCGAGCAAAATTTCTTTCAAAATTTTATTGATCTTATTCCACCATATGAGAACAAAGATTTGAATCATGCCATCATATTTGTCTCATCAAAGGAACGAATTTACAAAGGGTCTTCTTTTATATACCCCATAATTACTATCGATACCCCTTTATCTATAAGGAAAATGAGTCATTTGTCTTAATATTTTTAAAACCTGGTTCAAATGGATGAGTAAAAATTAGTATGGGTGAAATGGACAAAATAAAAATAGCAAGGATGAAACTGGATACATCCTGACTTAAGCTTAAAAAATAGCA
Source organism: Papaver armeniacum (assembly GCA_023531295.1). Classification (NCBI taxonomy): domain Eukaryota; kingdom Viridiplantae; phylum Streptophyta; class Magnoliopsida; order Ranunculales; family Papaveraceae; genus Papaver; species Papaver armeniacum. Next base: position 361,791 of record JAJJWW010007635.1, read on the forward strand.
AGAATGAAACTGGATGCATCCTGATGTAAATTAAAAAAAGAAAAAGTATTTGAAAATGGGTAGGATGAAACTGTTTACATCCTAGATATTTTTATATTTTTGTCCATTAAACAGTATCAAAATCTAGATGTGTTTTTCACCCAGGATTTGTTAATTTTGGTCCTTTTAACCAATTTTGTGTTATCTATATACCCTCTAGACTTATCTACCTACCCATCAAACCTGATTAACTTGTTGTATACCCCCGCACATTGAAAAACAGAAACACATGTACAAACTGATGGAAAATATGAGCGAAAAATATCATCTGCTTCTTCTTCTATACTTTTTTTTTTGATCGGTCAAATAAAAATTTCATTGAAAAAAGGCACTTAAGAGGGGTGCCTTAACCCAATGGTTACAACCGAACAAAAAAGGGGAACCGAAAGGGGATTCGACTACCCAAAAACAAAAAACCAAAAATTACGGAGGCCGGTATAATGAATCCCATAAAGCAATCACAATATTTGCCGTAAGCCCTAACATTCTTGTGTTTGATTCGGCCCAAAAGAACGCTTGTAATTTGATATCTCTAATGAGCCTTGCCAAACTTTTCTTTTTGTTATCGAAGGTTCTTGCATTTCGCTCTTTTCATATACACCACCAAATTGCAACCGAAATGTTATTCCATATGCGGCTAAGTCTTTCGTCTCCCCAATTAAACTTCCAAGTCTTGATAGATACAATGATATTAGGGTCGTATGACCAACCAAAGTGGCACCCTTCAACGAAGTAATCCCATATTCTACGGGTTCTCCAACAACCATAGAACAAGTGCGAACTCGATTCATCGTCTTCCTCACAAAAACGACAAACACTAGAGACATCCATACCTCTTCTTAAAAGTTTATTCGCCGTCATTACCCGATCATGAGAGAGAAGCCAAAGGAAAAAATTGATTTTGTGAGGGTACTCATTACTCCATACAACATTGATTGGATAATCCGGCTCACCTTGATCGTCATTGTCTTTACTTCCATCCTTAACCGTATATTGACCATGATCACTACCAACCCAAATTCGGGTATCCGTAACCCCTTCTTGAATAGAGATGAAAGAGAGAAGATTTGATATAGATAACACTTCACTTGTAATGGTTTGAGAGTATCTTTGCCTAGACATAAATGCCCACCTTACACCATCTTCCCTAACTTCATACATACTAGACGCTTCTTCTTCTATCCTCTTTTCACAGATCTGAAGAGAGAATCTCCCGAACTGAAAAAGCCTAATTTTTAAAACTTTCATTTTTTTCCATAAACCCTAGTTTCCACTTTACATTTTGATTTGCCCATAACCTTCTTCTTCTAGCCAAGAACAACCCAAAAATCTAAGCCTACAGAGACCCATCGTCTGTCTCCTTATCTCTCTGCTTCCGCTTCCCCACTCCCATAGGAAGTCCGGATCACAAGTTAAAAAAAAAAAAGCCCTAAATCTTCTTTTGGTTCTTGCTAAGAAGAACCTCAAAAATCTGATAACATTTTAATGAAGACCCAAACAACTAAATTAATTAAAACACATCCAATTAATTAACTCACAATGTGAAATCTAATTCAATAGATTAAATCAATAAAAGATCTAAATTTTTTTTTTTTTTAAACTTCGTTTTCTTTTTTTAAGCATGCATTTTATAAGTTTTGTTACAGTTGGAGATATGGAAGAGCAATTGCAGAAATTGATATTTATTTGTTTTAGTTTGAACCAAAACGATAAAAGATGATAACCAAATACTATAAGAACGAACCAAAAGAAAATAAGTATTTCGGTAGGCTTAGATTTTGTATTTTCCCACTCCCATAGGAAGTCCGGATCATCTTCGAATCTTCGATCCAACATTTTGTATTCTCACGGTAATCTAGGAGGGGTAGATGAATAAACGGATTCAATTTTGTTATCGAGTTTTCTACCAACTGTAATTTAACTAACTTTTCAACTAACAAGGGGTATCAATAGTGTTTTCCAGGGGTATATAAAGGAACACCCTTTCCTAAAATTCAAGCCAATTTAAGTTTAAAATGCAAGTAAAAGTTACCATATTTAAATCATTTTTGTTAGACCCGTTTAACGGGGGAATTGAAATTGCGAGGACTCAAGTCACTCAACATGTTCTGGCCGTGATCCAGTTACATCAACTGCATATTAGACGACCCATGATATCCAGACTCATCGTTGTCCGTACTAAAACATACACCATTGAAAGAAGAGAATAAAAAGAACGGAAAGTTGTTACTTCCGTTCGGTGTTATTGGAAGTTGTTACTTCATGTTACTCTATGGCTATTACGGAAGGAACCGAATAGCTGAGAATTTTCTCGGCAAGGGTTAAAACTTTTCATCACGAAGTCGCATATCCATTCGGTGTTTGGATGTTCGATTGGGATAATTTCTTTGTTTGGCAGCCACCTTAAGCCTTTGTTTTCGTTCAATGACTTTGTGCCCAGAGTCTCTTTTGCTCTTAGAGCTTTGTATATTCTTTCTTGTACAGTTTTCCTTTCCTTTTTAATACATCTCATATTTCAAAAAAAAAAAGAATAAAAAGAATAAACACAAAATTGGTTAAAAAGACCAAAATCAACAATTCCTGGGTGAAACAGACTTGTAAAAATAGATACTGTTTATATGGACATGAATCAAAAAAATACTGTCTAATTAACCAATTTGGAAAATCTACCCAGAAAAAAAAAAACAAAACAAATATTGTTTACCTAAAATATCCCTTAAACAAAGGAAATAGATTTTGAAACACTTTTTTACCATCGATTGAACCTTCATAGTCTATGACTAGATGTCAAGTACTTGGCTAGTCGTATGTTTCAGACAGTCGGCGATAAGTCAACGGAAACAGAATCCCAGGTGTTGTTTTCCTTGCAGACTATTTCAGATATGGATCCAGTTATAATGTCAATGCCAAAGCCTGAAACCCAAATGAAACTAAGTGGGGATGGGGTGGAAAAAGCTAACGTCACAAAGGAAAAATGTGAAGCACCAACATCAATCCATTCATGCAAAATTACGCCAATGCTCGAGTATAATGTTGCTGGTCAATTGTTTGAAGATGGACGACATCAGCAAGACACTGTTTTTAATGAGAAATTCGAAGATGTTGGAGGCTTCAGTGTTCTGATAAGACAAGTACCGTTCTGATAAGACAAGTACCATTATATAAACATATTTGGTTAAAATATATATGGTCATATTGCGACAAGCCAAGTTTTGATGGACTCATACTCTGGCCAAGTCTCGGTGGTCACTGATATAATGAATTCTGTTCTGGATATGAATCAACAACGTGTCAGTGAGCTATCTTCTGAATTGATTGAAGCGTGGGAGAATAAGATAAAGATGGATGAGAAACTTGAATTTAATATTAGTTGGCTGCGAGAGTGGTTTGAGCTTTTTAAATAAGACATCTATGGGGTGCAGAAGCTTCAGATTGCACTAGTTGAGCATGAACAGGCAAAGGAGAGACTGATTGCAGTTGATATATTCTCTACATCCTCGTCTTTAATAGACTGAAATGCGATTCCCACGCACTTTCCTACATCACTAAAAGCAGGGCCTCCAGAGTTTCCATCGTTTATAGATGCATTAATCTGTACAAGTAACCGGATATTAGAAACATTCGGCCGAATATAATAAGACAGTTTGGAAGAAAAAAAAAAGGCAATACAACGATATCAAACTGATAAATAACCTGTATTCCCACGCACTTTCTTGGAGAGCACCTAAATTCTATGGGTGAGAGACCTTCCCAGAACTCATCATCTTCTACTGTCAGCATCACTGTCGTATTAAGAAAAAAAGTGAGAACTCCGAGCATCGTAAATTAAGTTCAGAAAAAGAAATTAAAACAAGTAGCGGGCACATGATAAACTTCAGTTAATGGAGTACCTAACCAATAGCTAACACTTTAATCAAGTACTTGACAAAATACCCACGTTTCTTGAGCTTCACCTGAGTATAATGCTTTACACGATAAGCATTTGTAGCCATTTTACTTTTCGCTCGCTTATTATAAACCGGTACCTTTTGATTCCGATAAAAATACAATTATATCATAGTCTATGACTAGATGAAATTGGTTTCCTCCTGCATATTTTAATGAAAATAAAGTTATATTACATTCTACAACTAGATGAAAATGTTTTCATCCTGAGTATTTTGACGAAAATGCAATTATATCATAGTGTATAACTAGATGAAACCAGTTTCATCCTAGTATAACATGGACGAAAATAATTTCAGGTCAATCCAAAACAGGATGATATTGGTTTCATCCTGGTATAAAATGGACAAAAACAATTTCAGGTCAATCCAGAACAGATGAAACCAATTTCATCTCAGTTACGTCCTTTATTCCTAAGAAGCAAACAATTCATATAAATAATATATTGATTCATACAAACATAGTCTCCAACAACACTTTACCTAAGGAGCAAACCAGTTACATCCTTCAAAGTGTACATGAATACTCATTTCATCTCAGTTAGACATGTAAAATGTATAGACATGTTATATGGATCACATTTTAGCGAACAAAAATGTGATGCTATTAGTCTCACATTCGTTAAAATTAGGACCAACAAGAGATTCAAACAAGTTACATATATCCTAACAAGTAGCTTAACCCCACAGTGTTGATGGAGAAGTACATATCAATGGCATCCAACAAGCACAACTGGATGAAACTTTTAGACATGAACACTGCAGACGAAACCTGGATGAAACTGTTTTCATCTAGTTTTAATCTGCTGAAAAAATATACACTGCAGATTAAAACTGGATGAAACCAGTTCCATCATTGTTTAAATCATGATAAAATTCATATACCGGAGATGAAAACCAAATTCATCCATAACATACACTTAACCAATTTCATTGATATCATTCAATCCAAAACAATTTCATCCATACAATAATAATAAAAAAAAACCGAGTTACATCCACACATCCAGTGAAAATGAAAAAAAATAAAAAATCAACCAATTCAACAAATAAATCACTAAATTCTGAAAATAAATTCAAAATAGAGTTAGGGTTTGAAAACTTACGAGTTTTAGGAGACATGGAATTGATCGATTGAAACCTAATTTCTTAAAAGAAAGCCGAGCTGATCGATGGAAACCCTAGAAACCTTTAATATAATGAAACCAAGTTGATGTAGTGGTGTTGATGTTTTGCGGGCGGTGGAGAAACCCGATTTCAACTAGTTGATGGCGGTGAGGCGGTGGATGAAACAAAGTTTGACGATCTTGTTATGGGTGAAGAGACGGTGATTAAACCATTTTTCAGATAGAGTATGATGTTGAAGAAACGGTGGAGAAACCAATTTCTTAGTGGAGAAACCAATTTCTTTGTTGAAGAAATGAAACCAGAATGAAGAAACAGCTGTGGAGATGGTGGAGATGGTGGAGAACAGATGAACGTTGTGGAGAGAAGGAGATCGATATTCTCTATGTTGTTTCCTAATGAGAAGATATTTTGTAGGGGCACTTCTATCTGTTTAAAATATAATTATTCCATGTCCATATGACCCGGGTGAAAAGTTTACCCGTCCATTTGAGGCAAGGAAAAGTACCTTTTTGGACAAATAGCCCATTTTACGAAGAATAAAATCTTGTTTGGTTGGTCATTTTTCATGCATTCGCATAAGAAGGTCCTACTCTTGATAACGGAAAGACCATGGAGTATAGTTTTAGGCCTCGACAAGAACTGATCTCCTCATGTTATGGTTAACTTAAAGATTACCAACATCAACTTTTAACTGGTAGTGAATCGTCCGTGATTGATTTGGTCCGTATTTAGTAAAACCCGATTCCTCGTAACATGCCTTTTTCTTGGGGGACAAAACAATTAACATTTACACTGTCATGTGTCCTGAATCTAGCTAGCATGCATGCTTAGTTTCACCAAATTTGGGATAATGGGTTGTTCAATGAGACGATTCTACAACTAGGGCTGTCAACGGCACTTAGCGTAACAGATATTGGCTCTGCCGCTGCCGTTGCCATTAAAATTATCGGATATCCGATAAGTTCCGACGGAAATCTGAAATTCAAATCCATTACCGTTACGTTGGACTTACCGGAATATCGGATATTTTTCCGATAACTTCCGTTATCAAGTCCAACAACCGCACCACCATCTTCACTTCCGTCTTGGTTCACCAACACCACCATTTCCCGGAACTACAACTATGATCAAGCATCACTATTTCCACTGTAACCATCCATCTCTTATCACTGAGACCTATTTGAATCATAAATTTCGTTAATCAACCACAACGAAGATTTGATTACAAACCCATTCATCCAATTTCTTTCTTGTCTTTTCTTTGCTCAATTTTTTGTCATAAAATCAAATTGATACAAACCCATCTCGATTTCTTCTCAACCTCGTCATATCATCAATCTCTCAAAGCGGTGAATCCAATATGAACATTAATGATGCTTGACTTCTTCTTCTTCTTTCCATGACTCAAAATCAACACCATCAATTCAAAATATGTGTTCTCGAATCCTAAACAAACCAAACTCTCCACCAAATCCTAATTTCACATATTAATTTTGAAACCCTAAATTAAGTTTCAAAATCAAAACTAAACAATAAAATGGATTTTAAAAGAAACCCTAGAGAAGAGATGCGGAGATGATGGTAATGCGCAAGTCCGAGAGCGAATTAGTTGGTGTGCTTTTTGACGGATAAGTGAACACGATAAGCAAACCTTCCATGGTCGCTAACTAGGGTATCAATCTCTTTGGGGGAGGTATCTATATAAGACAAATAAGAATGTGTTTTGTCCTATATGGAATTAGATAACCTCCTTTGAAGAAGGTATCTATATAAGACAAATAAGAATGTGTTTTGTCCTATATGGAATTATATAACCTCCACCGATGCTTCGGTACCCCCGTTAAAAATCTTTGCACCAAACCTTTACGTAATTGCTAATCTAATCACGGAAGATATCAAAGCTTATGCATGTTTGGGTCTCAACAGCAAACGAGAATCACAATCTTCCACTTTTCATTTTTGTATTTAATTAGAATCACAAACTTATATAGAGATCTTGTAAGTTGTAACTTGCAATGCAACTCGTACCAAATTGCTTGAATATATAGTACTTATGGTCATATTAAGTTACCTTTACGGTGTTGGACTGTCATATCTTAAGTGTGGTGTGGACATATATTAGACTCATCACGCGATAATTTTACTGTCCCCTTAAGAGCATAGGTATGTGAAAACATGTTTCTGGATGCAGTTCCATGTATCCCTTACACCTAACATGACATGGTTATATATTTGATTTAGTGATCTACTAGTTAAGTAACTCAAAGATGTTTCTGTTCATGCATATTCTTTTCTTCTTTTTTTTGCTCGGTAAATAAATTTTTATTGATAGATTAGTATGTACAATGTACAAACCCTTAGAAATGCAACTCACAAACAGATGTGAGAGCCCACGTATAAAGGAAATCCCAAATCCCACTATTAAGGATTACAAGCCCAAAACAGTGAAGAAACCCTAGCCCGAAAAGAGCCTATGTAGAAACCCTAGCCCAAAAGAGCCTAAATAGAAACCTTCACAATTCACCAAACCCTAACTCTACTCACTTTACCGTCGCCAAAGTCGCCGGAATCCTTGCACCAAAGCTCAGCATCTTCCACAACCAAACAATCATCACGAAATCCGTCGCAACTTCTCCATCATAATAAACAGGTACCTTGAATTGATGAGAAAAGTGATTTTGATTTGATGTTGATCGGAAAAAAGGAGAATAATAGATGGATTAGCAAGAGAATCCAACAAAATCAGCAACCCATCTCACATTAGGAAACACTTCCTCCTGATGAACTCTTCCCTGTAATAAACAGAAAACCCAAAGAACATCATACAAGGCCGGGGATAGATTGAAGATGAGGAGATCAAGCTGCATCACCACCACCTCGGCAAAAAACCCTATCAAATATAAGTCGGAGGCGAATCACGGAGACAAGGCTGAAAAGGATGGAAAGAGAGGTCGAATAGAAAACCCAATTTCTCAACCTAGATCTAGAGCCGAAAGCCCGAAAATGCGAGAAAAAACCTGGAAAACCCCAAAGCGAGAAATTAAAAACAACACTAAACAAACAAACGAGATTGGAGCTCGGATTTGGTCGGGGATGGACCAAATCCGAGCTCAGAGAAAGGCTTGAAAAGTTTGTGGAGGTTGGAGGGAGGGGGATACTAGAGTGGGTGAGGAGAGAGAAAAAAAGTTTCCACCAGAGAGAAAAAGTCCAAATAGTAAGAATCTGTTCATGCATATTCGATCGGACCCTTTCCTTAGATTTGTGATCGAGCCATTCTTATCCTCTCATGAGTCATGACCTCACCTCAGTGACATGTATATTGCCGGTGTCACTGTAGTACAGTGGTAAAGTCACTGGGTGATGATACAAATGACCTGAGTTCGAATCTCGCCAACACCAAATTCTTTACCGATCAAAAAAAAAAAACATTATCAAAATATATGGAGTAGTAAATATAAAGTTGGCAAGCAAGAGTTCGAAACTCACCAACACCAAATTCTTTACCGATCAAAAAAAAAAAACATTATCAAAATATGGAGTAGTAAATAGTAATGTTGGGAAGCAAAAAAAAAATTAAGTTCAAAATCTCCTTCACCATATGCATGCAGTGACGGAAGCGGGGGTGGCTTACCCAGGCTGTAGCCCCCAAAATAAGCAAAATCTTTTCAGTACCATTGCAATAGTTTGAAAAAATAAAGTAGGAATTCTTTGTTTAGTCCAGTTTTTCATGACCCAGTTAATGGCTAGCCCACCCGTGAATTACTGTTTAGCGAGTAAATTTGTTTTCACGCTGGACTAGTCATTAACCCGGGTCGGGTTTAGTGGACTAAACAACAAAGTTCCCAAAAATAAAATAGCCCAGGTGAGAAATCTGGATAGCCCATTACCGTCAAAGAAAAAGCAAACTTAACGTAGTACTAACGGCTTGTATTTGTAGTTGTCTTTTATAGTTTACCGTTAGTGACACATCATAGGACACGTTTCTCAAATTACAACTGTTTTTCCCTTAACTAAGTAGGTGTTTGTCCCAGAAAATCATCCTTTTTAATGAAGTAACTAGATTTTTCCCTTAACTAAGTAGGTGTTCGTATAATGCAGTGTAGTCATGGGGACAAAAATAAATATGTCATTCCTTATTATTTATATAGATAAATTTAAAATATTTAAGGCTTGAACGATCCTTCTAATATTTTTTGCCAGCTAGAAGTAACTTTTAAAACTAGAAATAAAATTGGGTAGCCTTTGGCTGCTAAGTGAATCAAGATTACTAGCTTCGATACGCAAATTTATCCCCCTTAATATTAGTTATAAGGTGAAATTTTTTGATTCAAAGCTTTGTGCTCAAAGGGAAAGACAGAGCGTGGCGCACCCCTCCTCACTTTATAGTATATTACTGTAATTGTCATTTTCGCAGTTGAGATGAATTATGTTGAGAGTTCATGAAAATAATTAGCCCACCCAAACATAAATTCCTGAATCCGTCGTTGTATGCATGTTTAAAACTTTGTATTCATTTGCTCTTGCTTTTTTTATATTAATAAAAATTACGCAAGGTGCGAAAGTATCACTCTTGAAAAAACGAAAACAAGCGCAAAAATTGGTTTCTCATGCAATTTCGTGTGAGCATCGGTGCATATAACGCATATATGCAAGTAGTGCCAACTTGCTACAAAGAAAAGCAAAAAATGATAGCTAGTAGTAAGAAACTAAGAACTAAGAACTATGAACCGGTCTAAATGTGATAAATTTTTTTATCTCTCTCTGTTATTAGACTTGACCAAGGAGAAAACAATGTGATAAAATATTTCATGAATTGTTAACGTTACGTTCCCATAAACCTAACAATTCGTTTGTTTTCTTTGTTTGTTTCCCTCCAAATTTTGTCTCTTTGGTTGATGTTTGGTTTGATCAAACGACTAATTCTCGATACCCTCATAAGACTAGTTCTCTCGATGTCCATTTTCTGTTGGAAAATTGGGTTAAAAACAAGAGGATGAAAAAACACAGAAACAAAACAATGGTGTACCCCTGACTTCAAGGCTCTTTCGATTCTTTTAGACAATAATTCGACCTTTCCCAATTAACTTGGCGAGTACAACAGGTCTCTCGAATTATGCCTTTAGGATTCAATGAAGCCTAACTGTAATCAATTCAAGGATTGTACTTCCTTGACTCGACCAAAATCAGAACTTGTATAAGATTAGATGATGCTTTTAGAAGAAGAAAAGCAGTTGTTTTTGATGTTGTGATAAACGAGCAAAGGAGATGCTATTTATAGATGCTTTTGCATCTGTTGGGAATGGCGTCTCTTCATCAACAGACATGAATGGCGTCTGTTGGAAACGAAGATTCTGGATATGATTAAATATTCACCACTAGTACAAATATTTACCTATAAATATAGAACATATTTGGTTATAAATTTCATCTCTACTACAGCTTACATATCATCTCCTATCAATCACAATACTCCTTCCTTAGTAACAACTTTTGATATTCAGTACCTTTTCTTGCCATGGCAGCTCAGCACAAGTATTCACTCCTTGTTCTCTTTCTTGTGTTTGGGGCCTTAGTGTCTGCAAATGCTAGCACATTCACTGCATGGAACGGGCCTGGTTGCACCGGTAATCGTGATATCTATACATGTGGGTGTAACAATATCAGGTACCACGGTGGCTTTAGTTTTGACTACACTGGTGAACATGCTAGATTCTACAGCCGCTCTGGGTGTAGAGGTTCAATTCTAGCTCGATTCACACGAGATAGACGCCAGTGTAGCTCCTTTCCATGGGGGAGTATCTTCATCGCTTGTTAGGGTATATCAGACCTAGCTAAATGAACTGCCACAGCCCGTTTGTTAATAAAAGGACCACCTACTGTTCTCGCTGTGGCTTCTTTATGTTCCTGTGATACGTTTTAGTTTGAATTGTTTGTATGATGTAACGTGTGTGACAAGATATATGTACTTGAATAAAGGCCGCAGGGTCATTGTTATAAACTTAATTATCATAATATGAGTTTCTTATCTTTTTTCCGTCACAAAGGCGAGTGACGGAGCCCATCACTTCTTTTTGGTGGAGTCGAGCAAAATTTCTTTCAAAATTTTATTGATCTTATTCCACCATATGAGAACAAAGATTTGAATCATACAATCATATTTGTCTCATCAAAGGAACGAATTTCCTAAGGGTCATCTTTTATATACCCCCATAATTACTATCGATACCCCTTTATCTATACTGAAAATGGGTCATTTGTCCAAATATTTTTAAAACTTGGTTCAAATGGACGAGTAAAAATTAGTATGGGTGAAATGGACAAAATAAAAATAGCAAGGATGAAAGCTGGATACATCGACTTAAGCAAAAAATAGCAAGGATAAAGCTGGATGCATCTGATGTAAATTAAAAAAGAAAAAGTATTTGAAAATGGGTAGGATGAAACTGTTTACATCCTGGCTATTTTTATATTTTTATCCATTTAAACAGTATCAAAATCTAGATGTCTTTTTCACCAGGATTTGTTAATTTTGGTCTTTTTAACCAATTTTGTATGTACCCTCTAGACTTATCTACCTACCCCATCAAACCTGATTAACTTGTTGTATAACCCGCACATTGAAAAACAGAAACACATGTACAAACTGATGGAAAATATGAGCGAAAAATATGATCTTCTTCTTCTTCTATACTTTTTTTTTTGATTGGTCAAATAAAAATTTCATTGAAAAAAGACACTTAAGAGGGGTGCCTTAACCCAATGGTTACAACCGAACAAAAAGGGAACCAGAAGGATTCGGCTACCCAAAACAAAAAATAAAAATTACGGAGGCGGTATAATGAATCCCATAAAGCAATCACAATATTTGCCGTAAGCCCTAACATTCTTGTGTTTGATTCGACCCAAAAGAACGCTTGTAATTTGATATCTCTAACGAGCCTTGCCAAATTTTTCTTTTTGTTATCGAAGGTTCTTGCATTTCGCTCTTTCCATATACACCACCAAGTTGCAAGCGAAATGTTATTCCATATGCGGCTAAGTCTTTCGTCTCCCCAATTAAACTTCCAAGTCTTGATAGATACAACGATATTAGGGTCATATGACCAACCAAAGTTTCACATTTCAACGAAGTAATCCCATATTCTCCGGGTTCTCCAACAACCATATTCTCCGGGTTCTCCAACAACCATAGAACAAGTGCGAACTCGATTCATCGTCTTCCTCACAAAAACGACAAACACTAGAGACATCCATACCTCTTCTTAAAAGTTTATTCGCCGTCATTACCCGATCATGAGAGAGAAGCCAAAGGAAAAAATTGATTTTGTGAGGGTACTCATTACTCCATACAACATTGATTGGATAATCCGGCTCACCTTGATCGTCATTGTCTTTACTTCCATCCTTAACCGTATATTGACCATGATCACTACCAACCCAAATTTGGGTATCCGTAACCCCTTCTTGAATAGAGATGAAAGAGAGAAGATTTGATATAGATAACACTTCACTTGTAATGGTTTGAGAGTATCTTTTCCTAGACATAAATGCCCACCTTACACCATCTTCCCTAACTTCATACATACTAGCCGCTTCTTCTTCTATCCTCTTTTCACAGATCTGAAGAGAGAATCTCCCAAACTGAAAAAGCCTAATTTTTCAAACTTTCATTTTTTCCCATAAACCCTAGTTTCCACTTTACATTTGATTTGCCCATAACCTCCTTCTTCTAGCCAAGAACAACCCAAAAATCTAAGCCTACGAGAGACCCATCGTCTTTTCTCCTTATCTCTCTGCTTCCGCTTCTCCCACTCCGTGGGAAGTCAGGATCACAATATTAAAAAAAAAACCTAAATCTTCTTTTGGTTCTTGCTAAGAAGAACCTCAAAAAATCGATAACGTTTTAATGAAGACCAAACAACTAAATTAATTAAAACCCATCCAATTAATTAACTCACAATTTGAAATCTAATTCAATAGATTAAATCAAAAAAGGTCTAATTTTTTTTTTTTTAAACTTCTTTTCTTTTTTAAAGCATGCATTTTGTAAGTTTTGTTACAGTTGGAGATATGGAAGAGCAATTCAGAAATTGATATTTATTTGTTTTAGTTTGAACCAAAACGATAAAAGATGATAACCAAATACTATAAGAACAGACAAAAGAAAATAAGTATTTGGTAGGCTTAGATTTTGTATTCTCCACTCCCATAGGAAGTCCGGATCATCTTC